>JAYESA010000003.1:131512755-132030255 GCA_036927795.1 Iris macrosiphon
TAGAAGCTTATTTTTAGTTATTTTATATATGTTTAACTTATTAGAAACCTGTTTAACCTTGCTTTTCGTAATAGGTCCTTGCGACACCAGTTCGGATCGCCAGTTGCTCAGGACGTCAGGCGAGTACATTCTCTGATAGTTTTCATTATCTGATGATTATTATGATTCAGCTTCTAGTATAGCATCATCTGATTATTCTGGCACAACATGGGACCCGGACTGGTATTTCTGGATTCATTTACTTGCGACACGTAAATTTTATGTTTCTTGCCTCTATTCTGGAATCACTACTGGCATCACCTACTAGCATCACTACAGGCATCACTCATGTTTCAGACTGGACTCATACTTGATTTGCGTGTCGGGTCTTAGATTCACTTGTACTAGTTGGGACAGAAAAATACTCGAGTAGACATGTAAACATTTCCATCTGGAATCATCAGGAATCACTCCCTCTGGTCTAATCTGTAATGATAGCAGCCGCGCACCCAGTGCGCGGTGAGCCGTACTTACCCCTAGCCGTTTACATGTCGAAACAAGTATTTCAAAGACACCGAGTTTATTCTTTATAGTCTGGACTCACTTGCATTTCTTGCTGGTCTCACTTATAGTTTCTGGACTTGACTCACTACATGTATTTCATGCTGGACTCACTACATGTTTATGTGCACGAACTTGATCTTAGTTTAGATTTCTTGTATCTTGCAGTCATTACTATCTTGCTTCTGATATTCATGCATCTTTACCTTTATGCACCAGTGATACATATATATTTCTTGTCCATACTTTATTTCCTTCATCTTGCTACTTGCTACAACTGTTTTATAGTTTTTATCATTTAACTGGAACTGCTGTTAGAGATGGACTTGCTCCAGTCCTGACTGGACATATTTTTCCAGAGTATCCGGAGGAGTGGTGTCCAACGTTTTATGGACCTGAGCCTGTCGATGGTGCAGACAGGGACCCTCTAGTTTAGGAGTGATTTTCGGGTTGGTAGCTGGGATCACTAGGACCTTGTTATTATTTTTATTAGCTTTTGGCACCGGATTTGTCTCCGATTTTGGATTGAGACCTTGTATTGTATATTATTTTGGATGATGTATTATTATTATTGATGTTGTGGTTGTTGTAGTAGTTGTTGGTTAGACTTCTTGTTATCTTATCGTGCTTAGATTCGTGATTGAGTACATTGTGATTATCTTTATGATATTGCTCCTCCGTTTGGAGTTGAGATCTTAACAGGTTTATATATTGATTGCGTGAGATTGTTATCTAGATAGTTGACCTAGACAGCGTTCTACCGCCGATGCTGCGGCGTAGGCTGGACGTACCCACGACTCATGCCCGATTTTCCGGGTACGGGTGGTGACAGGAGCTCCTGGAGGCTCCGATCGAAGCCGAGGGAGAGGCGGGACTCGAGCGCGACGAGAAGGGTGGACTTGTAGTCGTCGGAGATGGAGGGGGAGAGGAGGCGGTCCAGGGACTAGCGGTCGATCCAAGACTGGAGCTCGAAGCCGATGGAGCCGACGAGGAGGGAGATCTCCGTCGGCTTGCGGCGGCGTCGGAGGAGAAATTGCGGCGGGAAGCGCTACTTCTTCTCGAGGGAGGAGAGGAGGGACTTGAGGCGGGAGAGGAGGGAGGAGAGGGTGGAGAGGTGGGGGTCACCGGAGAGGAGGTCGTCGGAGCCGGTTTGGAGCACGAGGAGGGCCTTCATGGAGGGGGAGTCGCAGCCGCCGCCGGCGGTGTGCTCGACGTCCTTCGAGGCCTTCTTCAGGGCTTCCAGAGAAAGAGAGGAGAGAGAGAGAGAGAGAGAGAGAGAGTGGACGGGTGTGAGTGAGAGAGTGGAGAGAGTGAGTGAGAGAGAGAGAGAGAGAGAGAGGAGAAGAGAGAGTGTGAGTGAGAGAGAGGGGAGAGGAGAGAGGAGATATAAAAAAAAAAGTAAAAAATGGAAAACGTCTCTAGGAAGAACGTTTTTCCTAAAAAAAAGGCCATTTGGAAGCGTTTTCCTGTGTATAATTTGTTTTTTCTTTTTTCTTTTCTCCGTTAACTTTAAGTAACGAAAAGCATAAAACGTCATTAGAAAGAACGTTTTGATGCTCTGATGATAAAATTTGAAAATATAATACTTCTATTGAAAATATTTAAAAAAAATTTGCTTCAACGAAATTTTCCGTTATCCTATTGTAGGTATTTCAAATTACGTCTCACATATGCCTGATAGGTGAGCTACGGATGAAAAGTGTCGTCAAAAAAGTGTAGAAATGGAGGGGGATAAAATTATTTGAAGAAAAAATCATTTCAACATGTTGCTGCCCAGGATCGAACTGGAGACCTTTAGTGTGTAAGACTAACGTGATAACCACTACACCACAGCAACATTTTGATAAGTCTTACTATCAAACGAAAATGGGATAGAACCCCACGTCAAAAAACTTGTTCCTTAATTAGACCAACTTATCAACAAAATTTGTTTTTTAAAAAAATTGTCAACAAAATAACCACATGACAATAATATAGATAAATAGATACTAGTGTTCGGACACACGCGTTGCGTGTGTAATCCATTGAGAAACGTTGATACCATTTTATGTAGCAAAGACAACATCCAACCAAACTTATTAACAAAAATGATTATCTTTTACTTATAAATTAAGAATTTAAAGTATTAAACTTTATCCAAAATTTGAAATTTATAGGTAAAAGTTGATTTATTGTTAAGCAAGTAGATTTATCAAAGTTTATTTGCAAGCATCAGATTTACTAATCGAACATCACGTTAACGTGAGATTGATCCACGTTAATGTCAAGAAAATTAATAAAATTGATCCACGAGATATAATATTTGGACGTCGGTAGTTGTCAGGAATGTATTGCCGCAACAATCTTGATCCACGAGACATAATATTTAAACTTTGTAAAGTATTTTGTTAAAAAAATTGGATAAAAGGTGGATTATCAAAATTACAACCATTGTTCAATTCTCACCCTCCTGTTAATTACCTAATGTGAGATGAATCTCTTATCAACTCTTCTTATTGTCAAGAAATTGGTCAACTTCAATACTGTTGTATAGAAGACACAAGCCAAACAAATGCATGTACAAATAAACCAACTATAATGAACCGTGCAAAATATAGGCCGCCAGCTATCCCCTCGGCTAGCTCGGACCCATCCGGATGGAGGGAGTCAATGGCTGGCAGCCACGTGGACGTGGACCAACACGATCTCCCTCCTAGGGACGATCAAAATAGCAGTGCCGTACTTTCTATCGATTTACTTTGTCCATGAATATGTTGTGTAAGTTGGAAAATTTAGTACAAATCTTGTGAAAGACTTAGCCATAGTTTTGATAGCGGTGAGAACTGCAAGTAGCTAATTGTGAAACTCACTGAAAAATAGTAATAAAGTTGTTAATTATAGAGCAAAGATCTAAAAGCAGAAAAATTAACTGCTAAAAGTTGTCGTATGCATTGTTGTTCAAAACGAGATTCGATCGTCTCCATCAATCTGCTTCGAGGAACGATCAAGTTCGAAAGAACTTCTGGAACGTTCTTTATCACCTCCCTTCGTGGACAAGCACAGACGAATTGTATCAATGACACTCCGAACAAAAAAAAAGTACTAGACTGTTGTAGATAACTCTCATTTCTTCTCTCATATGAGCACTAAGTGTTGGAACGCATGATATATAGGGAAGCAATTCTCTGATATGTTGTAATTGTCAACTAAAGACGTGGACGGAAGATCATGGAGTAACTTCACAATTAAGATGGCAGTTACTAGCAGCAACTATCTAATAATTATATGGTACTTATGAACAGAACAAACCTCTGATTGTGGCAAAACTGCAGAATTGAGACAGAGCATCAGTTCCGCCATGTTGTCTGCGCAGCTCCACAAAATCGTGCCAGAATTTTGTTCATAACTCTGCTTACATATATTAAATAAAATTTTGTTGTGTTTTCTAAAATTTTGGACAAAAAACAGTTTGAGTCATATACCTCGTATCAAGTTCGGACCTGCATTGATTTGTACGAGAATATCAACTAGGAGGATATCAACAACAGAAAATAGAGAAAGAAGAGTAATTCAGACGGAAGAGTATACAATTGTAATGGTACTGTATCTTCATCCTTGAGTCACACAGTAAAAGCGCAAATTAAGAGCCTTTCCTGTGACTGTCACTGCAACTTCATTTATTTTGATGCTACTGTCATCGTCCATTGCATCTTTTCCACCAGATCCAGAAGTACTCGATACAATATTTGTCCAAGAAAATTCAAAGAATACTTAAACTACACTCCAGCAAAATTACAATGAAATTTGCAGGAATAAATAATTGATAGATCATTGTTTTGTAGATGATTGTAATCAAAATTGTCTCGACTGGAACCTAAATATTTATACTGACATGTTGACATTGTATCATTCTATTTTTTATCAAATTCGAGTTAATTGTTTGGTAAATTTCAGGTCCGGATCTACATCAGTCGCATGTCTCGAAAATGAAAATACTTTTGGGTAAATTAAAAAAAAATGAAAGAAAAGAAACTAGTTTTTCTAAGTTTTTTTTTTTATATTACTCCTTTACATTCTTTTAGCTGATTATTTCCTTACTATATGTTTTAGGGTCTTCTTGGATTGACAAAAAAAATAAGCAAGGTTAGATGGGATTAAGTGAGAAAGAGTTAAGTTAGGGGAAAGGGAGGTTAATACATATTATTTTGTTTGGATTGGAGGAAGAGTGAAGAGTATGTTTTAATAACTTTTGTTTGAATTAGAGGTTTTAAGTTGAGAAAAAAGTAATAAAAATATAATAGTTATCATAATACTCTTATTACATATGATATAAAATTAGATTAATCTTATTGGATTTTTAATTAATCGCCAATCAGATACATTCGAATCAAATCAGATGTATTATATAATGAGATATTTAGACTTTGGATCTCACATAAGTTGTAAAATTAGTGTTTTGATCTCCAAAATAATTAGTGACATTTTTGGTCTCAAAGGTGTTACCAAAAGTGTCACTAATTATTTTTGACAACACTTTTGAAATCTAAACACTAATTTTACAACTTATGTGAGATCTAAAGTCTAAATATTCCTTATATAATTAATCGCCAATAAGTTTTTTTTTTTTTGAATTTTCGACATAACGCTCGGGGTCTGACGTAACAGAACGCTCGGGACTTTGTTGTCCAACTCCCACCATTTATAAATGAAAAAAAATACTAATACGATCTCGTGGCTCGATCCACTGATCTTCTGCTAATCAACCAGGGTCTTATAACTCTTTTCGGTAACCACAAGAGCCACCCGAATTCAGTGCCGATCAAATATATTCGATGGAATCAAATCAGATGAATTATATATTATATAGGTCGCTATCGTATTATTGTAAACCCCTGATTTTTCAAAATTTTCAAAACTGGATTTTTCACAATTTTCTGGAATTTTCTGGGATTTTTCTGTAAATTAAAAATAGGATTTTAATTATTAAATAATTTTTAAGTGATAATAAACAATGTTAAAATATTATAAAAATAATATTTTTGGGTGTAAAATGAAAAACTGGACTTAGGATAATTTTTTTAGAATTTATTGGGCCTCAGACCTATTTTTTAAATGCCTAAAAAGTATTATTTATTTAATTATTTATTTACTGAATACTATTTATTATCATTATTATTATTTTTATTTTTTTAACCGGCCCAGCGGCCCGGCCCGGCCCATTGGGCCCGAGCCCGGCCCAGCCCTAGCGGGTCGGGTCGAGTCGGATCCGCCAGACCCGACCCGAGACCCGCAACCGCCCGACCCGGAGAGCCTCTCTTCCCCCACGACCCGATCCCTCTCCCCGAATCCTCCGTCGGCGGCTCCGCCATGTCGCCGACAGCCCGTTCCTCCCCGTCGCGCCCCTCGCTCCACAACCCCGGCTTCGTCGCCGCCTCACCCGGCCACCCCTGGCCCCCGACCGCCTATAAAACCACCCCTTCCCCCATCTCCTTCCCCAAATCCCTCCTCTGAACCCTAGCCCTCGCCGGAACCCCTCGCAGCACCCGCGCCGCCACAGCTCGCCGCCTCCCCCGCCGTCGATCCTCCCACAGCGCCTCGCCGGCCCTTCCTCCTCCCCCTTCTCCCTTTCCTCACCTCCCTCGACAGACCCGACCCAACGCCGCCGTCCAGCCACCCGCGCGCCGGCCGCCTCTGCCCCCGGCCGCCTCCGGCCAGCGCCGCCGACCCCAGCCTCCCTCCGGCCCCCTCCGCCTCAGCTCCGGCAGAATCCCCTAGCCCTAAACCTAGGACACAGAACTCAGGACACGGACACAGCCCTTCGCGTCGTGTCGGACACGGAATATTTCTGCTTTTTCGAACCCTGTTCAGGTACGCGTATCTCCCTGCTCGTCTATCCGTTTTCAATTCCGTAAATTGCGTTGTGAAGCCTGTATGACCCTCTCGGTGCCCGGACAAACCGTTCGGGGCATCGCGTCCTGTGGTGATCGCACACCGCGATCAAAAAATAGGAAAAAATCAGACCCTGTTTCACCCCGGAACTGAGTACGCTCCGCCAAACGGGACGACTTGGTCGCGCGCGGTCTTCACAGATACGTGCGCATCGTCGATACGGACGTGTGGGATTTCGCAGAAGCTGATTTGGGTGTGCGTGCACACCGAAATCAACGCGTATCCGCGGACACCGTCCCGTATTCGTACTTTCTGGAACGCGCCCTAACTTTGTGTACACACGTCGGATCGAGACGAAACTTGTACCATCGAACTCATAGTAATACGCTGGTCCTGTGGGTCAAGTTTGGTTCGATTCTGAGAACGTTGACGAAATCGCGTGTCGTGGGCCCCACAGGCCCCGCTCGACGGGCGATTTTGTGATCGGCTCATCGGAATCCAATTCTGGAAGTTCTGTTGGGTTCGTATCATCGTTCCTAACCTGTTGACACTAAGTTTGGTAAATTTGGAGACCTTTGACCCTGACACATTTTTCGGTGCAAAGCGGGCCCGCATGTGGACCCCGTTTTGACCCAAAAATGTCATTTTTGTCCTTGTCTCCAAATTGGACTCAAGGACAGGCGTTTCTAGCTGATTGATATTTTTTGGATCTGATGGTGATGTTTATTTCAGCAACCGGAGTACCGTCTGCAAATCTAACTGAAGTCAGAGCCGAAATCAGAGCCGGAACCACAGGCAAGTGTACATTGCCAAACCCTGCAGCTTGCTATATATTTTTCTTGGTTTAATTTTGCATCAGTGGGAACATAGAGCTTGTCAATTTGCAATAATCCCTGTTATAGAACTTTGTCATAATTCTTGTTTAAATACATATAAATTTGTTTTAACTGCTTAACCTAGGAAACGTGTGATGTACTTAGTATCCGATCACAGTCGGGTGCCAACCCCGTACGCGGAGTTGGGTACGTCATTAGAGATGAACATTCGATACCCTTACTCTTGGTACTTGTCTTATCAAGTACTCCAGAACCCAGGACACTTGACACTATTCATGAGACAGAGTCTTCCTGAGACATTCATAGTGATTCTGTATAGGATACAGGACTTGACAGTGATATTTATAGACATTATGACTTGTTGCATTAGCTATAATTCCACTAACATGGACATGAGACGTTATGGTCATGATACGCGTGATTACATTGGGTGAAAAGAGTCACACAGACTACAGGTTGATTATATTATGCCGGCGTCTTAGTCTCACTACGAGATAGACAACCACATGATATCACTGCTACCGGCTCCCCGACACAGAGCTTGTAGTAGTTTCAGCCTGAGTTCTAGTGCTGCTCTTATCTTGCATTTCACTTAGCTAGTTACATAGTTTACCCTATTGTTTTATTTATTTTCTGCGCTGTATTTATTTTGGCTTGTGTTATCTGTACCTGGTTATGTCCCCTGAGGACCTGGAATGGACTATGTCCCCAGGTATAGCCGAAGAGATCCATCCAGAGCTACACCGTACAGGAGCTGTACCAGGACCTGAGGACGAGATCACACCAGAGGACCTCCCCTGAGCATTGGCTGTATATAGTCGGTTACTTCTGTTTCTCTTTCCAGTTCCTTTATTTCCTGTCTATGGCATTGATGTATCAGACATATTCTCGGATTGTTCCCCGAGACATTTATTGAGATTTGATAGTTATTTCTATTTGCATTATTTTGGCATTTAATCTGTGATTATCTGTTGTGGATGAGATTAGAATAACCTGGGACTTGTAATAATTGTTCTATTTTCTGTTAGACTACAGCTTAAGCATGCCCTGATGGATCCATTAAATTGGATTGTACATCGGTGCGTGCTGCTGGCCATTGCGCACGTGCTCAGTCCCTCGGCATTTTGGGACTGGGGCGTGACAATTATAGACATTAGAATCAAATTATTTATAATACATGGTGATTATAGGCCATTATCCTATCGGAAAATTTCGTTGGGAGCAAAAAAATTTGAAATATTTCCAATAAAAGCATTATATTTTCAAATTTTACAATTAGAGCATCAAAACGCCATTTTTAAGGACGTTTTATGCTTTCGTTATATTTTCAAATTTTACAAATATTCTCTCCTCCTCTCTCTCTCACTCACACTCTCTCATCTCTTCTCATCTCTCTCATCTCCTCTCCTCTCCTCTCTCTCTCTCTCTCTCTCTCTCTCTCTCTCCTCTCCTCTCCCAGCACCGCCAGCACCAAGAGGTCCCGGACACGCTTCGAGGAGGCCAGGTCGACGAGCGTGGACTCGATGGCGAAGTAGGCACCGGAGCGGAGGAGGAGCTCCTGGAGGCTCCGATCGAAGCCGAGGGAGAGGCGGGACTCGAGCGCGACAAGAAGGGTGGACTTGTAGTCGTCGGAGATGGAGGGGGAGAGGAGGCGGTCGAGGGACTCGCGGTCGATCCAGGACTGGAGCTCGGAGCCGATGGAGCCGGCGAGGAGGGAGATCTCCGTCGGCTTGCGGCGGCGTCGGAGGAGAAATTGCGGCGGGAAGCGCTGCTTCTTCTCGGGGGAGGAGAGGAGGGACTTGAGGCGAGAGAGGAGGGAGGAGAGGGTGGAGAGGTGGGGGTCACCGGAGAGGAGGTCGTCGGAGCCGGTCTGGAGCACGAGGAGGGCCTTCATGGAGGAGGAGTCGCAGCCGCCGCCGGCGGTGTGCTCGACGTCCTTCGAGGCCTTCTTCAGAGCTTCCAGAGAAAGAGAGGAGAGAGAGAGAGGAGAGAGAGAGAGAGAGAGAGTGGACAGGTGTGAGTGAGAGAGTGGAGAGTGTGAGTGAGAGAGAGAGAGAGGAGAAGAGAGATGAGAGATGAGCGAGTATGAGTGAGAGAGAGGAGAGAGGAGAGATTAAAAAAAAAAAGTAAAAAATGGAAAACGTTTCTAGGAATGACGTTTTTTCTAGAAAAAAACGCCATTTGGAAGCGTTTTCCTTTGTATAATTTTTTTTCTTTTCTCCGTTAACTTTAAGTAACGAAAAGCATAAAACGTCCTGATAAAATTTAAAAATATTTTAAAAAAAATTGCTCTCAACGAAAATTTCCGTTATCCTATTGTAGGTATTTCAAATCACGTCTCACATATGCCTGATAGGTGAGCTACGGATGAAAAGTGTCGTCAAATAAGTGTAGAAATGGAGGGGGATAAAATTATTTGAAGAAAAAATTATTTCAACATGTTGCTGCCCAGGATCGAACTGGAGACGAACTGGAGACCTTTAGTGTGTAAGACTAACGTGATAACCACTACACCACAGCAACATTTCGAAAAGTTTTACTATCATACAAAAATGGGATAAAACCCCAAGTAAAAAAACTTGTCCTTTAATTAGACCAACTTATCAACAAAATTTGTTTTTAAAAAAAATTATCAACAAAATAACCACATGACAATAATATAGATAAATAGATACTAGTGTTCGGACACACGCGTTGCGTGTGTAATCCATTGAGAAACGTTGATACCATTTTATGTAGCAAAGACAACATCCAACCAAACTTATTAACAAAAATGGTTATCTTTTACTTATAAATTAAGAATTTAAAGTATTAAACTTTATCCAAAATTTGAAATTTATACGTAAAAGTTGATTTATTATTAAGCAAGTAGATTTATCAAAGTTTATTTGCAAGCATCAGATTTACTAATCGAACATCACGTTAAGGTGAGATTGATCCACGTTAATGTCAAGAAAATTAATGAAATTGATCTACGAGATATAATATTTGGATGTCAGTAGTTGTCAGGAATGTATTGCCGCAACAATCTTGATCCACGAGACATAATATTTAAACTTTGTAAAGTATTTTGTTAAAAAAATGGATAAAAGATGGATTATCAAAATTACACCCATTGTTCAATTCTCACCCTCCTGTTAATTACCTAATGTGAGATGAATCTCTTATCAACTCTTCTTATTGTCAAGAAATTGGTCAACTTCAATACTGTTGTATAGAAGACAAGCCTAACAAATGCATGTACAAATAAACCAACTATAATGAACCGTGCAAAATATAGGCCGCCAGCTATCCCCTCCGCTAGCTCGGACCCATCCGGATGGAGGGAGTCAATGGCTGGCAGCCACGTGGACGTGGACCAACACGATCTCCCTCCTAGGGACGATCAAAATAGCAGTGCCGTACTTTCTATCGATTTACTTTGTCCATGAATATGTTGTGTAAGTTGGAAAATTTAGTACAAATCTTGTGAAAGACTTAGCCATAGTTTTGATAGCGGTGAGAACTGCAAGTAGCTAATTGTGAAACTCACTGAAAAATAGTAATAAAGTTGTTAATTATAGAGCAAAGATCTAAAAGCGGAAAAATTAACTGCTAAAAGTTGTCGTATGCATTGTTGTTCAAAACGAGATTCGATCGTCTCCATCAATCTGCTTCGAGGAACGATCAAGTTCGAAAGAACTTCTGGAACGTTCTTTATCACCTCCCTTCGTGGACAAGCACAGACGAATTGTATCAATGACACTCCGAACAAAAAAAAAGTACTAGACTGTTGTAGATAACTCTCATTTCTTCTCTCATATGAGCACTAAGTGTTGGAACGCATGATATATAGGGAAGCAATTCTCTGATATGTTGTAATTGTCAACTAAAGACGTGGACGGAAGATCATGGAGTAACTTCACAATTAAGATGGCAGTTACTAGCAGCAACTATCTAATAATTATATGGTACTTATGAACAGAACAAACCTCTGATTGTGGCAAAACTGCAGAATTGAGACAGAGCATCAGTTCCGCCATGTTGTCTGCGCAGCTCCACAAAATCGTGCCAGAATTTTGTTCATAACTCTGCTTACATATATTAAATAAAATTTTGTTGTGTTTTCTAAAATTTTGGACAAAAAACAGTTTGAGTCATATACCTCGTATCAAGTTCGGACCTGCATTGATTTGTACGAGAATATCAACTAGGAGGATATCAACAACAGAAAATAGAGAAAGAAGAGTAATTCAGACGGAAGAGTATACAATTGTAATGGTACTGTATCTTCATCCTTGAGTCACACAGTAAAAGCGCAAATTAAGAGCCTTTCCTGTGACTGTCACTGCAACTTCATTTATTTTGATGCTACTGTCATCGTCCATTGCATCTTTTCCACCAGATCCAGAAGTACTCGATACAATATTTGTCCAAGAAAGAGTGTAGAGTATGCTTTAATAACTTTTGTTTGAATTAGAGGTTTTAAATGGAGAAAAAAGTAATAAAAATATAATAGTTATCATAATGCTCTTATTATATATGACATAAAATTAGATTAATTTTATTAAATTTTTAATTAATTGCCAGCTTAGATCCATTTGAATCAAATCAGATATATTATATAATGAGATATTTAGATTTTTCATCTCACATAAGTTATAAAATTAGTGTTTTGATTTTAAAAATAATTAGTGACATTTTTGGTCTCAAAGGTGTTACCAAAAGTGTCACTAATTATTTTTGACAACACTTTTGAAACCTAAACACTAATTTTACAACTTATGTGAGATCTAAAGTCTAAATATTCCTTATATAATTAATCGCCAATAAGATTTATTTATTTTTTTGAATTTTCGGCATAACGCTCGGAGTCCGACTTAACGGAACGCTCGGGACTTTGTGTACACTGCAGCATTGCATGCCTTTGGATCCACTGTTGTCCAACTCCTACCATTTATAAATGAAAAAAAAAAATACTAATACGATCTCGTGGCTCGATCCACTGATCTTCTGCTAATCAACCAGGGTCTTATAACTCTCTTCGGTAACTACAAGAGCCACTCAAATTCAGTGCCGATCAAATGTATTCGATGGAATCAAATCAGATAAATTATATAGGTCATTATCATATTATAGGCATTAGAATCAAATTATTTACAATACATGGTGATTATAGGCCATTATCCAGTGCAGAAATGGGGGGGGATAAAATTATTTGAAGAAAAAATAATTTAAAGATGTTGCTGCCCAGGATCGAACTGGAGACCTTTAGTGTGTAAGACTAACGTGATAACCACTACACCACAGCAACATTTTGGTATGTTTCACATTTTATTATACTATCATATGAATATGGGATACAACCCCACGTCAAAAAACTTGTCCTTTAATTAGACCAACTTATCAACAATATTTGTTTTTAAAAAAAATTATCAACAAAATAACCACATGACAGAGAATAATATAGATAAATAGATACTAGTGTTCGGACATACGCGTTGCATGTGTAACCCATTGAGAAATGTTGATACCATTTTATGTAGCAAAGACAACATCCAACCAAACTTATTAACAAAAATGATTATCTTTTACTTATAAATTAAGAATTTAAAGTATTAAACTTTATCCAAAATTTGAAATTTATAGGTAAAAGTTGATTTATTATTAAGCAAGTAGAATTATAAAGTTTATTTGCAAGCATCAGATTTACTAATCGAACATCACGTTAACGTGAGACTGATCCACGTTAATGTCAAGAAAATTAATAAAATTGATCCACGAGATATAATATTTGGACGTCAGTAGTTGTCAGGAATGTATTGCCGCAACAATCTTGATCCACGAGACATAATATTTAGACTTTTTTGATCCACAAGACATAATATTTAGACTTTGTAAAGTATTTTGCTGAAAAAATGGATAAGAGATGGATTATCAAAATTACAACCATTGTTCAATTCTCACCCTCCTGCTACTTATCTGATGTGAGACGAATCTCTTATCAACTCTTCTTTTTGTCAAGAAATTGGTCAACTTCAACACTGTTATATAGAAGACACAAGCCTAACAAATGCATGTACAAATAAACCAATTATATTGAACCGTGCAAAATATAGGCCGCCAGCCATTCCCTCCGCTAGCTCGGGCCCATTCGGACGGAGGGAGTCAATGGATGGCAGCCACGTGGACGCGGACCAACACGGTCCCCCTCCTAGGGACGATCAAAATAGCAGTGTCGTACTTTCTATCGATTTACTTTGTCCATGAATATGTTATGTAAGTTGGAAAATTTAGTACAAATCTTGTGAAAGACTTGGCCATAGTTTTGATAGTGGTGAGAACTGCAAATAGCTAATTGTGAAACTCCTGAAAAATAGTAATAAAGTTGTTAATTATAGAGCAAAGATCTAAAAGCAGAAAAAATAACTGCTAAAAGTTGTCTCATGCATTGTTGTTCAAAACGAGATTCGACCGAATCCATCAATCTGCTTCGAGGAACGATCAAGTTCATACGTATTGTATCAATGACACTCCGAACAAAAAAAAGGCACTATGCTGCTGTAGATAACTCTCATTTCTTCTCTCGTATGAGCACTAAGTGTTGGAACGCATGATATATAGGGAAGCAATTCTCTGATATGTTGTAATTGTCAACTAAAGACGTGGACGGAAGATCATGGAGTAACTTCACAATTAAGATGGCAGTTACTAGCAGTAACTATCTAATAATTATATGGTACTTATGAACAGAACAAACCTCTGGTTGTGGCAAAACAGTAGAATTGAGACAGACCATCAATTCCACGATATTGTCTGCGCAGCTCCACAAAATCGTGTCACTACAGCTAGAGGTGAGCATTTGATCGGTTCGGATCAAATCGAATTGACTTTGAGATAATTGAACATGTTTAAAAATTGAATTTTAACTATCCAGACTCGACACCGGATAAAGTCAGTATTTAATCCTTTGGTAATCCTATGTCCATATTAAAGTTTGAATTCTAGTTATTAAAAAACAAAAACAAATAAGTTTTGATATAATTTTAATGAGAAGGAATTATAATTAAACCATTTCTATATAAATATATACACTAACTAAGAAATTTATTCAAGATAAATTATTTATTAAAGCTCTCCTTAATATTAGACAAGTAATCATAATTAACCTTAATTTAATCTCAATTAGATATTTACAAAATCTTATGTTTTTTTAATTAGAATAACTAATCAAAAATTGCATAGAAATCAATTTCCTTCTTTGGCAATTAAAAAATTTGTGCATCTTCCCACCTCCTCCCATTTCCATTTGCAAGCATAAAAATCCTTGGTGCATCCTCCTAATCCACACCTATCCAATCATTCACCATTCATACATCTATATAATCTATCCATCCATTTATTCATCCCAAACATCCATCCATCCATCCATTCTCATTGCCTACAACCAAATGCTTAGAGCATCTCCGATCCTGTTGTCTTGTTTTGTATTTTGATTCCTATGTGATATGAGACACAGGACAATTTTTTTCTTATGTGACAAGATTATATTCATACAAGATAATAAGATAGAAAATTGTTCTCAAATGCAAAAGTATTGATAAGACAATAAAACTTACTTTTTTTACAACTTCTAAGACAACTTTTTAACTTTTTTTTTATAAATATTTTTATTCATAATTGATGATGTGGAATGAAGTCATTGTGAAGTCAATTGTCTAGATGTAGACAACCAACTTCATATTGTTATCGTCATGTTATTGCCATGTCAAC
The DNA here is from genome assembly GCA_036927795.1 of Iris macrosiphon. NCBI lineage: Eukaryota > Viridiplantae > Streptophyta > Magnoliopsida > Asparagales > Iridaceae > Iris > Iris macrosiphon. The sequence goes on from JAYESA010000003.1 coordinate 131,527,752, forward strand.
TTCACAACTAACTTCACATTTGCATCGGAGAATGGTTTTTGAAATAAGAAGTTGTGAATCCCATGTGGCAATCATTTTTTCCAAACTCACAACAGGGTTGGAGATGCTCTTACAACCATCCTACAATAGGCCACGTGGTCGGCCTCCATTGGATGAGAGAGGGAAGAGGTGGGGTCGGGTGTGACCCATATAGCAGGGAGGGAGGGGGAGAGAGAGGGTGTAAGAGCATTCACAGTGAGAGAGGTTTCAAGTGCTATATTTTAACTTTAGTGAAATTTTGTAGCACTTGAAGGTTGTAGTTGACACTTGTGCATACTTAAAAATAGCTAGAAAGTTACGAGACACTAAAGATTTGGAGCGTATCCTAGCTCCTCTATATTAATTGTTGGGTCCACCAAAAGTAACAAAATAGGAAAAAAAATAACGAGGGATAAGAGGGAGGAAAAATATTACCGGGAAGAAAAAAAAAGAAAAAAAAAAGGGAGAAAAAATAGAAGATTAATTTGGAGTGTTTATTTGGAGTGTGTCATTGTGTGTCAATATCATGGGGACAGTCAAAAAATAATAATTTACATAATTTACATAATTTTTAATAATTTTGAGTATGTGTTGTTGGAGTTGGTGGGGTTCCCAACATATGTAGAGAATACCCCGGAGTACGACGAGCGTCATCCGTGTGTTGGAAAAGTTCGAAAAGTGCATCGAGCGCCGTGTATTGGAACATTTATGGTAAGCAAATATTATATTGAATTTTTATCTTTGACTTTAATTATATATTTATGATTGGATCTTTCATATATTAACTTTCCATATAATTGGATCTCTAATTTATGGTAAGCTAATTTATGATTTAATTTTTATTAAATATATGATTGAATGTAATTAGATTTTCATAAATATTTTTGGCTTCCATATGTATATTTTCATATGAAAATCCTAATTCATGCAGGGTTTATATAAAGGCTCATACAATATACAACAACATGAGAAAAAAATAAGAGAGAAAAAAGGTGACAATAGTGTCATTGCAACTTTGGAGTGGAGAAAGAATAATTGGAGGTCGTTTCGGATAATGAGATCAATTTGGGGTATTTCTCATTGTCTTTTTTCTTCGTGGTTGTAATCTATTTTCTGTTCCAAAGAGTTACGGTGATCCGTGTTTGATCGGTAATGAGCTTGTAGATGGTGTAATATCTTTATTCCATTATTGGAGGTTCCTCAGGGTTGTACTTTGATCGTTCCGTGGTTTTTCTCATCTGAATTATTTACATAATTTTTTTTTTCCTGCGATTTATGTTTGATATTTTTTTTGTTTGTGCATTTTGCTCGGTTCTCTTGCAGGTACTCTCTGGTTTGGGAAACAGTTTACGCGTTTTGTTCCCAATAGTGTGGTATCAGAGCCAGGTTATGTAATTCCAGAAGCGTGTCAAGAGTTGACAAGCAACACAGGGAGGAGAGATAGACGCGAAGCCGGTGCGTATGGTAAACCTGAACGGTACCAACTATCACTACTAGAGGAGCAAGATGAAGGATCTGTAATTTGTCAAGAAGCTGCATCTGCCGGTATTTGCTTCCGAGAGGCCCAGTGACAAATCCAAAGAGGACTGGAAGTTCGAGTATATACATGTGTGTGGGTACATCAGGCAGTTCGTTGATGAGAACGTATACAACCATGTTGCTAGTATTTGCACGCGTGGACACTGCGGGATAAGCTGGAATCTTTGTATGCGAAGAAGACAGGGATAACTAAATTATTCCTGATCCGAATGATAATGGGTCTGCGGTACATAGATGGGGCGTAAATTACGGATCATTTGAGTGAGTTCCAGGGCGTGGTTGACCAGCTATCCTCGATGGGAGTCAAGTTCAACGACGAGGTTCAGGGACTATGGCTGTTGTGTACATTGCCAGACTCGTGGAAGACAGTATGATTGTCTATGATAGTTTCTGCTCTGGAAGGCGTGGTCAGTCTGGAGTTTGCCAAGAGCGGGGTACTGAATGAAGAGATGCAGAGATGTTCTCATGCTACTTCATCCACATCCTACTCAGAGGGGCTTGTTTCAGAGAGCCGCAGAAGGGGTAAAAGCAGGGGTACATGCGGTGGTAGAGACAAAAGCAGGAGAAGTTCTAAGGGTCGGTATAAGGACTCGAAGTGTTACCATTGTGGAAAGAAGAGCCACATCAAGCAAAATTGTTTCGTTTGGAAGAGAGAGAAGAAGGGCAACAAGGGGAAGCAGGGCAAGAATACTACAGCGGAAGCCTCAACACATGGAGGCGATCTGATCATTGTAGGTGATAGTGTAGTTATGAACCTCGCCTGGGATGACAACCCTTGGCTGGTGGACTCAAGTGCTTCAGCACACGTATCTCACAACATGGCACTATTTGCTACTTACACAACAAGCGACTGTGGAGTGTTGAAGAAGGAAAATGGAGATGTGTCGAAGGCAGTTGCCATTAGAGATGTGCATTTGAGGAGAAAGACGGGTGCAGTTATTGTTCTGAAAGATGTTCGTCATGTCCCTGATATTCGTTTCAATCTGGTGTCGGTTGGAAGGTTGGATGACGAGAGTTTTTTCAATTTCTTCGGGAACAGTCAGTGAAAGCTTTCCAGAGGTTCAATGGTGACTGCTGTAGGATCAAAATATAATAAAATATACTCTAGAGGGGGGGATAGAGTATGCAACGGGATTTAGCAAATAAAAAACTTCTACCAAGTTATACAAGTATTATGACTGCTATATATGTGTCACATATAGTATCATGACTGCTATATATGTGTCACAGTTATGATAACAGTCTAGCAATTGTGTTGCAGGTATGACACAGCTATCACAGTATAAGCACAAGTAAAGTAAAGAGTAAGAAGGCAAATGCAAACACAGCGATGTATTCTGGTATCTCTCAATGTGAGGACTAATCCAGGCGGGAGGACTCTAGCTCCCAGTTGGAATCCACTAAACTAATGGAACACAAGCTTTGATCCGAAGGCTTGCCGACTTCTTACAGACACGAGCTTTGATCCGAAGAGCTCGAAGACTTCAAGTGTGAAATAGAGAACTTCTGAACAAGCTTCTGATTACAACTCTCTGAACTTCTAGACCGTACCGTACTAGCAATTGAGACTAGAAAATTGTAACTGACTTGGGATGTGAAAATGAAGGTATTTTTTTTGAACTCGTATACCATAAGAGAAGAGAATATTGAAAGTGAATTGATGTTTAGAATTATGAAATCTCTTTTCTATTTACAGGATTTCTCAAAGGAGAGTTCGGACAGAACTCGACTAAAGTTTGTTTGCAAAATATCAAAAAATAGTCGTTGTATCCGAAACTTCGGGGAGACCAAGTTTCTGAACAAAACGTCCACTAAGGCCAAACTCGGTCTGTCACGCCCCAGTCCCAAAATGCCGAGGGACTGAGCACGTGAGCAATGGCCAGCAGCACGCACCGATGGATAACCCAATTTAATGGATCTATCAGGGCATGCTTAAGCTGTAGTCTAGCAGTACTAAGTACAAGTCTCAGGTATTACTAATCTCATCCACAGAATAGCACAGATTAATTGCCAGAATAATGCAATGGAAATAAATATGCAATAACAAATAAGGTTGTCTCGGGAAACAAATCCGAGAATTATTCTGTTACAATTAAGAAAAAATAGACAGGAATTGAAATGCTGAAAATGGAAATACTGTGTAGTTGAAGCCGGTGCTCAGGAGAAATCTTCGGCCACTACTTCGTCCTCTGTTCCTTGTTCTGCTCCAAGGAGTGCTCCGGTACCGTACACCTCTGGGTAGTTCTCTTCAGCTGTACCTGGGGACATAATCCGGATCCAGGTCCTCAGGGGACAGCAAGGTACAGAAAATACAAGCCAAAATAAATACAGTGCAACAGTTAATATAATCATCAGGGTAAACTAAGTAACCAACTATGTGATATGCAATATGAGAGCAGCACTAGAACTCAGGCTGAAGCCACTACAAGCTCTGTGTCGGGGAGCCGGTAGCGGCAATAACTATGAACTACACTATGTTATATACTATGTTTTATATATAATATCAGCCTGTAGTCTGTGTGTCTCTCCCCACCCAATGTAATCCCACGTCTCATGTCCACGATGCCTCATGTCCATGTCACACACGATTATAACTAATGCAGCAAGTCTGATAGCTATGAATCAAATGTCTAAGAGTGTAAAGTCTATGTCATAAAACTTGCATCCTATACAGAATCACCTTGAATGTCTCAGGAAGACTCTGTCTCATGAAATAGTGTCAAGTGTCCTGGGTTCTGGTGTACTTGATAGGACAAGTACGAGAATAAGGGTATCGATTGTCCATCTCTAATGACGTACCCAACACCGCGTACGGGGTTGGCACCCGACTATGATCGGACACTAAGCACGTCACACGTTTCCTAGGTTAAGCAGTTAAAACAAGTTACATATGGATCTACCAGAATTCAAGTAAAATACTATAACAGAAATTACTGAGAATTTACAAGCTCTATGTTCTCACTGATGCAAAATTAACCAAGAAAAATATATAGCAAGCTGCAGCGTTTGGCAAGGTACACTTGCCTGTGGTTCCGGCTATGTTTGCGGTTCTGACTTCGGTTGGATTTGCAGGCGGTACTTCGGTTGCTGAAATAAACATCACCATCAGATCTAGAAAATATCAATCAGCTAGAAACGCCTGTCCTTGGGTCCAATTTGGAGACAAGGACAGAAACGGCAATTTCGGGCCAAAACGGGGTCCACCGGTGGGCCCGCTTTGCACCGAAAAACGCATCCGGGTCAACGGTCTCCAAATTCACCAAACTTAGTGTCAACAGGACAGGAACGATGATACGAACCCAACGGAACTTTCAGAATTGGATTCCGATGAGCCGATCACAAAATCGCCCGTCGAGCGGGGCCTATGGGGCCCACGACACGCGATTTTGTCAACGTTCTCAGAATCGAACCAAACTTGACCCACAGGACCAGCGTATCGCTACGAGTCCGATGACATAAGTTTCGTCTCGATCCGACGTGTGTACACAAAGTTAGGACACGTTCTATAAAGTACGGATACGGGGCGATGTCCGCGGATACGCGTTGATTCCGGTGTGCACGCACACCCGAATCAGCTTCCGCGAAATCCCACACGTCCGTATCGACGAGGCGCACGTATCTGTGAAGACCGCGCACGACCAAGTCGTCCCGTTTGGCGGGGCGTACTCAGTTCCGGGGTGAAACATGGTCTGGTTTTTCCTTTTTTTGGATCGCGGTGTGCGATCACCACAGGACGCGATGCCCCAAACAGTTTGTCCGGACACCGAGAGGGTCATACAGGCTTCGCAACGCAATTTGCAGAATCAAAAACGGAGCTACGAGCAAAAAGTTACACGCACCTGAAGGAGACCCGAAAACTGGGGTTCGAGTTGTGTCCGACACAACACGGACACTGTGTCCCGTGTCCGTGTCCGACACAGGGGATACTGTGCTAGGGTTAGGTTTTTTTTGGACGCCGGCCGGAGCTGGGCGGCTGTGCGGGTCGCGGAGGCGGCTGGGCGGAACGCTGGTGCGGGCGACGGCGGCTGGGCGGAGCGCTGGGGCGGGCGGAGGCGGCTGGGCGGGCGGAGGCTGCCGTCGAGGTGCTGGAGGGCTGAGGGGAAAGAGGAGGAGAGGGAGCCGGGCGGCGGCGCTGCGGCGGGGTCGGCGTGGCTGCAGCGGCGAGGCGGGACGGTGGCGCAGGCACGGCGGGGAGGTGGTTCGAGGCGGAGGAGGCGATCGGGGGGGGAGATTTATAGGAAGGAGCGAGGGCTAGGGGAGGCCGAGCGGGGCGGGGCGACGTGGATGGACGTGGCGGTGAGGGGCCGGCCGGAGCGGGCGGCTCGCCGGGCGGGGCGGCGCACGATGCGGGCAGCCGAGGGGTCGTGGGGGAGAGAGAGGGGCGGGTACGGGCCCGGGCGGGTCGGGTGGCTGACAGACCCGACCCGACCCGATAGGTGCTGGGCTGGGTCGGGCCGGCCCAATGTACCGCGGGCTGGGTCATGGGCCGGTTCATGGTTAAGTAATAAATAATAATAATAATAATAATAATAATAATAATAATAATAATAATAATAATAATAATAAAAATAATTAATTAATTAAAATAGTTTTTAGGTATTTAAAAATAGGTCCGGGGTCCGATAAATTCTAGAAAAATTGTCCTAAGTCCAGTTTTTTATTTTACATCCAAAAATATTATTTTCATAATATTTTAATATTATTTAATATCAATTAAAAATCATTTAAAAATTAAAATCCTGTTTTTAAATTACAGAAAATTTCCAGAAAAATCCAGAAAATTGTGAAAAATCCAGTTTTGAAAATTTTAAAAAATCAGGGGGTTTACACGGTCCGAGTTCTGTTCCCTTAGTTCAGGCCAGAACAAAAACTGGACTGAGTTTTGGGTTCAACTTAGCTATTTCAAGATAGGCTATTTTGAAAATAATTTAGGGTAGCCTAATTGCCAGTACGACGCGATGTACAGTATATTTTTAGGCTCAATTAAATGGAAAATTATATTGAATACAGGAAATAAAGACAGACACGACGACGGGAAACAAATTTGAACAGTTTATGTTGCAGTCATCCTAGTACATCTGAAAATCGTCGAGTAGCTTATATTGAGTCCAGGTTAGATCGATTATCAAAATTGGTTAGACCATGACCAATGGACCAACAATCTTCCCCATTTTGATAACTGACAAACCTTGACTGATATAACATCTTGATCGAACTGATTTGAAAATCAATTGTACTGTTTCAATTGTAGTCACCAGATGTTGTATCTTTTTCTCTCCCGTTGTCATTTAGCAAAATTTCTTGGAGAATGAAGCTCTCCCGCAAAATATGCTTACAAAAAGACAGACAAGTGAAAAAAAATATTGCATATATTTCACAGAAACATAGCATTTAAAAAATGTAGTAGCTAAATATGAATGCTAAGCGAGACAGGAAAGTTAATATGCATACACAACAGCTAACTGAAAGAGTTTTACCATACACAAAGTACTATAACTGAAAATGCATGAATAAAATATAATCATTGGAATGTAGAAGATATTTCCAAGATAGATAGACATAAAGTGAAAAATCCAACTAAAAATATCTAGACTAAAACATAACAGCTAGATATCTACTCATCATCAGAAGTTATTAATTTTAAATTTCAATAAATATAATTAAAGTTATTTTAATAATTACTTTTCGTATACCACGATTGTCTCAGATTAGCGGTAGGGGTACTGTCCCAGCTAGAGAAGGTCCACCAGGGGATACTTAAGTTCCGTTTTGCTTTAGTCGTAGCCGTGGTGACAGACAGATCATTTGTAAACTTGTCTCCAAAATAATTTTTGTATATTAGAGGTAATTCAATAAGATAAGATTATTATTGATATCTAAAATTCCTAATTCTCGACGTATGTCACGCCCCAGTCCCAAAATGCCGAGGGACTGGAGATGCGTGGCAATGGCCAGCAGCACGCACCGATGGACAACCCAATTTAATGGATCCATCAGGGCATGCTTAAGCTGTAGTCTAGCAGTACTAAGTACAAGTCTCAGGTATTTCTAATCTCATCCACAGAAATAACACAGATTAATTGCCAGAAATCATGCAATGGAAATAATTATGCAATAACAAATAAGGTTGTCTCGGGAAACAAATTCGAGAATTATTCTGTTACAATTAAGGAAAAATAGACAGGAATAGAAATGCTGGAAATGGAAATACGGTGTAGTTGAAGCCGGTGCTCAGGAGAAATCTTCGGCCACTACTTCGTCCTCTGTTCCTTGTTCTGCCCCAAGGAGTGCTCCGGTACCGTACACCTCTGAGTAATTCTCTTCAGCTGTACCTGGGGACATAATCCGGATCCAGGTCCTCAGGGGACAGCAAGGTACAGAAAATACAAGCCAAAATAAATACAGTGCAGCAGATAATTAAACAAGAGGGTAAGCTATGTAACCAGCTAAGTGATATGCAATATGAGAGCAGCACTAGAATTCAGGCTGAAGCCACTACAAGCTCTGTGTCGGGGAGCCGGTAGCGGCAATAACTATGAATTACACTATGATATATACTATGTTTTATATATATAATATCAGCCTGTAGTCTGTGTGTCTCTCCCCACCCAATGTAATCCCACGTCTCATGTCCACGATGCCTCATGTCCATGTCATGCATGATTATAACTAATGCAGCAAGTCTGATAGCTATGAATCAATTGTTTAAGAATGTAAAATCTATGTCATAACCATGCATCCTATACAGAATCACCTCGAATGACTCAGGAAGACTCTGTCTCATGGAATAGTGTCAAGTGTCCTGGGTTCTGGTGTACTTGATAGGACAAGTACGAGAAATTATCGGATCTCGATATCCATGTCTATGTGACGTTACACAACCCCGCGTATGGAGTTGGTACCCGACTATGATCGGACACTAAGCACGTCACTCGTTTTCTAGGTTAAGCAGTTAAACATGTTTATATTTAATTCCACAAGAAATCCATTAAAATATTATGTCAAGAATTACTGAGATTTGGCAAGCTTTACTTGCCCACTATTGCATAATTAAGTCCAGGAAATAACTAGCAAGCTGCAGGGTTTGGCAAGGTACACTTGCCTGTGGTTCCGACTCTGATTGCAGCTCTGACTTCAGTTGGATTTGCAGGCGGTAATCCGGTTGCTGAAATAAACATCACCATCAGATCCAGAAAATATCAATCAGCTAGAAACGCCTGTCCTTGGGTCCAATATGAAGACAAAGACAAAAATGACAGTTTCGGGCCAAAACGGGGTCCACCGGTGGGCCCGCTTTGCACCAAAAAACGCATCCGGGTCAACGGTCTCCAAATTCAGCAAACTTAGTGTCAATAGGTCAGGAACGCTGATACGAACCCAACGGAACCTTCAGAATTGGATTCCGATGAGCCGATCACAAAATCGCCCGTCGAGCGGGACCTGTGGGGCCCACGACACGCGATTTCGTCAACGTTCTCAGAATCGAACCAAACTCGACCCACAGGACCAGCGTATCGCTACGAGTCCGATGGCCAAGTTTCGTCTCGATCCGACGTGTGTACACAAAGTTAGGGCGCGCTCCAGAAAGTACGGATACTGGGCGATGTCCGCGGATACGCGTTGATTCCGGTGTGCACGCACACCCGAATCAGCTTTCGCGAAATCCCACACGTCTGTATCGACGATGCGCACGTATCTGTGAAGACCGCGCACGACCAAGTCGTCCCGTTTGGCGGGGCGTACTCAGTTCCGGGGTAAAACAGGGTCTGGTTTTTCGTGTTTTTGGATCGCGGTGTGCGATCACCACAGGTCGCGATGCCCCGAGCGGTTTGTCAGGGCACCGAGAGGGTCATACAGGCTTCGCGTAAAAATTTATGGAATCGAAAACAGAGATCCGAGGTGCAAGTTACGAGTACCTGAACGCGGCTTCACGAAAAGGGGTTTCCTGTGTCCGACTCGTGTCCTGGACACGTGTCCACTGCTAGGGCTAGAGTTTGGTGTCTGCCGGAGTTGGGGCCGGCCGGTGGCGGGTTGGGCGGCGGAGGGAGCCGGGGACGGCGTCGCCGGGGGCTCGGGATGCGGGCGGCGACGGCAGAGGTCACCGGAGGAGGAGGCGGGCGGAGGAAATGGAAGAAGAGGGAGGAGAAAGGGGGCTGGCTGTCGGCTCGGGGTGTCTCACGGCGGAAGGAGGCCGGCTCGGGCGGCTCACGGTGAGCTGGTGGCGGCGGCGACGCTGGTCTGAGGGGGCGGCGGCTAGGGGAGGGGGAATTAGGGCTCCGGCGGGGGGTTTGAGGGAGGAGGAGACCGGAGGGGGAGAGGGCTTTATAGGCCGGGGCTGGGGCGATCGTGGCCGGGGGAGTCGGTAGAGGAGGAAGACGTGGGGAGTGGCCCCTCCGGCGGAGGCGGCGGGGGCCAGGTCGTGGCCGGGGGACGCGGTCTCCGTCGATCGTGGGGGAGAGGGATTGGGGACGGGTCCGGGTCGGTGCGGGTTCCGGGTTGGGCGGACCCGACCCGAACCGGTGGGGAGCGGGCTGGGTTCGGGTCTGTTGGGCCGGGCTGGGCCGGCCCAACGGGCTGGGAAATTTTAAAATAAAAATAAAAATAATAATAATAATAATAAAATCCATAATTAATTAATTAAATAAGTAAATACTATTTAGGTATTTAAAAATAGGTCCGGGGTCCGATAAATTCCAGGAAAATTGTCCTAAGTCCACTTTTTTATTTTACACCCAAAAATATTATTTTCATAATATTTTAATACTGTTTATTATCATTTAAAAATTATTGAAATAATTTAAACCCTGTTTTTAAATTACAGAAAATTCCCAGAAAATTCCAGAAAGTTGTGAAAAATCCAGTTTTTCAAATTTTGAAAAATCAGGGGGTTTACACGTAAGTAGTTGAATCTATCTTCTACTAAAGGTTTAGTAAAGATATCAGCCAGTTATTTTTTTCGTGTCTACATATTCTAAATTAATGTCTCCATTTTGTTGATGATCTTTAAGAAAATGATGTTGAATCTCAATGTACTTAGTGCGTGAGTCACATACATGATTCTTAGTCAAATTAATAGTGCTAGTGTTGTCACAGTAAATGGGAATATATGAATATTGCAAGTCATAGTCTTCTAAGGTTTGCTTCATCCACAAAATTTGTGCACAACAACGTCCTGCGACGATATACTCAGCCTCAAGAGTTGATAATGCGACATAATTTTATTTCTTGCTAAACCAAGAGACTAAAGCTTTACCTAGGAAATGACATGTACTACTAGTACTTTTTTTATCCACTTTGCATCCAGCAAAATCAGCATCCAAATAATCGACTAGGTCAAGGGACGTGGCTTTGGGATACCATAAGCTGACATAAGAAGTACTTTTGAGGTATCGAAAGATACGCTTAACGACGCACAAATATGATTCCTTAGGGTTAGCTTAAAATCGTGCACACAAGTAAACACTAAACATGATATCATGACGACTAGCAGTTAAATAAAGTAAACTATCAATCATACCTCGATACTTACGTATGTCAACCGATTTGCCTTATTCTTCTATGTCAAGCTTTGTTGAAGTTGCCATTGGAGTACCAAAGGGCTTGGCAGATTCCAGATCGAACTTCTTTAAGAGGTATTTTGTATACTTGGCTTGGTTGATGAACGTCCCATTTTGAGTTTGTTTGATTTGCAGTCCAAGAAAGAACTTCAGCTCTCTCATTACGCTCATCTCAAACTCACTCTGCATACACTTAGAAAATTCTTGACAAAGAGATTCATTAGTAGAACCGAAAATAATATCATCAACATAGATTTGAACTAGCAGAAGATTATTATTCAAAGATTTGATAAACAATGTTGTATCAACCTTTCCTTTTGAAAAATATTTTTCATGTAGAAAAGAGATTAGGCGGTCATACCAAGCGCGAGGGGCTTGTTTCAGTCCATATAAAGCTTTCTTCAACTTGAAAACATGATTAGGGTTTTTGAAATCCGTGAATCCAGGTGGTTGAGCTACAATTTTTTTTTCTTTTATGAAACCATTTAAAAATGTACTTTTGACGTCCATTTGAAATAATTTAAAATTATAAAAACATGCAAATGCACATAGCATGCGAATGAATTCTAAACATGCAACTGGGGGATAAGTTTTATCGTAGTCGATACCTTCCTCTTGGTTGTATCCTTGAGCTACGAGTCTAGTCTTGTTACGTGTAACTAAACCATTCTCATTTGATTTATTTAAGAATACTCAACGGGTGTCAATGACCGGATGATCAATAGGCTTGGGAACAAGTTCCCAAACTTTGATTCTGTTCGAATTTGTTTAATTCCTCTTGCATGGCTTCTATCCAGTAATTATCACTACATGCTTCTTCAATATTTTTAGGCTCAAGCTGTGAAATAAAAGCTATACTAGATACAATATCTCTATTAGAGGAACGAGTACTTACACCTTTTGTGATCTCACCTATTACCAAGTCCTTGGGGTGATCGGCCATGAATTTCATCCTCTTTGGCAGATTCTCCAAGTAGTTGGTACTGGGTTCCGTTCTGGTTGGTGCTTTGCTTGATGTACCGATATCTTCATCGTCACTATCATTGTTCGTTTTATTGTTCATCTCATTGAAGGTGACATTGATTTATTCTTCGATCGTCATTGACTTCTTGTTGAAGACTCGGTATCCTTTGTTCTTGGCCGCATAACCTAGAAAAATATCTTCATCGACCTTTTCGTCAAATTTGCTTAAGTTATCTTTGGTATTGAGAATAAAAAAATTGTATCCAAGACTACCATCTTATTATGCAAATAATGTTATCATTAATAATATATGATATATTATAAGTGTGTTCCTGCATCAATTGTTACGATTCATAAAATATAAATGTGTTGTGAGTTCGTCCTAGCAAAAAACTTGTTAGGCCTGTAAACAGTTGTCATTAATATACAACATAACTATATAACTGTTACTAGTTGTCACGTCCCAATCTCCCGCAAGCTCAATAGTCCCCGCTGAACGTGAATCACCACGTTGTAGCGCTCCCGCAGGACAATCGTTCTCATCGGGACGTGATGCCGTACGAGCCTGGAGTTGCGCTCGTACAAGGCGATATTGTCAAACACCAAAGTTATCTTCGAAACGACCAAGTTTCAATGAAAGTCAAGTATTGTGTACCAAGCACACATCAGAGTATACGCAGCGAATCTCTCGATAGGGTCCAAATGAATTTGCCACAAAGGCGATGTAATACTCTTGCTCTTTCTCTAGCCCACAAAGGTACTTACAGTTCATACATCATGTCTCGTATATCCAAGCAGTGTGTATGATCCAAAACTAAGCGATATGAGGAATTAATATTGAGCTTGCGGGAGATTGGGGCGTGACACTAGTGACACACCATATTGGACTATACATGATATTACCATATGTCCTTCTAGTCTGGACATATGACGCGCGCGCGTGCACACACACGTAACTCACACACATATATAGTAAACGAAAAATGAATCAGCCTATATATATATATACATTCTACAATACAAGCATTGTATCGATACATTCCATACAATTGCATTGTAAAATTGTGAAAGTACAAGAAAGTCCTTCTAATCTAAACCATTGGATCAACAATCAATGGTTCAGGTTTTGCTTGTATCGATACAAAGTTTGTATTTAAGAAATTTTCATATATATGAACGAAAAATGAGTCAGCCATAGGCCCATATTCTTACATGAGTCAATACATATATGAACCAATAAAAATGAAGTGTATTAATGCACATGGGATGTATGAGTCAATTCTTATTGATCCACATGTGCATGACTCATGTAAAAATATGAGCATATATATATATATATATATATATATATATATATATATATATATATATATATATATATATATAAGATAAAATATATAAATTACACACCTCTTCACTAACATAATTACTATCCACTAATTATTACACACTTCAAACTATAATAAATGTTCATCATCTAAAAAATAAAATTGTTTTAAAATATTTTATACTATTTTAAAATAAATTTATCATTCAAATATACGTGCAAAGCTTCTAGTTATAGTATTAAACCATTAACTATAGTTTTTAAATAGGGATGAGCATTATTCGGTTTTTGAACCGAGAACCGTATTGAACTGAACCGAATAAGAGATTCAGTTCGGTTTAAAAAAAATCAATTAAGATTGGATTTTTTTTTTCCGGTTTCAATTTCGATCCAAAACTGAAAATCAAATAAAACTTATACCATTATTAAATATCCTTAAATTTATGCATATTTTATGATTAAAAGTGTATATTTTTTTTATATCTTAAAATTAATAATTATATGTATGTCTTTTAAAGCAAAACTTTGATAATTTATCAACGACTCAAACTTTGAGCCCAACTTTGAAATACAACGCAAATATGTATAAAATTACAAATTTTTAGTATAATTCAACTACAATTGCAACTTTAAGTCCGACTCATTAAATAATAAAATAACAGTTTATGGAATAGTAAAAATAGTCTAACTGTACAAACATAATCAATTATTGCTTCAGTTTGGTCCGATATGATTTTGGTTATTGCTAATTTTGATTCAATTTTAATTTTAATTTTTTAAATTTTGACTATTTTGGTGAAAATAAACTTTGGATTTCTAGAAGGGCGTTTTGTGCTGTACATCTTTGTGTTGGAAAAACTTATTAGCAAATATAGTGTCCAAAACGAAGAGGGGGAGAGTCTCTCTCTCGCTCATTCATTTATAGGGTTTGGGCTCCGAAGCTTATTCTCACCGCCTACATCTTGATCCCCATGGCTCCGAAGCTTATTCTCACCGCCTTCCTCTTGATCGCCGCTTGCTCCGTCAATGGTGCGTTGACTTTCTTCCGCTCTTCCTTCTCTTTAATTATTTTGGATTGGAATGAAGCATCGATTTGTTGTTCGATATTTTTTTGTAATTTGTTCTATTCGTGTCAAATTTCAGTTCTAGGGTTCCGATGACCTATCTTTAATGAGTAAAATTCTTGCTTTATGTCAGAATTTTCTATTAAACCCTAATTTAGCAGATTGCAGTCATGATTGTATACGTTAGAATTAACAGAGAAAAATATATTCAATCTCTAACCCTAACTGAAAGTTCCTAATATTTTTCGCAGTTCCGAGCTGAGAACTGGCATACCGCTTATAACGGCTGAATGATGAGTCATGACCGACTCTAGTTAAATATTTAATTGAATCCTTAATGGAGCTTGTTTTAATAGTTATTGTATAATTATTAGTTTACTATTAAGGATCAATGTAATATTATCGGTATTACTAAATTATAAGACGGGAATGATCTGGGTTAATAGTGAACCGAGTTTGCGACCCCCAGGGGGGAATTGACCGGTATAAGCCTTCAATGCTTGCCATACTAAGAACGGTGCTCATAAATTGAGGCCGAGTTTGCATTTTCGAGTTCAAACTCAGCCTAGGCATAAAGATATTAGCATAATGATAATACAACTCCTTTTTTCCTTCCATATGCCACAATTTCAAATCTTGTTGTAAGCAAACGAAGTTTTATTGGAATATAAGGGTTTTTAAAATTAGTAAACAAAGAAGGATATATGAAATGTAACTTCAACGGTTCAACCAAGAGGCAAAAAGATATAATGCATGAGTACATATAAATGGACAAGAGATGTATCTATGAGTGCTAGTTTTCGGGATTTAGGATCAGTCATTCATCATGATAGAGACTGAGAATGATGTCATGTATCGAATTAAAACATGACGGTTGAAAATGGAGGAGTGATTCAGGAGTACTTTCTGACCGGAAAATATCTTTGAAACTGAAATAAATTTTTTACAAGACGGCTATATGAACAACCATCTTTATGAATCAAAGTGTCGGACGATTAAGAAATAATATTTCTAGAAAATTAGTGTAGCCGAAATGAGAACACTACGATGGATGGGTTGCAATATGTTAAAAGATAATATGATAAGAAATGAGTGTATTTGTGGATGTTGGAGGTGGCACTAATTAAGGATAAGATGAGATAAAATCGCCTTAGTGGTTTGGACACGTGCAACATAGATCAATAGATTCTTCTCTAAGGAGGACCAATGATATAGTAGTCAAAGGAGCAACTTAAGACTAGTGGTAGGACTAACGAACATGGATTGGGGTTTTAAAGGACATTTTTTTTGATGAGTGTTATAGAGGACATGAACTTTAATAGAGCTGCATGAAAAAAAAAGGATTCAAACAACCAATAACAATTTGGTATAAAGCTTTGTTGTTGTTGTTGTTGTTGTTGTTGTTGTAAGTTCAAACTCAGCCTGATTCGTGACAGGGTCTCCAATGTTAGCCCATAAAACCATGCTAGTGAAGTTAATATAAATGATTTAAGGTTATATATGATATAACTGCAATTTCTAGAGGACATACTTAAATGCTTTAGTAGTTAGAATATTTGTTGTTCTAAACCAACGGAGAACTTAGTTTCAATACTCCATGGAAGAATTAATGTGTTTGCTAGTGACAATGAACTGAAAACATCTATAATAGTTAAATTTAAGTAGGAATTTGGACTGGATAGTAGTGCCGCCATTGTTGAGTACGAACAATACTAGGCAGACACTTATAACTGGCTTCAATGTTCTCAATTTTAATCCATTTTGAGTTTACCATCAACCTCATTTATTTGTACATGTTATAATCACTTCCTTTACCATCCCTCTGAGAAGTCTCACTAATTCTTTTCAAACTCCAGTTTTAATTCCTACATTACCGCATTTAATATCATAGTTCATCTAAACTTTCTACTTTGCAAACCAGCCACTTTTTGGGATCAAACTTAATAAAGGCCTTAGGTTATTGATTCTTTTGAGAGACTCCTGTTGCAAAATAAGTATGATTTTAAAGACCTTATGTGCAGGACATTGTCCTTTTCATGATCATTGTACATGAAATCAAAGGCTAACCGAAGTCTGCTAATTAAAATTGATTAGACTTAGTACTATCTATTTGTACACACATGGTGGCTATCTTTGGGATTATCAACGGTAATCTCATTATCATGCCAAATGATGGTGGACTATATAGAGTTTGTAACCATGATCTACATAAATAGATACACCATAAATCAGACGTTTGGGAGTTTTGATGCACCTGGACCAATAGTCTATATAACTACTTATCTTGCTATGGAAACACTCATTTGGTGATCACTATACTTTAGGGTTTAGGCACAAAGCTTTATATTTCTGATTTAGACATTTTGATATTGTTAAACAGGCATAACATGCATCCTCATTTTTATGGTCCATTACATCTACAGTATTCAGTTATTAGTCCTAATCATAATACGAACAATATCGACCGTCTCCCTTGCTTTCTATGTGAGAGGGGTGTTTACTTATAAAGGCTGGAGATTTTAGCCCACACAAACAACATACCTACTTATTTATCACAAATAATTGTCTTGCTCCTATCTCACTACACATGCACATAGACAAGCAAGCCTGTTGTCAGTTCATTTGGCTGTAATATATACGACTCAAAGTACTCATGACCAAAATGTTCTCTAAAGTAGATAATTGGGATGTAAGAAACTTCTCACTGTAGGCATTCCTCATGGTTACTTAACTTATGCAATTTCCTGATCACCTTTGGCATGTTTTGCATTGTAAATTGCTAATTTAGTTTGGTGCAAAGAATAGGTTTCTAAGGAAACTTCTTTCACCTGTCAAAATATTTTATTGTTCTACTGCTTTTAGATTTTATTGAGAATCATGTTGCCTTGAGCACTCAGTTATGCATATATGTCAATTTTTTGAACTTTTCTCCATTATTTTCTCCATTATTTTTTCCTGTTTCATCTTCCAAGACTAGGACAGATGTATAACTTGTGCTCGTTTCTACAGATGTATAACTTGTGCTCGTTTCTTTGACTATTGATTGGCATGTGGAACTTAATTTCCTTTGTAGCTGCAGGGGAGAGCGTTACCAGGGAGAGGAACACTTTGGAATCAGTGCCAGATCTTGAGAAAGCTATGTATGTGGATGTTGAAGGATATCCATGTGTTCGACTTTTGAATCTTTCTGGCGAAATTGGTTGTTCAAGTAAGCATAATGTTCTCCTTTTTTCCAAGTACATTTGTAAAACTCGGTTGTTGTCAAGGGTTGCAGCCTCCTTTTAACTTGCATAAAATTATTTTTGGTCAAGCAATCTGCTCGTCTTCTTCATTAGGACTTGAAACCATATTACCAGGATCCCCCCTGCTCCCCAGGAACCATGTTTTGGGTATTACGACCACAAATTTGGTGGCTTCCCGATCCGGATAGCTAAAAGTGGTGAGTCGGGATATCCAGGTCTTCCAAGATAAAGTTCAGCAAGGATATGAATCAAATGGCAACATAAAAGATGGTAAAATCAATAATTTTTAAAATGAAGCATAAATTAAAATTAGTAGGTTACTGTAGGTTTTAGTATGAATTCATCCCTAGTAGACACAAAAGAAATATGAGATCCACTACAGAAACTCAAATAGGAACTCAAATTAGAAACTTACAATAGGATTATGACATGTGGAGGATTTTTTCTATTAAGGTCCTTGAATTTTTAGAAACTTACAATCAATGGATTAGGTGCATTTAATCCAACGGTTGATAATTGATGAGTTTGAAAAAATTGGAACTCATGAGTTCCTCTAGGAATTTTGAAGAAATGTATACACAGACACACAAACAAACCATTCTTAAGTGAACAGAAACGTACTGGTTAAGCCTATCACCATCTCACTGCGTACAGAGGAGAGTAGTGTACCCAGTATCCGTACCCATACCATGTATCAAATTGAACATCCCTGACCAGTTATTCCCGTTCTCAAATCCGTGACTATGCTTGAAACATCCTGATAGTTTTTTCATGGTCTCAGATCCTGGTAAAGAGAAGGTTGTGGCTCCTATTTTAAGACTAACAAATAGTCAGGATCAATTGCCTCATTCATCAACAGTTTTGGTACCGTTAGAAGAGATGCAAAACTTCTTTATCAGGCATGTTTACTCTCTTACACTGTTCTATTTTCAAATGTCTCAGCCTTTATGTATGTGCAAGTTGAAACTCTTAGTTGAGCCTTGCATGATTCTAGTCAGTGATTATATCAATTAACAGCATTAGTTGATTGATGTTAGCAATGATTAGATTATCATTTCCTTCCATATAGTATCATATGATATTATGCATACAATGTCTTATCTTTTCTTAATAGGCACTCATGTTCTAGCAGATAATGAGCTGAGTGCGTTGATGTAATATCACATAACTTTACTTTGCGATACTCATAGGGTAGTTGTCCATAATGACCCACCAGCATATGAGGTACTTAAAAACTTCATAAGATGGAAATGCAGTTTAAAATGATTTAAACATGTTATATGTCATACAATAGAACTTTTAAGTTGTCTTATAAGGTTTCATGTTGGTCAATATCATGTTTTCCATGTGTCAAAAATGTAAACGCAACAGGTACATTGTTTCTTATAACCTACGAAAGATCATTTTTGTGCTTACATTTTACATGGATAAAAAAAGTTCGGCGCATGCAGAAAATGGCTGATAACTTGTGTTGTTTTCATTAACACATCATTTTCTTTGAGGGTTTTGGACAAACGTTGTTCTGGTGGCCAGTCAACTCTTCGCGAAAATGAGTGGAAGAGAAGAATTTATGAACCTGGCTGCAAATAGTTTGAGGAAATCGAAGCTGAATAAGACTCTTGTGGGCTTTACCTTGTATCTCATTTCAAAGAAACAGATTATGGATGTCCACTCATATCTTTTGGCTGAGAAACTGAAGTTTTATCCGCATGCTTCATTGGAGCTGTATGGACTCGTGATGTTAGGCTCAAAAGAAACACAGCATAAACCATTCACTATTGTGATACCTTATGATGTGTTATACTCGTTCCATTGTCTAAGATGCTGCATGATTATGAAATGAAAATGTACTCATCATTTTTCAGGATTTCTCAAGATCCTCTTTTTGCTCAACATGTTGCTGGTGTTTTAGTCGAGTCAATAGGATCTCAGAATATGACGTCAGGTAACTATCTCCATTTATGGTATTAAGAGATTTGGGATTTGATTTATGACATTTACTCTCTCTTTTTTAATTTAATGAACTTAATTCTTGTTTGCCTTCAGGGTTTTCACCAGTTGAGAAGTTTCCACAAGCTAAATTTGCACCTTATAAGAACCTCAGTTATGTTTGGAATCCTGCTGTATGTCTATGGTGAAAATATTTATTATACTACCCATCAGAAAATCTAAGAAAATAATTGTCTTTTGCTAAGTGATGTGAAGTATTTGTTCCATGTTTTTGTGTCACAAATGATAGCTTCAAGTTTTGTGTGTGTGCAGGGTTCTGGTATCATGTGGGATCGCTACAACTTCCCTGTATTTTTACTCTCTGCGGAGAGCACATCATTTGTGCAAGAGGTCAGTGGTGTTTCTTGTGTGTACTTGTTTTCATGAAATGACTCATTTTACAAAATTTTCCTTCGAGTGCTATTTCTAGCTGAGATATGATTTGATTATTAGAACTTTTTCCATGACTAACACATGCTCTTCATAATTGACACTGCTACCCTTTTCAAATATTTTGTTTTGATCCAAACAGATTGTTAGTAAGAATGAGAAGCACAATGATGCTTATACTAAGGATGTTGCTGAGTTTGATCTAGTTATGCATGTAAGATGTCTTCCTTTTGTCCATGTTGCAAGGATAAGATTGTAATTAACTAATATTTGTGTTGACTGAAAATTTGTCTAATATGACTCCTCATGGCGTTAGACAACAAATGCTGGAACCCATGATTCAGAATCTTGTCTCAAGGAGCAGACTTGTCTACCCTTGGGTGGATATAGGTGAATTTTCTTATTCTACCTCTTGACTATAATGTTTGTACTTCATACTAGTTTTACCTCTCCTTTATCATTTGATTATATAGCTTGATTTCTAGTTCGCAGCCATAGTTTTGTAAAAGATGACTTTTTTTCCGTGATGATTACACATGTTTAACAAGTTTAATAAACAAAAATCCTTGAGGCTTATGCCTTGCCTCACAAAGGGGTCTAACATTTGCCAGGTCACACCTTTGCCTTTGGAACACTGATTATTCATCATCATCCAAGCCTGTTCCCATTAGAATGGGGTTGACTGTGGAGCATAGAAAGATTTGACAAAGTTTTTTGATCGGTTGTTGACCTGATGTCAACCCTCTAATTATCAACCCTCTAGTTTGGAACACCGATTATTAAGTGTCTAAAACACAATTTACATCTTCATATATTATCAATTGTATTTAATTATGATTTTCTTACATTTGGCTGGAGGCTACATGTGAGTGTTTGAAATTTGGTTCTCATGATAACATCTAATGGAATTACCGGGAACCCACTCGAGTTTTGAATTATCACATGCTTAAATATAATGTATTACATGTACTCATAAGTTAGTTTATCAAATTTCAAATTATTAGAGCAATTAATATGACCAAAAATCATATAAAATACCCATAGTTCTTGAGAGATACTAGTACAATGGTAGAAGTTTATCCTGTATGGTTGAAGGATGCTGCGGTGTCTTTTTTTCACGACTTATGATCTGAGTCATCTGACAGTGTTAGCTGTAGTCCCCATATACTTAGGTAATAAGTTTGTACCAACTTAACTCGTTACATAAAACAATGTTTGAATAATTCAAATAACTATAGTTGTTACATTCAAGTTCATCATATAATGTGGTTTGGTTCTGTTCTTTGACCTTCAATTGCTTGTTCCGACTTCTTAAGGGCAGTGTCTGGTCTTCTCTACCACCAATCAATGTTTCATCTGTGAAGCATAAGCCCATCTTGTTGGCCATGGTCTCTCAAGATTCTGCATCTTTTTTTCGTGACAAGAGCCTTGGTGCAGATTCTCCCTTGTCTGTAAGTTTTTTATGACAATATGATACATCTGCAATTTTTTGTTGGTATACCGTTGCTTTTGGCCCTACTCCTAGATTATAATATTGCAAAGATTAATGTGTGGACTATGGACAGGGATTGATTGCAATGTTAGTTGCAGTTGATGCTCTTTCTCATGTTGATGGTTTAGATGAGCTTCAGAAACAGGTTAGCTTGTTTGTCCACTAGAAATTTGATTTCTAAGTAACAACTCTCCCAAGTATAATTTCTTTTAATTGGAATTATTATTTTCTTGTAATTTAACCATTTTTGTCGTGTGTGTGCTGATATCTATAATGATGTTAATATTATAATCAAAATTTGAAAGGCCACCAGAAGCAGTTTGATAATGAGATTGTATCAAAATACTTGATGTTGGAGAGAGAGGATTTATTGATTGGTAATTATTTTTACCGCGACAAGCAATTAGCATGTGGAAAGGGTTTGTATCAAAGTTTCCTACTTTCAGTAAGATACTTGTTGAATCTAGTTTTTGAGAATAAGGCCAGTTTTTAACTGTTCTCCTGGGATTTGATACCAGGACCTCCCTTCTCCTCCTGTCCGAATACCATATGCCTCAATGACTTGGTTGCCCAACCTTTGGTTGGTACAACCAATTATTATTAGTTCTTGTGCAACTTGTTTTTTATTCCAAAACTATGATTTTTTTTTTCTCGTAGTAAAATATTCTGCATCATCGTGGTGTGGTGAGTCTGTATGGCTCTTTGCTTATAGTGACACAAAGATGAATGCAGTTCCTGCTGCTGTCGGTATCCTATGATTTATGACCTGTATCTTAGACGGCCTTATCTATATAGATTTGACACTTGATAAGGATTCAGATAGATCTTATGATTCATTGGATCATATACGATCCATTCAAGTTATCTCATTCACATCAAAACAATGTGGAAAAACTTGTTTGATTTTCCACCAATATTTAATTAGCTTCATATTTGATAAATAGGAATTTTGTTTGCAGACTTTTTATCACGTTATACTAGCAATCTTGTAGACCCCTCCAGTTCGAATATAAGGAAAAAACAAGATATGGTGTGTTTTTAAGGAAAAGGACGAGAAGTTTACCTTTTTTCATTTTTTGGAACATGATCAGTTAGCAACTTTCGGAATTACTCTCATGTTGGAGCAAAATTTAGTGGGTGGAACATAGTCCATTAGCAGATCTTTGGAATTGCACTCATGTTGTAGCAAAATTTAGAGGTTTATTGGGTATGGGAAAAGTAATAATAATTATCAGAATCTTAAATCTTTTCTCTCTTTATGCCTTCTTTTTGCTTTCCTTTTTTTGTCAAGTTTCAGGGTGGATGTAGTCAATTTTACTTCAGCTAAGGTGACTTAATTAATCTGATCTTAAATATTGTTAAAATTTGAGGTATGTGCAAATATTCCTCGTAATAAAATGATTTGAGTTGCTTCTCACTTAGATAATCCAGTTTGTATTTGAGGAGCTAATGATCATGTGAGCATATTTTCCAAAACATATACTTCTAGAACGGGTAAAAAGGTTACTCAAACCTGTCAAGTAAATGAATGGAAAAGTGGTGAAAATTTTTGTTGACTGTTCTCGTCTACAATAGCGAATTGCAGCATCTGAGAGTTTCTGAGTTATGTTGCTTTTATTTGAGTTTGAGTCTATTGGGATCTTTTTGATTCTTTAGTTTAATTGAGTCAGCTTGCAGTTAGTTTGCAAGTTCTATTTATGCAGGAACTTATTTGCAATTTTCCAGCGCTAAAGTATATAAATAGTGATTTATTCAGACCTTTATTGGTTATGCAATGAGATTATCTGGGCTGTTTTCTTTATTAATCACATGATTTGCATATTGGTGTGAAGCTAAACCCTAATCATAATCCCTTCCCTCTATTCCCTCTCTAACCTAGACGAGCCACCCTGATCCTCCTCTTTAAGCCCTTCTTGTTTCCACTCACTAACCTGCTTCCTCTTCTCTTGATTCCTGTACCAGACAGCCATGTCTTCCCTTTGCTTCCTGCCATCTGATGAGTGATGACCAGCAACTGCTATGTCACCTCCTCTTTAAGCCCTTCTTGTTTCCACTCCCAAATCTGCTTCCTCTTCTCTTGATTCCTGTACCAGACAGCCATCTCTTCCCTTTGCTTCCTGCCATCTGATGAGTGATGACCAGCAACTGCTATGTCACCTCCTCTTTGTTTGCTGCCGCACCTGACAACCCCCTTCACTCCTCACAGCCGCAAGCAAACCTGACAGTCCCAGCACTCTACTTTGGCTTGGTTTGGGATTACTGCTGCTTCTCAAAACTGGTAGCAGAAGCAGCTTTTGACAGCAGGTGAGAGGCTGCTGTCTGCCCAAAAATTTAACTGACTTTTTAAAAGTCGTTTGATAAGTTGTTACCAAAAGACTTTGGATGCTTTCCAAGAAAAATAAACAGAAACATCCTCCAATAAGCAATCCCAAACGCAGCCTTTATCCTCTTGCAAAATCAATCAGCTCCTATTCTCTTCTTTCCCTTCCTCTCCGTTGTGCCACCAGCCATGCAAAGTCAATATCTATCCCGTTAGGTCGAAGTTCTTCATTAGATCTTCGACACAAAGGCTTTGTAGCCGAGGTACATGTTACACACAAACAGATACGGCAAATTTAAATTACGTGGATCTGCTCCACCATTCCTCACATCTATTAAATCTATCTAGGGTTGTCACATTCGTGTGAACTTTGTGACCATTTGCATTAGTCCATCTAGGTTGTTCCCTTTAGTCGTGTCTTGCATTAATTATGGTACTTTACAAGGTATATGATATTTTACAGCGAATATCTTGCCTTCAGTAAGAGATATTTATGCACTTCTGGTTATAGTTGAAGGTAAGAAAGTTGGCAAACATAAGATATTTGGATATAAATTCCTGCTATGTGAAAACTGTCAAAGAGAGACGACACTGGATTGCAGAGTGTTAAATCGTGACTAGGTTGCTTAAATTACCTTTTTCCTTGCTTCATGTTCCTGTAACCAGTAGACCTGTATGCACGTGCAAACAGACATACATATGTGTGTGATTATTTGAGTATGTAGTATGTACAGCTATTGTTTTATCCTCAGGACCTTGTCTTAGTTTTCAGAAAATTTTCATATCCTTGCAGACATAACCTGTGTCCTTTGTAAGAGCCTGAGCAGCTGGTATTATGTTCATTCTGCTTATTTTTGTTGCTTTACTATTATTGATTATTGTAGATTCTTCACTATGGAAATATGCAATTTGTAATACATATTATCATCTCCATAGAATTTCTTTTTCTTTGGTTATTTTTTGGAGTTGTCCCTGAGTGCTTGCTTCCCTCTGTTTTTTTCTTTTCTTTGAGATACAGTACATTGGGTAAAAGTTTATCTTGTTTTTGGACTGTTTTAATGCATATTTATATGGTGGTACCATTTGCTTTACATCTGTTTGTCACTTATTCTCTTTGCTTGATACTTATTTCATGATCGCTGTGTAGCTTCTTTTTGTAGTGTTCACTGGAGAAGCATGGGGATACCTAGGTAGCAGGAGATTTCTTCTTGAGCTAGATCTTGGTACAGATGCTGTGAATGGACTCAATAGCACAATGATTGAGCAGGTATTTATCTTTTTAGTTTCTTCATGAGGATTCCTTCAAAGCGTGTACTAATGACCCCATTATCTTTGCTGAATATAAAGTAGCTGAAATGGGGAGGCAAGGAAGATGTGGGAATGGGTAAGTGATGATATCACAACATTAAATAGGACAAGGCAAGGCAGCAAAGAAACTACATTAAATTAGAGGATTTACAAGCAAATAGGTAGTTTGAGTGCTTGTTTACACGAGTGCAGTACTAGGAATGTGTATATTGGAATGGTTGTGAGACATCCAGGTGACATGCATACATGAAGCAGAGATAAAATCTTGTTATCTGGAAAATCATTACACTATATTATGTTAACTTAATTATATGTTCTTACAACTGCCATGTCCTTGCTCACATTCCTTATCTAAATTGCTAAACTGATAATTGATTTAGGCAAGATGAATACATTTTTCCAATCTGGTGGCATTGGTGCAAAAAATGCAAGAGTTTCTTGCTTTGGGTTACTTTCCTGCAATAGTAATTTCCTTGCTCCCTCACTAGAACGTTTATGCTAAGTTCAGATGTATTGTTGAAACTTGAACTCCTTTCTTCTTGACTCCCTTGTGAGGACCTCTAGGCTTATATTGTTATGCCACCTGTTTATAACATATATCATCTCTCTTTATCTCTTTATTTTAGAATTTATCATTATGGGAGGTATTTTGTTCCCTCTTATATTATGCGTATATTTTGGTCTATTTCTCTCCATGGGGAACAAGCGAAATATCACCTCCATCTGTTTGTTGGATCTATCTTGGCATGCCTCAAAATAGTTGTTGGCATGCCTCCATTTGTGGGTTTCATATCAACAAACAGGTGTACACTTATTTTATCCACATCTCTTCGAGGTGATTCTGATCACACGTTCCTTAACCCTTAAAGTACCTTAGACTTTTAGGTGGCTTAACTAGGTCGCCTGTGAGTTAAGTTTTCCTTTGGCATTTTGTGGATATTGTCCACTTTTGAGCAGCCCTTATGTTTCATTGTTTGCTCCTTGGACTGTTAATGCTCCTAACTCCTAACTTAACTGATGTTTCCTCTCACATGCTTGCTCCAGAATGATCGTTCTTCACCCCTTGCTACCTTGTTATCTATGGACCCTTGTCTCAAGAGCATTGTGTATTCTTCATGTACACATCCGCTTGTCCATCCAAGTTTTGGGTATTTCATCTAATCGTCCAACGACACTTAAAACCTGAAAGTTTCTATGAGGCAGTTTAGCACAAATTATAGTGTGCTCCATGACTTTTGTGTATTCATAGTTGGGATCTTGTTAGTCCCCCAGGGGTAAAGCTTTTATTACCTGCAAGTGGGTTACGAAGCTCAACATCAATTAAAATGGTTCTATTGAGCTTGTAAGCCGTAGTTTGTTGTCTCAAATTCAGCATCAGCTTAGTCAAAAAAGAGATCTGGAGGTCCCTGATATGCCAAGACCTCTGGACTCTTTAAGGCATGTCCATGATGACAACTATTTGGACCCCTATTATTTATTTGGACCCCTATTATTTTTTTGGTTTCTCGTTGGCTGTCTTGATTAGGTGGAATGTAAAGAATGTGGTTATTTATGAAATCTTGGGAAGGATGTTTATATACATGTATTCCTATGTTTTCCTCCAATACGAATCTCATGTGTCATGATTTTTTTGCGGTGTTGCAATTGCGAACGAGGTGCCAAGTCGACTGTCTAGGTAGCGGTTCCCCTTGGCAGGTTACCTAGTCCTAGTTGCAAGGTTGCCAAATTGGGCAACCTTATTCTCAACTACTAAAAAGGAAAAGCTTATCTTTTCCCGCAAGCACATGTTTGTCTTGCTTCATAGCTCTTCTACCGTTGCTATTTCTAAGAAAAGGAAAAGGGGTGCGGTTGGGGGGTTTCGACCTTTGACTGAACCACAAGCTACTATTTTACTCAATGATGGGTCAAGTTGGATCTCTCTTCTCTCGTCTTCTGACTCACAGGAATAGAGAAAAGGAATGGACAACTGAAATAACATAAAGTACCAAATGGCCGCATATTATTATTACTACTATGTATGCCACTCTAGAAGAAACAATTGTCATTTTAAGAAGTAAAAAATTGGCATATGGAAGTATTTGATTTCTGTATTAGATTGCTTCTTTATTAGATTATGCCTCTGTTCATGATGGTATTACTTTATAATATCGCATAACAATTACTTAAAATGACAATTTTTTGTCTTATGCTTTTCCAATAGGTCTTGGAGATTGGATCTGTCGGGAAAGGTTTAGGTCAAGGCGGCACAACTTTTTATGCACATCCAGAAGGGGTGAGATTGTGTCTTTCGCTCATGCGGGCTTTGTTATTTCCCCCCCAACACTGTTTCTATATGTGTTAGCTTATACCTGAACTACTAATTGACCCTATAGTATAGGTAATGGGTTACAATGGGAACTTCATATGTTGTGAGCCAGTCAATTGCACCACTTTTCATTGGTTGGGTCCATTCTCTATTTTATCGGATGACACATGCACACACACACACACACAAATGGTTATTCTATCTAACAAATGGTTATATGCAATCAATTTTATCGGACGATTTTACCACACAATTGTAATATAACTATATAAGGATTTTAATTTCTATTGAAGGTCAGCATTTTGAACAAACCTTGGGATTTCAATTTTGTATTGCAACTAAAAACAATGACTAGCAACTATATATCTATATAAGGGTTTAAATATTGATTTTAAAAAAAAATATTGTTTGTGGATTAATTGGTAGGTTGTTTACTTGTTTATGTATAACATCTAGTGCATGGAGAAAAAAAAATTTCAAGGACATATACTGAAATTATTTATAGTCTAGAGGAACTTGGAGGATCCCTCTTGGTTTCATGAGCTTAAATAGCATATCCAAAAGGTAAGTCTATCTACCTCCCAACTGGAAGCCTAGATTTTATGGCGTCTCTCTCTCTCATGCACATAGCTACTTTTGCTTCAAGGTGTGCATTGGTCAAACTCGGGATGGGCCGGCCTAGGCCCAGTAAAACTCCGGACCAAGCCTATACCTGGTCGGAAGCGAGACATGCTGGGTTCAACCATTAGTAACCCGGCCCGATTTCAGAACTGGTTCGGACTTTAGCTTTGAAAGCTGGTGGCCTGGCCTGGACTGGTTGCAAGTCCGATCCGAATCTTACACACACACACACACACACACACACAATACTATACTATACTATACTATACTATATACACAATATAAAAACTACACATATATTAAAAAATCCAATTTTTTTTATTAAAATGCACCGACCCGCGGGCCAGTCCGGCCCGGCAGGATACTTTGACCGGGCTAGCCCGAAACCAGTCAAACCCGGTCCTGGTCGGCCTAGGCCTGGCCCACCACACACCTTGACTTTTGCTAAGAATTGGCACGAACAAAAAGGGTTTACGTCAGGGCCATAAAAAGATTGTCAAATCTTTTATGGTGATTTGTTATGCTCCATAGCCGAATCCATTCTAACCAGAGAAGGCTTGGGATGAAGATGATGAAATATTCTGGCAACAAATGAAATGAAGTTTATGCCTGTTTTGGCTTCGTTTTGGATTGGTCCAGCTTTCAGCCAGTCTCAGATAGTTACAGCAACTTCCAGTGTTCGAGCTAACCTTCAGGAAACATTAGAACGTATGAGCATATTGTGTATTTTCAGCCATTCAAATTCTTTGCGGTTCAAAATTTTCTGTTTCAATCCAATCCAAAATGGCTGGTACATATTGGTACCAGTTGATTTCTTAAGCGGTGGTGTATGTTTGTGTGGGATGCATCTGTTTACATTCTAATCTATTTGATTTAATTGGTACCAAGAAGGAATCTGGTTGTGAGTCGTAGATACAATTTTTCCTAAAATCTTGTTCACTTGCCATTTACATGTGGATAAAATTGCAAAACTGTTTACTCTTCAGAAGTGTTAAATTTTAAATTAGTTAAATATGATGGAAGATAGTTGTCTATTTCTTTGATCAGTCACTTGGTTCTTTTGCTTATGTTTGTGGGATCATATTTTACTCTTACATATTTTCTTGTTTGGTACTTGTGCTTAAAGTAAAAACGGCTTCCTCATTTGCAGTTGGACCATTCTTGAAATTCAGAGGAGGAATGATTAAAAGCCTTAAACTAATATCTTTTTTTCTTTCTGTAGAGTTCATCTGGTACGAAGGAAATCTTAAGTGCCTTCCGAACTGCCAGTGATTCGCTTGGTTCAGACAATGTCAAAGTCAAAACTGCAGATGTGTCAAATCCCGGTGTACCTCCATCTTCACTGATGTCATTTATAAGAAAGGTTTGTATATATGAAAGTTAAATCTTTCCAGGTGAACCAAGTTCCTTACGTGGTTGACAATATTTATGTTCAATTTTCTGAAAATTAAATCCAGATTGCCATTTAGATAGAGTCCTCTAAACAATCCAGTGCTTTTCATCCTCTAATGCTTTTGTGGTCAACCACAGCCTTCAGTTGTGATGATGATATATTTGTTCTGATCCCTTGTATTTTCTTAAGTGTTTTTCTGAACGTGTGGTACTAATGTAGTAACATTGTAAAACTATCTGTCATCTTTATCTAATGAGCCTTTACCTTGTTTTACAGAACTCTTCAATTTCTGGGGTTGTTTTGGAGGATTTTGACACATCTTTCTCCAACAGATTATACCATAGCCATTTGGATGATCGTTGTAGGTTTGAGCTAACATTTTAACATTAGCACAAGCTTTAACTTCTTGAAATTATATCTTATCTGTTATCGTGCCACTTCTCATGCAGCAAATATCAACTCATCATCAATAGCAGCTGCTTCTGCTCTTGTTGCTCGTGCTCTTTATGTTCTTGCTACCGGCGATGCAGCATTAAATCTCATAGAACTGAACTCTATAAAAGTTAATGTCTCACTAGTAGAAGAGCTGGTGGGATGCCTGCTGACTTGTGAACCTGGGCTTTCTTGTGGCATCATTGAAGATTTCATCCATTCTAGCAATGCTTGTCCAAGTCACTATGTTGGCGTTTTTGTTGATTCACCTGCTAATATACAGTATCCTGAATATGCCGATGACACTTCTCGCTTCATCTGGAATTTCCTGGCAGATAAAACCTCCATTCCAAAGAAAAACTTCAGTTCTTGCACTGGTGGGTGTAGCAATGGTGAAGTTTGCATTGGGGCAGAGACCAATAGTGGAGGCAGATGTGTTATATCCACGACTAGGTAATTTTCTCTTAATTTTATCCACGACTAGGTAATTTTCTCTTAATTTGTAGCAATACCTTTCTAGATATTCTTAAGAACAAGTAACTTCTTACAGTTATACCAAATGAGTGAATCTGAAAGCACTGTATAGACCAACTATTTGGTATTAATGAATAGAGTTTAATAATGGACGTATTAGTTACAATTACTAATTATGGATTGGCTACTTGAAGGCATGGTAGCTTGTAAATTTTCTGGAGTAAACCCATAATGTATTGCCTACCCAATAATTGGCACAATAGTTCCTATTGAATATGCTAGTATACTATACTCGACCAAAAAACTTCCATTAATTTTGTATTTCGAAGAATATATTTGTCATAGAAATTTTGTTATACATAGTACTTAATTGTAATGCTACCTACCTTACACCCTTCTTTGGCTATGTTAGCAATAACCGTGTGTGTGTGAGCCCGTGCTTTGTGGCCATTTTAAGATGACCTAATGGACTGTATATTTGAAAAAGAACAAAAAATTGAACAAATTAATTTATTGTCAAAATATAATACGCTCCATAATTTGGAATGTGAATAATTGGGAATGGGATCACTTAATGGCAATATCTCATAAGGCCTAGCAAATATGGAAGAATGCATAAGATATTGACATATGTACATGATATTGGCCATGATAAATTGTCCACGAGAAATTGCCAATATCTCATGCATTCCTACTATTTGCATTGACATTACGGGGCATTATGAGATATTGGCATTAAGGGATCCCAATCCAGACAATTGTCAATAAACCACGTTAACCCAACCAATAATACTAAGTGTAGTTAAATGAATAATTTTACATAAATTATCCATGTCCTAGGTTCATTTTTATGTACTTACTTTTGTCAATGGTTGGAAGATGAAATTGAAAAGGCATATCCTAAAAGCATATTTTTAAATATAATTAACAAATAAAGATGAATTCGTTTACTTCACATTTGGGTTGTAGGATTCATAACTATTGCAACTTCAAATGTTTGGTTGTCTGGATTGTACGTGGCTGTAGTATCTTTTAATTACCAATATTACCTCCAACTAGTTTTTACTTTTTAGGACTTAAGGAAGTTGCCAATACAACATATTGTGGCTCCTTTACAAATTTGTGTTGTAGCTCCAAGTGTGTGGAATAAACATAACAAGTTCCTATTTATGTTTCTAGTTATTTCTTCCTTGTTGGAGTTCTTGTTTCAAGATAATCTTATTTGGGTTATTGTAGCATTAGTGTAGCTCTCTTTTTTGGAGACTGTTTTATGGTCCACTTTTTAAGAAATATAGGGGGTCTTTCCCACCAATTTTCATTTTAAAAGAAAATTCAAGATAGAAATGGGAGCATGCATCTTCTAATTTGCAGCTGTTACATTGGTCCATATAGAACTAAGTAATGAAAAAGTTGATCGTTTGGAATTGGTTGAAACAATTTTGGGTCATTTGGTGAGACATAAGCTTTAGGGGCTTTCGTATTTTGGCCAAATCTTGAATCCTTGGCTCAACTCATCCCCTCTCGTTCATTAATGTGTGTTAAACCATGGATAAAATTTTCCTCCATCAGAGGTTGGCCTTGTGAAGTGAGAACCTAACAGCTCCTAACAAAATTCAAATATTTCAAATATACTAGGTTTAATGATCTGGTTTAGGAATCATTATAAACTACTACTACCAGTGTCATAATTACTTGGAAGTATTATGAATGTTACAAAGGTTCAAGGAACTAAACTTATTAGAATATTCTTCTAAAGAAAAGAAAAAAATATAAAATTTTAACTGCCGCATGTACAGAATGTGTCAGTTTTTTATCTTCTCTTTGGATCATCTAATCCATGCCTTCACACCAGGAGCATCAATCCTGCCTAATTTCTTGCTTTGTCCACCTATCTATAGGAAAACCTTTGATAGATAAATCTCAAAGTAAAGTTCTATTTTTTATTTTGGGTTTACAATTGTTTCAAAGGTTTGCATACAAGATGGTGGTCCCCATCATGCATTGTTCTCTCCATGCTATTGCATACAAGATGGTGGTCCACATCATGCATTGTTATCTCCATGCTATTGGGAAATCTCAAAACCCGTCAATCAAGTCCCATTTTATTCGTTTTAATTAACTGGACAAAGCAGGTCCCATTTTATTCGTTTTAATTAACTGGACAAAGCATTCACCTTCCAGCTATGGGTGCACAGGCTCTCTCCTATGTTGTTAATATTCAAATATATATATATATATATATATATATATATATATATATATATATATATATATATATATAATATTTTCCAGAAATTGATAAGAGAACAAAGAAACAAAAAATTGTTACCGGCCTCTGGGGAAGTCGTGCACGAAGCACTGTCCTAAGAGTTGATCCGAGGTCTATGTGCAGACGTTTCTCGGAAGCTCCTAGTGGTAAAACCCCCTGACTACCGGATTCTCTTCGTTGCACACAACTCGGAGAGAGATCGAACTTAGCTCTGCCCAGAGCAAGGATTTAGAGGGTTCGAGAGAAGAATGAGAGAGATTTCACGTAGAAGGATTTTCTGTAAAAAATGAAAGAGGAGACCACAATATATAGGCAGTCCCTAGACAACCACTGGACATGATCGTAAATGGCTCATAAACATGCCATTAAGGAGCAATAACAAAAGGAAAGAAACGTGGAGGAATAACTGTCATATGAGCTGTTACAGAAGCTGTCACATGTGTTCAATGAACCTGGACATGGTGCCTCAACGTTCAAAAATTTGAAAGAGTCAAATGGGTTCAAAAAATACAGGGAAGCAAAAAGATTTTTTGGATCCCAGCCCGAACCCGAAGAGTAAATTGGATCGGCATTCGGCTCCCGCAGGTGTGGGCACGTACCCGCATCCGTTACGCGTGCCGAACCGAACCGAGCCGGGCGGCGGTGGCGGCGTACGCGTGTGGCCCAAGGGGTTCCCAACAAAACATCTTTAAGAGAGCAATGGAGAAGAACTAATATATACATATAATGGGGGAGTGGTCCAACCGATGTGGGACTAAAGGAAAAAAGAAAGTTGAGCTTTTGCTCACAAACACAGCTAACAATTCCCCCCCTCCCCAAAGGTTAAGTTCCAAAATAGAAGTGACAAAGAAATTAAAAGAAAGTTTCTGGGCAGGTATATACTATGCATAGATGAGATGTACTACAGTCTTAAATCTCATTTAGTGACTATTGTCTTTGTCTGAAGAAGTGCTTGATGGACTATGCCTTGAATTAGACTTCTTTTACCAGATTCAGAAAAATAGCACACATAGTACGCTAGAGGTTCTGGGTCTAACGGGTAGCGCTTTTAGTTGGCCATGCGCACTAATTCCAAATTCATGAGAGTTGTTTGGGATCGCCCTGTCCCATAGTCGCGGCCTTCACGACCTCTCGTATAGGTAAGTCCTTAAGGGTTGGTGATAGGTTTTAACCCCGCATATCAGCTTGGACCTATTAAGAGTTTTAAAACTCATCATAACCATATCACTCAAGAACACTGTCGCCATAGGGATGGAGAATCATTGTACGCATGTACAACCATTTGGGCATTATAGAATGAGATTTTAATCTCGGGTCAGTGTTCCATAAAAGTCACCTAAGTCCAGCTTGTTCCTACCCATTGAACCGGCTTCTTGGGATCTCCAGTCAGACTCGGTTGTGTTGCCACTGCTGGTGACTTTACTTATGGGCTTAACCCCATCCCCCTCGATGATTCTAGGATCAAAGTCCTAGACAGACCTTTCGTCAAGTGGTCTGCAAGGTTCTTTTCTGACTTTA
Organism: Iris macrosiphon; assembly: GCA_036927795.1. NCBI lineage: Eukaryota > Viridiplantae > Streptophyta > Magnoliopsida > Asparagales > Iridaceae > Iris > Iris macrosiphon. The sequence continues at coordinate 131,561,973 of JAYESA010000003.1, forward strand.
TATAGTCAAGAACCACATATTTGCCCAATAGGTTCTTTATAGACTTGAAGCGCAGCTGCAGGTGCCTGCTCATCTTAGCATTCACAGAATCATGCTTTAGTAGTTCCATAACAGATTTATTATCACAGTTTATAGAAATTGTAGGAACATGGCTAATAGAAACATGTATATGCATAATAATGTTTCTTAGCCATTCGGCTTCTGTACATGTAATGTCCAAGGCTATGATTTCGGAGTCCATTGTACACTCCTAGCTATGATAGTTTGTTTACATGAGCCCTAGAAGATTGCAGCTCCTGCTATAGTTAAAACATATTCAGTAGTGGATTTTACATCATGTGAGTCAGTTATCCAGTTTGCATCTGAATAACCTTCTATGATATCAGGGTGTCTAGTATAGTGCATCATATAATCTAGAGTACCCCTAAGATATCTAAATACTTTTTTCAATGCTGTCCAATATAACTGATTTGGGTTACTAGTATATCTACTTAGTCTCCCAATAGCAAATGCAATATCAGGTCTGGTCATGTTTGATATATACATGAGAGAACCTATCATCTGAGAATATCTGTGTTGTTCCATGGGAGAACTCTCATTCTTCTTGAGAACAACACTACTGGCATAAGGAGTAAATGCATGTTTCTTATCAAAATACTCAATTTTTTTAGCATTTTTTCGATAGTGTGTTAAGGATAGAGTATAGCCCTCCTTGTATTTGGACAGTTGCATGCCTAGAATTAAGTTGGTTTCACCTAGATCTTTCATATCAAACTGACTGGATAAATAGTCCTTGGTATTAGTTATCAATTCTAGTGATGATTCAAGAATAATGATGTCATCTACATACAAACATAATATGACACAACTTTCATCTATAATTTTGGAGTATATACATTTGTCATACTCATTTGGCACGAAACCATATTCTGAGATGACTATGTCAAATTTGTTGTGCCATTGTTTGGGAGCTTGTTTTAGGCCATAAAGAGATTTAACTAATCTGCAAACTTTTTTTCTTGGCCTTTAGCAATGAAATCTTTAGGTTGCTCCATGTAGATTTCTTCCTCTAGGTCCCCATTTAGAAATGCTGTCTTTACATCTATTTGATAGATTAACATATTATGAATGTATGATAAGGCTAGAAGGGTTCTAATAGAGGTGATCCTAGCTACATGATAGTATGTATCAAAATAATCTAGTCCATTTTTCTGGGTAAAACCTTTGGCTACTGATCTAGCCTTGTATTTCTCTATGGTACAATCAGCTCTAAGTTTCTTTTTGAATATCCACTTACAACTTATGTGTTTACTATCTAAAGGTAGGTCTGCTAGAAACCAAGTATTGTTCTCCATGATGGAGTTATACTCACTGTTAATGGCTTCTTTCCAGAAATGGGCATCATGAGAAGATATTGCTTCTTCATAAGTTGAGTGATCACCCTCTGTCAAAAAAGTGAAAACCTTCTCGTAAGTTCTTTTCAATTCTTTCTCTTTTACTCCTTCTAGGTTCTATATTTTGTTCGGGTTGTGAACTAGATATTTGAACATGAGGGCTAGTGGACGGAGCAAGAGAGGAGTTGGAGGGAGAGGAAGAAGTTCTATCTTTGAAGGGATATATGTTCGCATCTCTTGCTTCTATAATAGTATTGTTAGAGATTTCATTTACTTCTGAGTAACAAGAAATCTATTGGTATTGCTATCTAGGGCATATCCTATGAATACATCATCTACAGTTTTAGGTCCAATCCTCCTCTTTTTTAGGTTAAGGAATTCCTACTTTAGCCAGACATACCAAACTTTGAGATAATGGATCCTAGGAGCTCTACCTTTCCATAATTCATAGGGAGTCTTATCATTAGACTTACTAGGAATCCTATTTAGGATGTAACAGGCCGATAATAATGCTTCTCCCCACAAATTATTGGGAGCACCTGAGCTGAGGAGCATGGCATTCACCATGTCTAACAGAGTGCGATTCTTTCTTTCAGCAACTCCGTTGGACTGTGGTGAATATGGAGCAGTTACGTGTTCTTCACAGAAATTGGTCATATCATTTGATGTATACTCTCCACCACGATCTGATCTAAGAATCTTAATCTTTCTCTCTAACTGATTTTCAGCTTCAGATTTATAGACCTTAAATCTGTCTAGAACTTCATCTTTGGTTTTGAGAAGATATGTATAACAATACTTTGAATGATCATCTATAAAGGTAACAAAGTATTTTCTACCGCCTCTGGTCAAAATCCTATTTGAGTCACACACATCACTATGAACTAGCTCTAGAAGGTCAGAGTTTCTTTCTACAGATTTGAAAGGTAGCCTAGTGTGTTTGGCTTGAACACAGATCTCACACTTGTGTTTATCATCTATTGGAGTCTTAGGAATAAGATCTAAGTTCATCATCCTTCTTAGGGAACCTAGATTCACATGACCTAATCTATTGTGCCACACATTTGAAGATTCTACATTGGAAACAACAAAAGAAGGATCTGAAATTTTATTCAAGGTACTCAAAATAAAAAGGCCATCTCTTACAAATCTTTTTTCAATAAAAGAGTCAATTCTTAGAAAATACTACTTTATTTGCCTCCATAACAATCTTGTACCCTGAAGCTACAAGAAGAGACCCACTAACTAAATTTCTTCTGATAGACGACACATGCAACACATCATGAAGAGTCGAGAGTTTTTCCTTATGTCATCTTTAGATCTATTCTTCCTCTTCCTATAATCTATTCCGCTGAGCAATCTCCTAGAGTTACACCTCCACCTGATTCCTGATAGTTTGAAAAACAGGAGCGATCAAAGAAAACATGAATATTAGCTCCAGAATCCAACCACCAATCGTCAGAATGGTAGAAAATGTTGACTAAGGGTTGATAGCTTACAGACATGAAGGAACTAGAAGAGCCGTTGAGAAGCATGTTTGCTTCTGGTTTGGCTGGACGTTTTCCTTTGTAAGAAGTCTGGACAGCTTCCTTCTTCCTATGAAAACAGTTGGTGGCCATATGGTTTGTTCTACCACACACAAAACAAAATCTCATCTGATCATGAGTTTGACCGAAGTTTCTTGGTTTATGGTGATGGTGATTTTGGTGGTGAGGCTGAGGGTTATGCTTCTTCTTGAAGAGGTTCCTTTTGGGTTTGTGGTGATGATGAGGCTTGGGTTTGCCTTGGGATTCTACTAGGTTTACCTTAGCTTTAGACTCAGACTTAAGGTTAGACCTTAGCCTAATTTGTTCTTCTGTTCAATTTTTTTTAGGACTTGAGCAAAGGTAAGGTCACCTTGAGTATGAATAAGGTCTTTCTTGACATCAGACCAAGAAGGAGGAAGCTTGTCTATTAAGCATGCTATTTTATACTCAGTAGTGAAGAAAGTGCCTTTGGCTTGAATATGTCTAAGGTATTCTTGAAATTCATGTATTTGGTCATTCACAGGTTTATTATCTACCATAAAGTACTTGTTGAATGAGGAGAAATTGAATCTTTCAATTCCAGCATCATCACAGTTATATTCATCTTCCAGGGCATCCCAAAGTTTTTTAGCACTTTTGTATTCAAAGAATATGTCATATAGTGATTCAGACAAAGTGCTTAGAATCTTATGGAAGCAATGTTAGTCCATTTTCTTATGGGTCTTGGGTTTAGTAGAACCAGAGGACTTGGATACACCTATGTCAGACTCAGTGTCATCAGTCATTTGTGATTGGTGTGGAACCATCAATGGCTGAGATCAATCCTAAGGTAGTGAGCAAAATTTTTATTTGACTTTGCCATCTCTTAAAGTAGGTCCCGTTGAACTTTGTAGGTTTAGTAGTAAATGTCTCATCCTTGCCAGTCATGATTGCTAATGAGAAAATCTGAAACTGAAAGATATGTAATTACTCAATAACGTCCAATGATTTAGAATAATAGTTCAAGTAGTTTTGCTAATCAATCTTAAAATCTTTAGTCTATCAGGAGTAGATTAACTTGGGTTAGCTGTAGGAGCCGGTTCCGAGCTAGCGGTGGTCTGAAGACACTTAAATACCGTGTCGCTTAGGGTTATTTACACCCGGTTGACAAAAGGACCCTTTCGGCTTGTTCCCAAATTTATCTCTACTTTTAGAATTCAGACTCAAAGAGATTTGCAATTATACTTAACTATTATTGTCTTGAGGTCGTTACAAATAAACAACATTGTAGATAACAATATGTAAATGTAGAGCTAATAATAACAATGAATACCAATTCTTAATTAATATATGATTCAAAACAATTAAAACTTATGTTACACTTTGATATGTAAGCATTAATACTCGTTAACAAATTTGCTAAATGAACAGTGAACAAAATTACAAATTTGCTAAATGAACAGTGAACAATAATTTTCTAACAAATTTGATTCTAATACCAACTAAATTACAGTAAAATTTGTAGCACTTAATTAATGTATGATTCTAATACCAACTAAATCACAGTAGCTAAATGAATAGTGAACTACAACCTTTGTTTGGTAAGCAATAATACTACAATAACTTATTTTAATATAAAATCCGGTAGCAAATAGAAAAATTGCTATAGTAAGGTTTGGACAGAAAATTTATATTCAGCAGTGTTAGCAAATGGTATGTGTTTAACAATAAACAACAAAATTTTTGTTTGATGTTCTGAATAAAATATTTGGACAATATGCGTGGTCACAAAATGCTAAACAATCAACTCTTAGAATGTTGTTAATATTTAAATATATATAATATTTTCCAGAAATTGATAAGAGAACAAAGAAACAAAAAATTGTTACCGGCCTCTGGGGAAGTCGTGCACGAAGCACTGCCCTAAGAGTTGATCCGAGATCTATGTGCAGACGTTTCTCGGAAGCTCCTAGTGGTAAAATCTCCTGACTACCGGGTTCTCTTCGTTGCACACAACTCGGAGAGACTGAAGTTAGTTCTGTCCAGAGCAAGGATTTAGAGAACAGAATGTGGTTCGAGAGAAGAATGAGAGAGATTTCACGTAGGAGAATTTTCTGTAAAAAATAAAGGAGACCACAATATATAGGCAGTCCCTAGACACAGTCACTGGATAGGATAGTAAATTGCTCATAAACAGGCCATTAAGGAGCAATAACAAAAGGAAAGAAACGTTGAGGAATAGCTGTCATATGAGCTGTTACAGAAGCTGTCACATGTGTTCAATGAACCTGGACATGCTGCCTCAACGTTCAAAAATTTGAAAGAGTCAAATCGGTTAAAAAAATACAGGGGAGCAAAAAGATTTTTTGGATCCCAGCCGAACCCGAAGAGTAAATTGGATCGACATTCGGCGCCTGCAGGTGTGGGCACGTACCCGCACCCGTTACGCGCGCCGAACCGAACCGAGCCGAGCCGAGCCGAGCCGGGCCGGACGGCGCGGCGGCGGCGCTCGCATGTGGCCCAAGGGGTTCCCCACACATCTTTAAGAGAGCAATGAAGAACTAATATATACCTACAAGGGGGGAGTGGTCCAACCGATGTGGGACTAAAGGAAAAAAGGAAGTTGAGCTTTTGCTCACAAACACAGCTAAACATCCTACCCTTGGTAACTTGTCCACGGCCATAGCATCATGCAGCTAAGCATACATTCTCATGCACAGGCAAGTGTCTGAGAATATTTTGTCATTGTTTCCCTCAGGCCAGAATAGTTTTGGAAGTTTATTTAGAACTAAAATCAATTAGTTCATACTATTTTGAGTGCCAATAATTGAAACCAAATATCCTAACCAGAAGCTACTGTAACCAGTTTCTTTTATTTATTAATGAATATATGATAACATAGTTGAATCTACAGCTATTGGAACTAAATCTTTCTGCTTTTGAAATATAAGCTGCCAGAAACATATGATAGCCTTGCTGGACAGATCACAACTCATCTCAAAATGCACATGAGTGCTGTTCTCTTATTTATATTTTTGTAAATATGGCTGTCATGTAGCAAGTAGATTTGGTATCTGGCACGAAGATGTGTAATAAAGGCAACCCTGTCATTGTTTCTCTTTTCTCAATTATATTCTACTCTTACCTCCCCTATATTATAGGAGAAATATATGAGAATATTGTGCATCCTGACCATACAGTTTGACCTAAAGTTAGGTAAACAATTAATACCAAAAGTTATCTAGCCTCATACTTGTGATTTGCTATTCAAGTTATTTGTTAATGCTCTCATTACTTTCTCAGAAAGTAAATCTTTTGGAATTCTTATTCATAAATGCTTCCATTATTTCAGATATGTTCCAGCTTACTCCACACGGTTGAAGTTTGAAGGTGGCTCATGGCATGTCATGCCTGCCAATGCCTCTGATCCAATGGGGTCAGTGGATCCAATATGGACTGAAAGCTATTGGAATACTATCGGGTTGCGAGTTTATACAGTCCAGAGTTCAGCTTACGACCGCCTTATACTTATCAGTGGAGTGGTTCTCACTGTAGCTACTTACATTGCAGCGATTGCCATCAGAACTTGTCTATCTAAAGCTGTTAAGCAGGACTGAGACCAAACAATCCGTAGATTCAATATGAAGATTCATTTTTATAACTATATGAGAAGTTCTATAGTTCATTTATCCAAAGATGAGACATTAAAATTATTCTTGGGTTCTGTGCAGATTACTGCTGATTCAGTTAGTAGAATGATCTTTCAGGTGATGCTAGTTACTTGTCTACTTGTTAAATTTATCTCCATCATTTTAAGAATTATTAGGCCATTTTCAGTCTGCTGTCTAGCAATGAATCTTTCAGGAAAACTGTCAGGATCTCATTGCAACCCGACAAGCAATCTTATTAATGGGGAAAAAAAAATTACATATCGGTTCTGCTACTATAGTGAAACGTTTATAATAGTAGGGGTGCTTATGAACCAACCTATTTGCAAGCCGGAGCTGGCTCAAACTCAGGCTCAGTGCAAAGCTCATGAGCAGAACCTTTTGAGAAGGAGAGTTGCTCGAGCATAAGAATTGACTTGTTATATGGGGCTGTTTGGTTCCATGAGGTGGCGAGCTGAACTCCACTTTTCTTGCATCTGCAAGATTCAAAACCAAAATCTTGCGTTTGGTTCTCCTTGCTCGGAAGTGAGAACTGCTTTGTCAGATCGCTTCATGTTTTCCTCTACTTCTCTATTTTCACTTCCGAGGCGGCTAGTGGGTCGAGCTCAGTAGGTCGCCGTCTTTGGAGAATGGAGAGAGGTAGGGGTGGGGGGGGGGAGGTGTGAGAGTTATTTATTAATAATACTAATTTATATTATTTAATAATATAAATATGGGATTAGAAATTAATACTTAATTTATATTATTTAATAATAATAATACTAGGGGTTGATAATTTTATTCTATTCAAAAGTGGAAAACTATCACTTTCAACTACCACTTTAAGGGTTGTCCAAACGAAGGAAATACAAAAGTTATATTTTTTAATCCACTTCAACAACTATCAAAATGAAAGAATTTATAAAATATTCGTTCGCATGCGTAATGCGTATGCGAATTATCCACTTTTAGAAATTTTTTTACTTTGTTTTGTTTGGCCGAACCAAACAAAACAAACCAAACCAAACAGTCCCTAATAAAAGAGTCCAAACAAGATGTTCGAGCCTAGAGGTATTTGGTCGATGCGTTTGTGAGCCGGCTTGTTTTAGTTTATTTACTCGTATAAAGAAAAATCCAACACTTTCCAATATGTTATTAAATTCATTTAAACACACTCAGTCTGAGAATATGTTTTAACGAGTAATATTTTTTCCCTTTTGGACAAAGCTCATGAGTTCATAAGCCACTCAATTCAAGCTTAGGTTTGTATATAATTCAAATTTATTAAGATTTCGAGTTCAAAAGAATAGATCGTGAGCAGAACTCGTTCTTACGAATATTTTAAAAAGTTCATGAGTGCTTAATTTTAGACTCATCTGAAAACTCGAACTTTGCTCGACTCTACTTTTCCTTAAAGAGCCGAGATCTAGAGGGGGGTGCTAGCTCATAGCTGGCTCGTTATCACCACAAGTAGGACCGGTCCAAGGAGTTGGGTTGTCCTAACCGGAACTAAATTTGGTTGTTCCTTGTCCTCGATTCTAAAAGAAGATATAAAAAAAACTGATGCCTAGTGGGATTGACAACGACGTCGAACAACACCAACGTGGAGTCGGATTTCGAGTTCCACTTCTTGAACTACTCGAGATCTTTTCAGAGGGAACTCAAAATATGGACCTGGTGGATTGTTAGTTCAACTGACAGAGAGGAATTGAGATGGACCACAAATGCTCTATTGACGAAGATGTGGAAACTTAGGGATCTGAGAGGTTACCCTAACTAGCGGAGTTGTCCAAACTTGATGGTTTGTCAGACTTATTCCAAAGCCGATCCTGACCCCAAGAGAGCCGTGCATACTGTAGACACAAACCTATTCCATCCTTCTTTCCTTGTGACTCTTCATTTAGGTTTTGTACATTACCTGACTATCGTTCATCTAGGTGGGGTCTTTATGTTTGATGGAAAACGACATGAAATATAACAGTTTGATGCAGAAATGTAAATAAATTTGTAGAGACAGAATCCTGTTTTGCTTCGGTTTCCAACACTTTGTTATGAGCCACACATAATAGTGTAGAGTAAAAGGAAAGAGTTGGTCATATGGAATCTGGCTAATCCAAAGGCTGGAAATGCCTAGGTCATTTTTATAGCCAAGATGGAAGGAAACGATTAGGACGTCGACCATTAAATAAAAGGTTAACGTTCGATGCAAAATTCTTCCAACCATATCATTTGGGCACTGTTGTTGTTTTATTTGTTGTTAGAAAGAGAGCAGAAAGGGAGAAGAAAGGGAGGAGTGTGCCTGCCACATACCTAACTGCATAATCAATTGATGAATCTGTTTTCTCTTCATCAATTAATTAATTAATCAATCAATCAATCATTGGGAGGTGCAGGTTGGTGCTCGAGTAAGTCGGACAAGCTACTGGACTTGGACAAGCTACCGGACTTGGACAACCTCCAAACCCCTAAATGTTCACCTTTCCGCCAAATGAGTCTCTGTGGTCTACTCCAACTTCTTTCTGTTAATTGAATTAGCAATCCGTCAGATCTATATTTTGAGTTCCCACGGAAAAGACCTCGAGTGCTTAAGGAGAGGAACTCGAAATCTGAACTATACGACACCGTCAGAACCGGATACTTCGACGTCGCTGCCAATTCTCCACTCGTAATTAATTTTTTGATATATTCTTTTGGAGTCAAGGACAATAGACAACCAAATTTAGCTCCGGCTAGGATAACTCAACCTCTTGGGCCTGTCCGGAGGAGGTGCACTATTAACTCTTTCGATCTTGCTGAATCATTTTGCTTCTAGGAAGGGTGACGAACCTTAAGCAACCTCCTCAACTTGGACTTAACGGTTCAAATGGGACGCGCTCAGGGCCGCCCCATGGGGTTGCTCTAGTCGGAACTAAATTTGGTTATCTTTTGCCCTTGACCCCAAAAGAATATATCAAAAAATTGACGGTGGGTGGGGTTAACAGCGACGTCGAAGTCTCTCGTTCTGACGACGTCGTGAAATTCCGAGTTCCTCTCCTTGAGGTGCTCGAGACTTTCTCAGTAGAAACTCAGAATATGAACATGATGGATTGCTACTTCAACTGACAAAGAGGAGTTGGAGTACACCGCAGATTCTTTATTGGCGGAGAGTTGGGGACGTAGAAATCTGGAGCATTGTCCTAACTGGAGGATTTTTCAAGTCCGATAGCTTGTTCGGCTTATCTCAGAATCGGTCATGTCCCTTGGTATTATTGTGAATGGGGTAAATGAAACATTTTTTTGTTTTTTTTTTGTTTTAGTCCTTAAACTGCATTTGATGTTCACCCTTTTTAGAAGGCTACAACATAAGTGACTAAGGAAAGGTAGTCATCCATCTTTCTGATGGCAGTAATCACTCATCAAGATTCAAGAGAGAGATATAGATGGGCTCGGTCACATTTCTTTGTCCAACATTTATGGTGCACCCACTTTGTACAGAAAGTACTACTCTTGAGGAAGAAGACCCATCAATAACGCAATAGATCTCCTAGGACTTCTACTCGGACGTGCTGGAATTAAAGGTGTCCAATAAGAAGTACGACTTTGTATATGTATGTGATCAGTGGCCAGGGCCGGATCCGAAGGTTGGATTGTTCTAGTCGGAGCTAAATTTATTTATTTTTTGTCCTTGACTCCAAAAGGAGACATAAAAAAATTGATGACGATTGGGGTTGACAGCGACGTCGAAATATCTGGTTCTAACGGTGTCGTGGAGTTCGAATTCAGCTCTCATTACTTTGAGCTACTCGAGATCTTTCCAGTGGGAACTCAAAATATGGACCTGCTAGATTGCTAGTTTAACTGACGGAGAAAAGTTGGAGTGGACCGCGGAGAGTCTATTGACGAAGAGGTGGAGACTTAGGGGACTATGGGTGTTGCCCTAACCAGGGAGGATGCCTAAGTCTGAAGGCTTGTCCGGCTTATCCCAGAGCTGGTCTTGGACGCGCTATCGAATACAGGTCAACTCATTTATGTACCCAAACCTTTTCAATTCACGTACAATGCTACATTAACACCTGAGATACACTCATTACACGCTCATGGATTAGTCTGACAAAATTTCGGACTTAGACAATCTCTCTCTACAGGACAATCTCCCAAATCATTTAATTTTCCTAGGACCGGTTTAGTCCAACCCTAACTTAAATTTTATGTTTTTTTTTATATAGGAGTGAATGACAACTAAAAATTAGTCTCGGCTAAGACAATCCAACCTTCCGAGACCGCCCTAGATACACTTTAAAGTGACGAAACCATCCCCAGTTATGAAATCTAAATTTGCCGAAGAACCTCTCGGAGGAGGTCAGGACGATGTCATCCAAAAGGGAAAATAATTTCTGAGTTAAAACATTCGACAATCAGGCAGAAAAATAATGAGTTACTGATACATGGAGTAGGAACTAGCTTTCACTTTCAGAGTACAAAATTTGATACAGATGACTGTATCAAAATTAATACAACCACTGTATGACAGATGGACCTCCCTCTATGTATATATATTTATACGTTTTACGAAAAGAAAAAAAAGGTTCACCTGTCATACAATGGTTGTATCAAAGTTTTACTCTCACTTTGAGATGGATTTGGTCTCTCTTTTCAGTGTCGGAAATAATTTCATTTCTCCAATCCGGATTTTGTTTCTATAACTTGTATTTCTTTAATTGGCTCAACATATAAATGAGTGAATTAAGATGATATCAGTACTTTGTGGGAAACTAGGATATAGTGAGTGAAACTTTTAAGTGTATGAAAAGAAAAGATATCAACATTTGTAGAAAAATAAGGTGTGACACAAATCTGAAATATGATATTGAACTAGTCCTATATTACTTAGAAGGGACACTATTTGTTAAGTTATGGATTAATTTCAATTGTATATATCTTATTCTTACACTTTCTATGTATTGTGGACTAAACTAACAAACTTTAGAAGTTTCTGGCTATTTTATGGTTGGCATACTTACTAATATTCAATGAATTTTAATTGAATCTAATTTAATTATTTTCCTCTTACGATGGGCAACAAATAGTTTAGTTAAAGTTAAAAGATAAAATTAAGGACTATTTTATTTTAGGATCTCGTATAATATTAGAAATTTGAGTTTAGGTATCCATAATATCCGAAATAGAATTTGTGTCTCGTCCTAATGGTGGAATTGACTGATCGTCCAAAATGGAGACCTAAATTCAAATTTTGAATATTATACGAGTCCCTAAAACTAAACGAAATATATAAGGATATGTAACTTGAGTTATTTAGTTCTACATGATGTGAGTTGTGTGACTTGTGTTATTTAGTTTTGTCATGGCCCATCGACAATAAGACTTGTGATACTGTTATTTGCTTCTATCCCGATCTCAAAAGCCACACAATCCTCCTGACGGCAGTTTCGATAGAGACGACTTCATATGCATCATGTATCATCAAATGTCTCTTGTCTCGGTCGTATTGTTGAATGTTTGCAATTCAAGAGTCCCCAAGAGTTGTGTGACTGCTGAAAGCAAGATAGAAATAAACAACTATCACAAATTTCATTCTCGATTGGTAATGACAAAACTAAATAATACAAGTCATGAGCCTTTCTTACAAAATCAAAGAAGTGAAGTAAGGTATTTTTTCTATATCTATTCCATTGGTAGATATCTGTTTCGAATCATTATCGAAATGGAATTACTGATCAAATTCATAAATATCTTATCTAAGATGTTATCCATTTCGAATATATTGTTATCATTATGTTATTTTATCATTATAATAAAGAAGGAAAACGAGAGTTTTTATCGACCCTTACTTCACGTGTTACATCACACACAAAAATTGCAATTTGCAATTTGGAGAGATGGCTGAGTGGACTAAAGCGGCAGATTGCTAATCCGTTGTACGAATTATTCGTACCGAGGGTTCGAATCCCTCTCTCTCCGCCCCCTCTCTGATCACTTCAGACTTTCTAATTTGAAAAAATGTCAATCAATCCCTTTCCTTTTTCATCATAGGTAAATTCCATACACGGCTCCATTTTGGACGGTCATCCAAGTCCACCGTTAAGACGGGACCAAAACTTTATTATGAACACTATGGAGATCTAAACTTCAATTTGCATTATTATACGAGACCTTAAAACTAAATAACTCTAAATTAATGAGTCGACAACTTTTGTTATCGTTCGATGTGAACGAAAGTGAAGATTTGGTCATAGAATATCCATAGAATTATAATTCATATAAGGAAACTAGTCACAATTTAAGAAACAATTCTACAGTACTTTATTTAAATTTTTTATTATTATTTTATACTAGAAAATTGAAATATAATTTAATTGTTAATTACTATAATTGAGAGAGAAAGTTTAATTCATAGATGAAGACGAGATTTTTTTTTCATAAATTGTTGCAATTTATTTGTTAATTTTACCAAAACTTGCCGTGTTATTAATACTTCCTTCCGTTTATGGACGGACTATACTTGAATTACAACAAAATGCCTACAACTCTCTTACAACTGTCATATGGCGGCCACGTGATGTCCACGTGACGATCGTCCATTGGAGGAGGGTAGAGAGGTGGGACCCGGTGGCTATTCGGATGGTCACCACGTGACCGGAACGCTACATGACGGTCGTTCATTGAAAAAAAGATAAGACCGGAGGATGACCCACATAACAGGAGGTGAGAGAGTTGTAAGCATTTGGTAGTAAACTTAGCATTATTGTTTTGGACACCCACGGACGATTTATGGGAGCCCACATTTTCAAAACCGAACTTTCTACAACCAACTCCATCGTCGCTACATCCTCTACAATCGATCATGTAAGGCTACAACATCTTGTTTCTCAAAGTATAAATAGAACAGTTACAAAAATACAACTCCTTTATAAATATTGACTAAATTATAACTTGATATCCTCAATTATTTAAAAAAGTTTAACATGATATTCTCAACTTTGGTAAGTACTAACTTAATACCCCCAACTATATAATAATTTTCATGTTTATACCAAAAAAAAAGTACCCCTCCCTCCACCCTGCTCCCTTTCTCCAGCACCCCCCGCCCCCCTGCCGTCGCCGCCCCATGCGGCCTTAGACTATTGCCGGTGCCGCTGCTGCCCCCGCCCGCGACACCGCCGCCCCGTACGGCTCCAGTCCGGCCCACGAGGCGCCCCCGCCTTGGCTACGCGTTCCGACGTCCCGCGCAGAACCTCTGACTGCTGCTGTTGCCGCCTACTGCTGTGCCACCATCCCCTCCTCCAGTCGTCGGTGCCGGAGAAGGAGGAGAGAGAGGGAGGGGAGGTCGCCGGAAAGAAATGGAGGGACAATTTGGTCTTTTTTTTTTCAGAATATTAATTTAGTACCTATCAAAATTGAGGGTATCAAGTTGAACATTTTGGATAGTTGAGCATATCAAAATGTAATTTAGTCTAAAATTTTTGACCTACAGCAACATGTTGAAATATCTTAACCCTAACAACAATTCTGGAGTTTATGTTGAAATTTCTTAATCCTAATCACAATTATGAAAATTTTCATGCGTTGTATTATATATATATATATATATATATATAAACCGAATTATAAGCGATGCTTTCACTCTCAAATCAATAAAAATTCAAAGAAACAAATTTACTCCCAATAAATTATCCCACGGAAAAAATTCAAACAAACAAAATCTTCCGTGGCAGCTTCGTAATTTGATTCAACCCGTGGTGTCCAAAAAGTCATTCCATACCGTTCCAAATCAGCATAAAATATCCACGACCGCGCCCGTGGTCTCCTCGCTCCGTCCACACGCACATTCTCTCTCTCTCTCTCTCTCTCTCTCTCTAAGAAGAAGAAGAATGGTTTTGGAGAAGGGGACCGGAACCCAGCAGCGGTCGGAGGAGGAGGCTCTTCTGGAGCACCACCGGGAGGACCACTTCACCGCCGGCGAGGTCGTCAGGGATGTCATCATCGGGGTCTCCGACGGACTCACCGTCCCCTTCGCCCTCGCCGCCGGACTCTCCGGTGCCAACGCCGCCTCCTCCCTCATCCTCACCGCCGGCCTCGCCGAGGTCGCCGCCGGAGCTATCTCCATGGGTCTTGGCGGGTAACTAACCTTACCTACGCCTCCCAAATCTTAAATTTGCATTGCCACTTTTACGTCATTTATCGTAATTTCGTGAAAATGTAAAATTATTTCCTCTTAGGGGGTAGACTGATTTGCAACTATAGGGAAAAAAAAACTTCTTCCAATAATAATTTCTATCCGAATTTTCATTCAACAAATAACATTCACTATCCGGATTTCATTCAACAATGATTTCTATTCCAATTTACATCCTGAGTGAATGAGGATGAAAAATTTGAATTTCTATGAGAGTTTCTACATATTGATTGCAAATATATGAAAAATAAATTAATTTCACGAAATTATTTTCCTTGGAAAACAATCCGTGAAATTTTGAATTTTTCTGATGGAAAAATTAATTCGCTATTTGATTGTCATTATTTTTCTGATGGAAAATATATTGAATTTTTTTCTGATGGAAAATATATTGAATTTTTTTTCATGAATGATGATATTTTTCTATGGATTTGACAAGTTTTATTTTCTACCATTTAAAAAAAGAATTATAAAAAAATATTTTTTTGAAAAGTTAATTTCAAGAAAAATATAAGGCTATCAAACATTATAAAAAATTATGATGAAAATATTTTTTGTTAAAAAAATTCCAATCAAACACAGCCTAAATATGATGAGCTTTGGTATTTTTATAAATTACTACCACTAACTTCCAGGTTTGAAGTTAATACCAGAGGCTAACGCACATGTAACGGAATTAGGGTTCAATCTCTTGATTTTTATAAATAAATATAACACAAAAAAATTCAACAAATTTTTGGTAAAGAATATACATGGGACTCTACCGGCGGTAATATATATAGTTGGTAAATTTGTTTGAACACGTGTGGTAGTTCTTGAGAACAAATTAACCTTCTTTTATACAAATTAAATCAGTTTATTTTATTTTATTTTATTAATCTTCTTTTATACAAATTAAATCAGTTTATTTTATTTTATTTTATTTTGTGTTCACCATATTTAGACCTCAATAAATTTTTGGATCCGGTATATTTAATACCATGAATTATAATTTATTTTTGGATCCGGAAAATTTCAGTCAAAAGCATTGAAGTTATAAGAAGGCCTCGTTTGGTTGGTTGGCAGTAAGAAAAGGAAATCAATTCCTTATTCTTTGGAATGTAAGTAAATGGAAAGAAAAAGTGGTTTTTTTTTTTTCAGTGTTTGAAAATATAAATAAATTGGAAGTAAAGATGAATACTTAAAGGTGGAAAAGTGATTCCTTGGTTGGATGGAGGAAACTTTTTTTTCTTTTCATTAGGAATCAATTTTCTTTCCTCCTCAATTCCTTTGGCTTCCAAACTTAGAAAAATAATCACTTTTCTTTTCCAATCCCATGATTTCGCGAACCAAACGAGGCCGAAATTGCACAAGGAATTATTTTCTTTTAAGAATTAGTGAGAAGGAATCAAATGTCCTTCCTAAGAGAGTTTTATGGTGGGAATACTTTTACTATAGACATTTATTTTAGGGTTATTTAGTAATAATCTCATATACTAGTTGAAATTAAGGTTTGAGTTTTCAAATTGTCCAGTATTAGTATTTGGGTCTTAAAATTATTGAAACTTGTCTACTTGAACAGTAATTTTAATATCTAAACACTAACGTTAGACAATTTGGAGACCAAAGTTCTAATTTTAACTATTATATGAATCCAAATCCTAGATAACCCCTTTATTTTACATTATGCTGCTACTGAGGACATTTTTTGATTGATTGGACGTTTTTATGTTTAAGAAGTAGATTTAGTTGTATTTAGGTGAAATTTAATTGAAATTGACTATAATTTTCTTACTATGGACATTTGGTTTCTTTTATTAGAATTTCAACCAAATTCTTTGTCCATATACAATTTTGTGCTACTTCCGGGTGAAAATTTCTGTATATAGCTGGTAAGGTTGTTTGAACAAGTGATAGTTCTTGGGTACAAATTAATCTTCTTTTATACACATTAAATCATTATAAATTTTATTTTATGTGTTCACCATATTTAGACCTCATTAAATTTTTTGACCCGGTATGTTTAATACCATGAACTATAATTTATTTTACAACTAATTAACATATTACAAGTAATTAATATAAATTATCGTTTATTTTGTAAGTTAATATCGGAGTTAATGATATTAAGTAAGTTACAGAATTAACTTTCAAATTTGGAAGGCCGCGGTAACAAAATTAATAAATGTTTTGAAAGTTTATAGGGCAATTTGTAAATGTGAAATATTTGGTTGCGACTTATTTATTGTATGGTGTAATTAATGTTTAGCGTATCAAATTTTTTATGCTCGATTGATACATTCGAAACAAATTAGTATATACCATTTCTAAGCGGTTATACCCATAGCTTGCTGTTATGCCAATTGATCAACGGATAGAATTCACTTTATGTACACGTGGCAGATATCTAGCGGCGAAGAGCGAGGCGGACCACTACCACCGCGAAGTGCGGAGGGAGCAGGAGGAGATCATCAACGTCCCGGAGACAGGTGTGGGTCCTCGGTTTTTACTTTATTATTTTTTTGCATTTTGGTCCTTCACTCTTTTACGTATTTATTTTATGACGTGAGCAGAGGCGGCTGAGATCGGTGAGATTCTGTCGCGTTATGGACTGCAGCCGCACGAGTACGCACCCATCGTCAGCTCCCTCCGCAAAAACCCCCAAGCCTGGCTCGACTTCATGATGAAGTGAGCAAACAATTAATTTTTTTTTAATGTGTTTCACTATATTCAGTTTTAAATTTTTTTACATTATATATGTGAATTTTATTTTGAAAGTTCGTGAAAGACCTTCACGAACTCGGAATCAGCTCTCAAATCCACTTATAGTCAATAAAAAAATATAAATTTTTTTGTTTAAATATTATACGAGACTTTAAAACTAAATTAATTTTTTGTTTTGTTTTTGTTTTAGGTTTGAGCTGGGTTTGGAGAAGCCGGACCCGAGGAGGGCGCTGGAGAGCGCGATGACAATCGCGCTGGCGTACGTGGCGGGAGGGCTGCTGCCGTTGCTGCCGTACATGTTCGTACCGGTTGCTCAGAAAGCGATGCTGATATCGGTCGGGGTCACGTTGGTGGCCTTGCTCTTCTTCGGGTACGTCAAGGGCCGGTTCACTGGAAACCGGCCGATCATGAGCTCGCTGCAAACTGCATTGATCGGGGCCACTGCCTCCGCGGCGGCCTACGGCATCGCCAAGGCCGTTCAATCTGCTTGACGGTAGAGACACGTGCAGCTTGCCCAACGTACGTATGGGAGAGGAGAGTTTGATGTATGGACTTAATTTAGTTGGAGGTATTATTAAGGTTTTGATGATGAATAATGCGGTTGCTCAGTTTAAGAGTATTAGTATTCCTAGCTCGTCTGACAATGACTGGATTTTATTTTGTTTTATTTTATCATTTTCAGATAATTTGGTGCATCTTAATCATCTATATTACTATTTAACTAGAGTACTTTTATAGCATGTCTTGGAGAAGAAGAAAAAAATTAGGGACGTATGTATGTTATAGTTGTAAATATATACATTGATGTTAGTGCCGGAGCTACCGTTTAAAATTAAGAAGGGTTGAACTGTAGGTAAAATTTGAGTGACACAAGGACACTGTATTGATTGTCTAAAATATTATTTTTTTGAAAATTTATTTATCACTTAATTATTGTTTACATTAAATCCAATTAAAACAATAAAACATAACTAAGAAAATATTACAAAATTTCTAAAAAAATTCCAAAATTTTGGGTATACAGTCCAGTCCTCCATTGATAGCCCTGCTGATTGATGTGGATGCATTTAGATTGGACTTTAGACTAAGTCGTGTGCATTTAGGCGGATGCTAAGAGCATCTCCAACCCTATACTTTGGAATTAAGTTGTTGCCACATGAATGGCGAAATTTTATTTCAAAATATTTTTTTAATACAATTGTCAAATAAATTGTAAAACTTATGTAAAAAAATTATAGAAAATATTTTGTCTAGTTCTAGTCAAAGCATTTGACAATGTCTTGATATCATCAATTACGAAGAAAAAATATTTTTTAGAAAAAAAATGAAAGAAAAGTAAAAGTTATCTTGAAAGTTGAAAAAAATAAACATTTTTAATACTTTTGTATTGATTTTTTTTTTTTTTTACTTCATTGTCTTTTATAAATACAAAAAATTTGCTCTACAGAAAACATATTTAAATAAATTAACTAATGCGAAAGTATTTTAGAAAAAAATTGAAGTTACGAAAGCTTTTGCCATTACAAATGACGAAATTATAATAATTTTTATTTTACATTTTTGCCGACCCAGTTGGCGAAAATATGACTATGGCTTTTATTTTGGTTTGTTTTCTGTTAGTTTTTTTGTTTTGAGTTTGTTTTGATTTATTTTTTTGGGTTTTTTTGTGTTATTTTTTGGGATAGTTGGCTTTGGTTTTGTGTGTGTTGGTTTTGAAAAGTTTTATTATTCTATTTATGGAAACCTTCGATTGTTTATGAAAACCTCAAATTATTTTATTTTATTTATTCTTGTAAAAAGATCTTTCAGATCAGCTTGTTACTAAGTATGGATTTGATTGGCTTAAAAGTCGTTACTTAAAAGCACTCAAAATCAGACCCCTCATAACAGTTCATAACCGGTATTCTAAAAATACCTCATAACCGCTACTCCCACAATTGCTAAGCAGGTCCTTAAAGTTTCTACCGTAATAGAAAGTTAAATCGATCTTATTACGATTGGTAAATTATTTATAAATAGACAATTTTGTCGTTTAAAAAATAAAAAATATATTATTGTCCCATTTGTAATCATCTTCACACTGATATATTATATGATAACATTTGAGGTTCCGGAGACACCAATTTTTCCTCGTTAATATCGAAATACCGAAAAAAAATTCGAATTTTTTTTACCGAAAGTAAAATTTGGGATCGTAACATTGTATTTTTTTTGCAATTCTAAAATTTTTCGAAGTTCGTCAAACTGTGAAACGTTTATTTCGTAGTTGTAAACCCCCAGATTTTGCAATAATTTTAAATTGGGGTTTTTCACAATTTTCTGAAATTTTCTGGGATTTTTCTGTAATTAAAATCAAGGTTTTCAATTAATAAATAATTTTTAATTGGCAATAAATAATATTAAAATATTATGAAAATAATATTTTTGGGTGTAAAATGAAAAATTGGACTTAGGATAATTTTTCTGGATTTTTCTGGGCCTCAGACCTATTTTTAAATGTCTGAAAACTAATTAATTAATTATTTAAATTAATTATCTAATTATTTATTTATTATTATTATTTTTTTTATTATTTATTTTCTTTTTCTTTTCCGGCCCGGCCCACGGCCCGTTGGGCCGCGGCCCAACCCGCTCCCTCAGCCCAGCCGCCCGTCCTAACGGGTCGGGTCGGGCGCACCCGAACCCGACCCGCTAGCCCGCACCCCCCCTCGACCCGGTCCCCCTCTCTCCCTCGCCTACGCGTCGCGCGCCGCCTCCGCCGCGCCCTCCCCCGTACCGGCCGCCCTCGCTCGCCCCACGACCGCCACGTCCTCCGCTCCGTCCGGGCATCTCCCCTCTCTCCTCCCTATATAAACTCCGCCCCTCCGCCGCAGCCACGACCACCGCCACCGCCACCACGCCACCCTAGCCAGCTCGCCGCCACCGCTGCCCCTCGCCTCGCCGACCGCCCAGCTCCTCCACCCGCACCACTAGCGCCTCCCTCCTCCCTCGGCGCCGCCCTCCGGCCGACCCCGCAGCTCGAGCAACAGCAGCCACCAGCAGCAGCAAGCCGCAGCCGCCGCTGCCGGCCGCCCTGAGCCACCGCCGCCCCCGTGGACGCCGCCCCGCCCCTCGGCGAACCGTCCTCCGCCCTCGTCGACGCGTCTCCGGCCAGTCTCCGCCGTCCACGGCCGGAATTCCGACGAGAACCCTAACCCTAATTTCCCCTTCGCGTGTCCGACACGAGTCGGACACGACTCGACCCTGAATTTTCAGGTCCCCTTCAGGTACGTGTAACTTTCGCCTCGTAGCTCTGTTTTCAATTCCGCAAATTGCGTTGTGAAGTCTGTATGACCCTCTCGGTGTCCGGACAAACTGTTCGGGACATCGCGTCCTGTGGTGATCGCACACCGCGATCCAAAAACAGGAAAAACCAGACCCTGTTTCACCCCGGAACTGAGTACGCCCCGCCAAACGGGACGACTTGGTCGCGTGCGGTCT
Source organism: Iris macrosiphon (assembly GCA_036927795.1). Taxonomy (NCBI): domain Eukaryota; kingdom Viridiplantae; phylum Streptophyta; class Magnoliopsida; order Asparagales; family Iridaceae; genus Iris; species Iris macrosiphon. Next base: position 131,582,875 of record JAYESA010000003.1, read on the forward strand.
TCACAGATACGTGCGCATCGTCGATACGGACGTGTGAGATTTCGCAAAAGCTGATTCGGGTATGCGTGCACACCGGAATCAACGCGTATCCGCGGACATCGTCCCGTATCCGCCTTTTCTGCATTTCGACCTAACTTTGTGCACACACGTCGGATCGAGAAAAAACTTGCGCCATCGGACTCGTAGCGATACGCTGGTCCTGTGGGTCAAGTTTGGTTCGATTCTGAGAACGTTGACGAAATCGCGTGTCGTTGGCCCCACAGGTCCCGCTCGACGGGCAATTTTGTGTTCGGCTCATCGGAATCCAAATCTGGAAGTTCCGTTGAGTTCGTATCAGCGTTCCTGACCTGTTGACACTAAGTTTGATGAATTTGGAGACCTTTGACCCGGACACATTTTTCGGTGCAAAGCGGGCCCACCGGCGGACCCCGTTTTGACCCGAAATTGCCGTTTTTGTCCTTGTCTCCAAATTGGACCCAAGGACAGGCGTTTCTAGCTATTTGACATCTTCTGAGCCTGATGATAATGTTTATTTCAGCATCCGGACTCATTTCTGGAAATTTTCCCGAGACACCAAACTATAATTGGATCCAAACATCAGGCAAGTACCTGCACTTCAAGTTTAATCTTTATATTGTGATAATTAATTCCTTGCTCTACTAGTACCATTGGATGTTTACACGTAGTGTTAGAATATGGATTTCATGTCTTGAATATTGGAGTTCATGTCTTGCTTTTCGTGTCGGGTGGGAGAATACTAAAAGGCATGTAGTTTACCCTGCCCCTTGCCGCTGTTGGTACAAGACTGTCCATCAGCCGGATCTCGATTTTTCCTGTTTAATAGCCGTCTATGACGGCCGGTTTAACCTTATAGACCCCTACATGCCAACTAGGTATTCTAAATACACAAGTTCACACACATAGTTTCTTGTCTTGTTGTAGTTCCTGTTGTCTTGTTGCAGTTTCATTTACTTGTCTCATTTATTCCGGTTTTACTCATAACCCTGTTTATAGCTTTTTAACTCTTAGTTATTGTTGCTTCTTTTTGCATATTCTCAACATGATACTTAGTCAGTTCTTTTCTTACTTGTCATAAATATTTAGTTTAAATCTTGTCGTGCATTGTGTACTTTGCTCCTTTCCTGACTGGATCCGTTGTTTTAGGCGATGATGAGGACTTTGCCCCTACCTATTATGGCCCCTATGAGTTAGCAGGTGACACATATGAGGAGCCGGTTCCCACTCCGGAGACTACCTTTGAGGAGGAGTAGCCAGTTAGTTATTATTTTATTTTCTTTCAGCACATACTCGGGTTTGTCCCCGATTTATCTTCTGCCTTGTATTAACTGTGGATTGGTTGTCACAGATTAAATATTATGAAATCTTAGCATTTCTATTTCCTGTGATTATTCTTACATGTTCATTATTGTGGATGAGATAGATACTTATTGACCCCAGAAATGACCTAGACAGCGTACTACCGCCGACACTGCGGTGTAGGCTGGACGTGCCCACGCACTCGTGCCCGAATATCCGGGTGCGGGTCGTGACACGTTTTTGTGGTGGCCCATGCAGGTCCAACGACTAAATTGTTCGGTTTCAACTTAGGGACCGAACAGGCCTGCAATAAGATTGAGGATTTTAGGAAAAGCTCATCCACCTGATTGAATCGTTCTTGATATTCATATCGACTTCGAATCATTTTATTGACTTGCGTCCTGCCTTGATTCCTGTGCGCCTCTTATTGTTTATTTTGGATGCAGGAAAAATGGACCCACCAGCCAACAATGAGGCTCATTGTCACGCCCCAGTCCCAAAATGTCGAGGGACTGATAACGTGATAATGGCCAGCAGCACGCACCGATGGACAAACCTAATTTAATGGATCCATCGGGGCATACTTAAGCTGTATTACATTATCCAGGGTTTACTAATCTCATCCACAAATTAAAGATAGCAATATCAGCATAATGAAAGATTAAACAACCACAGTCAAAGTAAATAAATCGAAGAATAATCCGATATTAAGTCTGTTTACACAAGTTCTCAAAGACAGAAAATAAGAGTTCAATTAAACTTGAAATAAAGTCTATCTGCCGTAAGACTGAGCAGGGCGAAGCATTTGTTCAGGAGAAGTCCTCAGCGATCACCTCGCCTTCAGGTTCAGGTACAGCTCCAAGTAGTGCTCCTGTTCCGTACACCTCAGGATAAACCTCGTCTGCTAAATCTGGGGACATAATCCGGATCCAGGTCCTCAGGACATAGCAAGGTACAGATAAAACATGCCAGAATATAATGCAGTGCATGAATAAAGAAATAACAGGATAAGTAACTAACCAGCTAAGTGATCATGCAAGTGAGAGTTATTATTCATACTCAGGCTGAGACTACTACAGGATCAGTGACAAGAAACCATAGCAGTATTTTCTCGAAGGGCCAGAACTTGTGCCAAAGCTCTGTATCAGAGACTAAGACACCTCCAGATAACATTATTTATAATTTATATTCAGCCTTGATATGGTAATACTCTCCCCACCCAATGAAATCTCACGTCACAGTTCTCAATGTTCATGTTACGCAAGATTGAAACTAATGCAGTCAGTCATTTATTAAGTTCTAAGAAGATAAACTTAAATCATGAAATCTATACAAAACCTCCTTGAATAATCAGGAAGATTCTATAACATGCTTTGTGTCAAGTGTCCTGGGTATAAAGTACTGGATAGGGAAAGTACAACAGTCACAGAAATTTAGAGCAAGAGAATCAAAGTGAATCAATAAACTGCATTTTATGGCAAGGTACACTTGCTTGGATTTCCTGTTTCAATTGTAGCTCTGGCAATAGCTGGATTTGTAGGCAGTACTCCGGCTGCTGAAACAAATATCACCATCAGATTCAGAAAATGTCAATCAGCTAGAAACGCCCGTCCTTGAGTCAAATTTGGAGACAAGGGCAAAAACGTCATTTCGGGTCAAGGCGGGGTCCAGATGTGGGCCGTCTTGCACCAAAAAATGCGTCAGGGTCAAAGGTCTCAGAAACAGTCCAACTTAGTGTCAACAGATCAGGAACGATGATACGAACCCAACGGAACTTCCAGAATTGGATTCCGATGAGCCGTTCTCAAAATCGCCCGTCGAGTGGAGCCTATGGGGCCCACGACACGCGATTTTGTCAACGTTCTCAGAATCGAACCAAACTTGACCCACATGACCAGCGTATTGCTACGAGTCCGATGGCGCAAGTTTCGTCTCTATCCGACGTGTGTACACTAAGTTACAGCAAGTATCAGAATGGTCGGATACGGGACGGTGTCCGCGGATACACACTGATTCCGGTGTGCACGCACATCCAAATCAGCTTCTGCGAAATCCCACACGTCCGTATCAACGACGCTGACGTATCGATGAAGACCGTACGTGACCAAGTCGTCCCGTTTGGCGGGGCGTACCCAGTTTCGGGGTGAATCGGGTCGTTAATTTTTCCTGTTTTGGATCGCGGTGTGCGATCACCACAGGACGCGATACCCTGAGCGGTTTGTCCGGGCACCGAGAGGGTCATACAGGCTACGCGATACAAAAGACGGAATTGAAAACGGGGTTACGAGCAGGAAGTTACGGTTACCTGAAGTGAGCTTGAAAACAACGAGTCCTCGTGTCCAAATTGTGTCCTGTGTCCACCCTAGATTTTAGGGTTTACTGTGCAGGGGCTTTGCCGGAGCTGTGGCGGTCGACTGAGGCGAGGCGCTTCGGCGGCGCTGAGGCGGCACGGCTGGGGCAGCTGCGGCGTACACTGGCGGAGGTGGCGACAGCCTCGGCGTAGGGCTGCTGAGACGGAGGGAGGAAGAGAGGGGAGAGGGTGGTCGTCGGGTTCTTGGGGTGGCCGGCGCAGTCGAGGGGCGGCTGGTTGCTGCGGAAAGGGCTGGAGGAGGACCGGGGCGGGCACAGCGGCGTCAGCGCGGGCACGGCGGTCGGCTAGGGTTCAGGTGAACTCGGGTGGTTTGGGGTTTAAATAGAGGATAGGGGAGAGGGACGGCCGTCGGTTGCCGGAAGTCGAAGGGGAGAAGCCGGAGAAGAAAGGGCAGCCGGTGGGAAGGGGAATCAGAGCGACGCGGCGGCCGTTCCGGCGGCGGGGGAAGGTCAGGGGTCGGGCGGCCGTTCGAATGGGAGAGAAGGGTTTGCGGGTTTGCGGGTGGTCGGGTTTCGGGTCTGTCGGACCCGACCCGACCCGTTAGCCCAACGGGCCGGTTAGGGGCTGGGCTGGGCCGGTCTATTTTAAAGAATAATAATTATCTAATTAATTTAATAAATAAGTAAATTAATAATAATAGTTTTTAGGTGTTTAAAAATCCATCCGGGGTCCAATAAATTCCCGAAAAATTACCCTATGTCTAGTTTTTTATTTTACACCATAAAATATTATTTACATAATATTTTAACAATATTTATTATCATTTAAAAATCATTGAATAATTAAAACACTGGTATTTAATTACAGGAAAATTCCAGAAAATCCCAGAAAATTGTGATAAATCCAATTTTTAAATTTATGAAAATCAGGGGGATTACAATATACCCCCCTTAAGAGGATTGCGTCCTCGCAATCAAAGATAACCGGTCAACAGAGATGACTCGGTTACAAATTTTATTTGAATCATAATGCAATAAAGAAAATCAAGGTTCAGGGCTTGAATACATAGGAAAAATCATTTCCCTAAGTAGAAACTATGCAATTTCCCAAATGTGGGAAATCTAGAAAATTACTGTTTTAGAAAACTAGGTTATCTTTTCAAAACTTATCAGGTTAACAATTCTAAGTTATTATCAAGTTCAAAATTACTATGTTAACACTAAGTTATCAATTGTTAGCAAGTTAAAATTATCAAGTTTTAAGGTTATCAGGTCAAGTCTGGGGTCACGAACCAGCAGGCACGAACTACAGAAATGCTAGAAACGGAACAACTACAAAGACTTACTCGCATTAGCAGCTCCGTGGTTCTGCGCATCTTCCACAGTCATCGCGAAAACTTGGCCGCGTCCTTGAGGTGGTGCTCTCTGCTGTTGCTGGGGTTGCTGGTACGGTGCTGCTTGAAGTGCCAAGGGTGGCCTTGGTTGATGTCCTGCTGGTGCTGGTAGAGCTTGTTGGTTCGCCATTGGTGCTCCTTCTCCACGTTGAGTGCCATCCCTTACCGAATGCTGACGGGATCCGCATGCTAAACACAGCCCTAATCTGCGTCGGCATTCCTTGGCGTTATGTCCTGCTTTGCCACAGTAGTGACAAGTAGTAAGGACTATCACTTGTGATGTAGCTGCTTTCTGCTGTTGGTGGGGTCTCTTTGCAGCTTCTTCTTGTGGTGCTTTGGATGTTGCTGATGGGGAAGGCCGCTTCAGACTAGTTTCTCTCCTGGTGACGCGCTCCATGCGTCGGGCTGCAGCAAGGACGTCCGAGTACGAAGTTGGTGCGACAGATCCAATCAGTTTCTGTAGCTCGATGTTGAGCCCGTCGAAAAACTTCTCGGCCTTCTCTTCTTCTGTAGGGATCAAGGTAGGTGCGAAGCGACTCAGACGAATGAACTCGGCGTTGTACTCTTCCACCGTCATAGCTTCCTGAGTGAGGCGATTGAACTTGTCCCGCAGTTCTGATCGAGCGATAGCCGGTATGTACATCTCCTGGAAGAGTCTGGAGAACTCTTCCCAAGTAACTCGGTCGGGTCCGAGTCTGGTCTCTTCGGATAGCCACCAGTGATGAGCATTGTCCGTCAATTGCATTCTGACGGCGGTCATCCAACGTTCCCTTGGTAGTTCAGCTGCTTCCAATTGATGTCGTATGTTGGTAAGCCATTCATGCACTTCTGTTGGTCCCTCCTTGCCAGAGAAAGTACGGGGCTTCAGTTGTCGGAAATCAGTGATAGAGCCCGTCGGTTGCCGTCTAGCTGGTAGGTTGGCCTGCTCCAGTGCATTTACTAGACTGTTCCTCAAGTACTCAGCTTCGCGACGATGGGCCTCAGTTTGGATTTGTTGCTGGGCTTGCATCATTGCGTAGAACATCTGGAACATCTGCTGTCCGTCCATTACTTGGCCTGGTGGAAAGACAGGCATCTGTGGAGGAAACTGGGGCGGAGGTGGGATATCATCACGCCGAAATCTAGAAGATTGCGGATCTGCTTGTCTGCTTCGGTGAGTAGAGGGATCTCCACTCAATAGCGTCACTTCATCTTCTCCGTAGGTGGCTGCATCTCCTATTGGTGTTCTTGCTGGAGTTCCGTCATTTTCTTGGGAATCCATTTCTCTGCATCAAAAATAAACTATAAGAGGCGCACAGGAGTCAAGGCAAGATGCAAGTCAAAATTAGTTCGAATACGATACAGATATCAAGAACGTTTTCAAGCAAGTGGATGAGATCCTAAAAACTTATCTTATTCTTTATTGCAGGCCTGTTCGGTCCCTAAGTTGAAACCGAACAATTTTAGTCGTTGACCTGCATGGGCCACCACAAAAACCATGTCACGCCCCAGTCCCAAAATGTCGAGGGACTGAGCACGTGATAATGGCCAGCAGCACGCACCGATGGACAAACCCAATTTAATGGATCCATCGGGGCATACTTAAGCTGTATTACATTGTCCAGGGTTTACTAATCTCATCCATAAATTAAAGATAGCAATATCAGCATAATGAAAGATTAAACAACCACAGTCAAAGTAAATAAATCGGAGAACAATCCGATATTAAGTCTGTTTACACAAGTTCTCAAAGACAGGAAATAAGAGTTCAATTAAACTTGAAATAAAGTCTATCTGCCGTAAGACTGAGCAGGGCGAAGCATTTGTTCAGGAGAAGTCCTCAGCGATCACCTCGCCTTCAGGTTCAGGTACAGCTCCAAGTAGTGCTCCTGTTCCGTACACCTCAGGATAAACTTCGTCTGCTAAATCTGGGGACATAATCCGGATCCAGGTCCTCAGGACATAGCAAGGTACAGATAAAACATGCCAGAATATAATGCAGTGCAGGAATAAAGAAATAACAGGGTAAGTAACTAACCAGCTAAGTGATCATGCAAGTGAGAGTTATTATTCATACTCAGGCTGAGACTACTACAGGATCAGTGACAAGAAACCATAGCAGTGTTTTCTCGAAGGGCCAGAACTTGTGCCAAAGCTCTGTATCAGAGACTAAGACACCTCCAGATAACATTATTTATAATTTATATTCAGCCTTGATATGGTAATACTCTCCCCACCCAATGAAATCTCACGTCACAGTTCTCAATGTTCATGTTACGCAAGATTGAAACTAATGCAGTCAGTCATTTATTAAGTTCTAAGAAGATAAACTTAAATCATGAAATCTATACAAAACCTCCTTGAATAATCAGGAAGATTCTATAACATGCTTTGTGTCAAGTGTCCTGGGTATAAAGTACTGGATAGGGAAAGTACAACAGTCACAGAAATTTAGAGCAAGAGAATCAAAGTGAATCAATAAACTGCATTTTATGGCAAGGTACACTTGCCTGGATTTCCTGTTTCAATTGTAGCTCTGGCAATAGCTGAATTTGTAGGCAGTACTCCGGCTGCTGAAACAAATATCACCATCAGATTCAGAAAATGTCAATCAGCTAGAAACGCCTGTCCTTGAGTCAAATTTGGAGACAAGGGCAAAAACGTCATTTCGGGTCAAGGCGGGGTCCAGATGTGGGCCGTCTTGCACCGAAAAATGCATCAAGGTCAAAGGTCTCAGAAATAGTCCAACTTAGTGTCAACAGATCAGGAACGATGATACGAACCCAACGGAACTTCCAGAATTGGATTCCGATGAGCCGTTCTCAAAATCGCCCGTCGAGTGGAGCCTGTGGGGCCCACGACACGCGATTTTGTCAACGTTCTCAGAATCGAACCAAACTTGACCCACAGGACCAGCGTATTGCTACGAGTCCGATGGCGCAAGTTTCGTCTCGATCCGACGTGTGTACACTAAGTTACAGCAAGTATCAGAATGGTCGGATACGGGACGGTGTCCGCGGATACGCACTGATTCCGGTGTGCACGCACATCCAAATCAGCTTCTGCGAAATCCTACACGTCCGTATCAACGACGCTGACGTATCGGTGAAGACCGTACGTGACCAAGTCGTCCCGTTTGGCGGGACGTACCCAGTTCCGGGGTGAATCGGGTCGTTAATTTTTCCTGTTTTGGATCGCGGTGTGCGATCACCACAGGACGCGATACCCTGAGCGGTTTGTCCGGGCACCGAGAGGGTCATACAGGCTACGCGATACAAAAGACGGAATTGAAAACGGGGTTACGAGCAGGAAGTTACGGTTACCTGAAGTGAGCTTGAAAACAACGAGTCCTCGTGTCCAAATTGTGTCCTGTGTCCACCCTAGATTTTAGGGTTTACTGTGCAGGGGCTTTGCCGGAGCTGTGGCGGTCGACTGAGGCGAGGCGCTTCGGCGGCGCTGAGGCGGCACGGCTGGGGCGGCTGCGGCGTACACTGGCGGAGGTGGCGACAGCCTCGGCGTAGGGCTGCTGAGACGGAGGGAGGAAGAGAGGGGAGAGGGTGGTCGTCGGGTTCTTGGGGTGGCCGGCGCAGTCGAGGGGTGGCTGGTTGCTGCGGAAAGGGCTGGAGGAGGACCGGGGCGGGCACAGCGGCGTCAGCGCGGGCACGGCGGTCGGCTAGGGTTCAGGTGAACTCGGGTGGTTTGGGGTTTAAATAGAGGATAGGGGAGAGGGACGGCCGTCGGTTGCCGGAAGTCGAAGGGGAGAAGCCGAAGAAGAAAGGGCAGCCGGTGGGAAGGGGAATCGGAGCGGCGCGGCGGCCGTTCCGGCGGCGGGGGAAGGTCAGGGGTCGGGCGGCCGTTCGAATGGGAGAGAAGGGTTTGCGGGTTTGCGGGCGGTCGGGTTTCGGGTCTGTCGGACCCGACCCGACCCGTTAGCCCAACGGGCCGGTTAGGGGCTGGGCTGGGCCGGTCTATTTTAAAGAATAATAATTATCTAATTAATTTAATAAATAAGTAAATTAATAATAATAGTTTTTAGGTGTTTAAAAATCCATCCGGGGTCCAATAAATTCCCGAAAAATTATCCTATGTCTAGTTTTTCATTTTACACCATAAAATATTATTTACATAATATTTTAACAATATTTATTATCATTTAAAAATCATTGAATAATTAAAACACTGGTATTTAATTACAGGAAAATTCTAGAAAATCCCAGAAAATTGTGATAAATCCAATTTTTAAATTTATGAAAATCAGGGGGATTACACTCATGCAGAAAAACCACAAGGCGTTATGGGTACCCACGAAGACGATGTGGCTCCAGTTGGTAAAGGCCAATCATCACCGTGCAGTCAAGCAAGTCAGCCTGCCTCGAGAATCCATCAAGATGATGTTCCACCCTCGACGCAGTCTACTCCACCGATACCTTCCTTTCCACTAGGACAGCCTATGGACGAACAACAAATGTTCCGAATGTTCTACGTGATGATGCAAGCCTATCAGAAGGTTCAACAAGAAGCTCAGCAAAACCAAGCGGAGAACTTCATCGACAGAATTAGCTTGGAGTCACGGAAGCCAAGCAGTTCAAATGCATTTACCTTCGACGAAGACGTTCTTACTGCAGCACGACCTGTGGAGTGCACCACAAGGATCGAGTCCAGCCAGAAGCGGCCGTGTACGTCAGCACCAGACCAAGCACAACAGAAAAGAGCTGTAAAGCGACCACAGATGAATCCAACTCAAAGACAGAACCAACAAGCTCCTATTTATGGCTTTTGTAGAAAACAAGGTCACATTTGGCGGAATTGTAGAAAGAGGCTAGGTGCCTGTCTATATTGTGGATCAGTAGCACATCAAGTGAAGGACTGTCCTGCTGCTCAAGGACGCACAGCTACACAAAAGGTTCCAGTTCAGGCCAGGCCCCAGCAGCGCAGCAGAGGGCACCACCTCAAGGACACGGACCAGCTTCCGCGATGACCGTGGAGAACGCGCAGACTCTTGGAGTAGCCAATGCGCGTAAGTGATTTTGTAGCTGCCGTTTCTAGTTTAGCTTGTGCCTATTGGTTCGTGACCCCAGCCCCAACCTAGTAATTTTGAACTTGCTAATAACCTGGTATGCTTTTATATCTGATAACTGTAGAGTTGTAGAATCTTTTGTTATTGTGCTTATTGTAGGTTGTTTTGCGAACTTAAATAATTTGTACCTCCTTTCACCATCATCTAGCGCACTTAATTTTGCTGTACTTTATTTATGCTACTATTCTATAGCCTAGTTTTGCAAGCTTACTCTTTATCAGGCTTATTCATGACATATGTATTATTGGACGCGTACACTAATACAAGTGTCTATTCAGAATCAGTGTATTACGGTCTGATCAACCTTAGTGCATTTTGATTCGCACTTCGCAAACGACTACTTTACGTGGATTGAGATACGTAGTGATTAGTAGACAAATATACTTGACCTAGACATGTCTGAGCATATCATATCAGTTACATAACTGTACTAATACGAGCATGCGAACCAATGATTACCAGAATAGAATTTCAATCCATAACCGCTTGACAATTCCTATTAGAATTCTTTAAACGCCTTGATCCCTATACTTCTGTTCTACCACCTCGCCCTTGAACTCTTTATTATTGATCCTCGTCTTCCCTTATGTCGGAGAGACGAAATCCTGTGTTTGGTATAAGTTTGATTTGTAGTGCTAGATGTATCCCTCAGACCGGTCGAATTGATGATAACCTCTATGACTAAGGGAATACCATATGTGGTGTATTTTTGTTGCAGACTTAAAGATTCAATACCACGATTAATTAAGTGGGGACATAGCTTTACTAGTTGTTTAGCCTTAAAAGATAGATGGGTAAATTCTAAGTTGGGTAGCGACCGCAATGTTCACCTGAGAGGAACCCGTTAGACTGTAATCAAGTGAGTTTGGACAGAGAGAACCCTGCCATATTTTAAATTTCGAGGACGAAATTTTTATAAGTTGGGTAGATTGTAAACCCCCAGATTTTGCAATAATTTTAAATTGCGGTTTTTCACAATTTTCTGGAATTTTTTGTGATTTTTCTGTAATTAAAATCAAGGTTTTCAATTAATAAATAATTTTTAATTGGCAATAAATAATATTAAAATATCATAAAAATAATATTTTTGGGTGTAAAATGAAAAATTGGACTTAGGGTAATTTTTCTGGATTTTTCTGGGCCTCAGACCTATTTTTAAATGCCTGAAAACTAATTAATTAATTATTTAAATTAATTATCTAATTATTTATTTATTATTATTATTTTTCTTATTATTTATTTTCTTTTTCTTTTCCGGCCCGGCCCACGGCCCGTTGGGCCGCGGGCCCAACCCGCTCTCTCAGCCCAGCCGCCCGTCCTAACGGGTCGGGTCGGGCGCACCCGAACCCGACCCGCTAGCCCGCACCCCACCTCGACCCGGTCCCCCTCTCTCCCTCGCCTCCGCGTCGCGCGCCGCCTCCGCCGCGCCCTCCCCCGCACCGGCCGCCCTCGCTCGCCCCACGACCGCCACGTCCTCCGCTCCGCCCGGGCAGCTCCCCTCTCTCCTCCCTATATAAACCCCGCCCCTCCGCCGCAGCCACGACCACTGCCACCGCCACCACGCCGCCCTAGCCAGCTCGCCGCCATCGCTGCCCCTCGCCTCGCCGACCGCCCAGCTCCTCCACCCGCACCACCAGCGCCTCCCTCCTTCCTCGGCGCCGCCCTCCGGCCGACCCCGCAGCTCGAGCAGCAGCAGCCACCAGCAGCAGCAAGCCGCAGCCGCCGCTGCCGGCCGCCCTGAGCCACCGCCGCCCCCGTGGACGCCGCGCCGCCCCTTGGCGAACCGTCATCCGCCCTCGCCGACGCGTCTCTGGCCAGTCTCCGCCGTCCACGGCCGGAATTCCGACGAGAACCCTAACCCTAATTTCCCCTTCGCGTGTCCGACACGAGTCGGACACGACTCGACCCTGAATTTTCAGGTCCCCTTCAGGTACGTGTAACTTTCGCCTCGTAGCTCTGTTTCCAATTCCGCAAATTGCTTTGTGAAGCCTGTATGACCCTCTCGGTGTCCGGACAAACTGTTTGGGTCATCGCGTCCTGTGGTGATCGCACACCGTGATCCAAAAAAGGAAAAACCAGACCCTGTTTCACCCCGGAACTGAGTACGTCCCGCCAAACGGGATGACTTGGTCGCGTGCGGTCTTCACAGATACGTGCGCATCGTCGATACGGACGTGTGAGATTTCGCGGAAGCTGATTCGGGTATGCGTGCACACCGGAATCAACGCGTATCCGCGGACATCGCCCCGTATTCACCTTTTCTGTATTTTGACCTAACTTTGTGCACACACGTCGGATCGAGACGAAACTTGCGCCATCGAATTCGTAGCGATACGCTGGTCCTGTGGGTCAAGTTTGGTTCGATTCTGAGAACGTTGACGAAATCGCGTGTCGTTGGCCCCACAGGTCCCGCTCGACGGGCGATTTTGTGTTCGGCTCATCGGAATCCAAATCTGGAAGTTCCGTTGAGTTCGTATCAGCGTTCCTGACCTGTTAACACTAAGTTTGGTGAATTTGAAGACCTTTGACCTGGACACGTTTTTCGGTGCAAAGCGGGCCCACCGACGGACCCCGTTTTGACCCGAAATTATCGTTTTTGTCCTTGTCTCCAAATTGGACCCAAGGACAGGCGTTTCTAGCTATTTGACATCTTCTGAGCCTGATGGTAATGTTTATTTCAGTATCCGGACTCATTTCTGGAAATTTCTCCGAGACACCAAACTATAATTGGATCCAAACATCAGGCAAGTACCTGCACTTCAAGTTTAATCTTTATATTGTGATAATTAATTCCTTGCTCTACTAGTACCATTGGATGTTTACACGAGTGTTAGAATCTGGATTTCATGTCTTGAATATTGGAGTTCATGTCTTGCTTTTCGTGTCGGGTGGGAGAATACTAAAAGGCATATAGTTTACCCTGCCCCTTGCCGCTGTTGGTACAAGACTGTCCATCAGCCGGATCTCGATTTTTCCTGTTTAATAGCCGTCTATGACGGCCGGTTTAACCTTATAGACCCCTACATGCCAACTAGGTATTCTAAATACACAAGTTCACACACATAGTTTCTTGTCTTGTTGTAGTTCCTGTTGTCTTGTTGCAGTTTCATTTACTTGTCTCATTTATTCCGGTTTTACTCATAACCCTGTTTATAGCTTTTTAACTCTTAGTTATTGTTGCTTCTTTTTGCATATTCTCAACATGATACTTAGTCAGTTCTTTTCTTACTTGTCATAAATATTTAGTTTAAATCTTGTCGTGCATTGTGTACTTTGCTCCTTTCCTGACTGGATCCGTTGTTTTAGGCGATGATGAGGACTTTGCCCCTACCTATTATGGCCCCTATGAGTTAGCAGGTGACACATATGAGGAGCCGGTTCCCACTCCGGAGACTACCTTTGAGGAGGAGTAGCCAGTTAGTTATTATTTTATTTCCTTTCAGCACATACTCGGGTTTGTCCCCGATTTATCTTTTGGCTTGTATTAACTGTGGATTGGTTGTCACAGATTAAATATTATGAAATCTTAGCATTCCTATTTTCTGTGATTATTCTTACATGTTCATTATTGTGGATGAGATAGATACTTATTGACCCCAGAAATGACCTAGACAGCGTACTACCGCCGACACTGCGGTGTAGGCTGGACGTGCCCACGCACTCGTGCCCGAATATCCGGGTGCGGATCGTGACAGTAGTACTTTTCGTTATGGTCATTTTGGCTCAAGCTGGACCTCGTTTCGATATCTTAGTGAAAATTTATGATACTTTAAAGTTTTAAATTTATACTTTTGCATGTAACATGTGCGTCTTGTTTCGGATAAAAATTCTTTCTACACGAATTGTGTTTCTCGTCGAAAACATACAAATCGACCTATTGTTTGATGAAAAACAATTTTCTAACAAATAGTTATGGCTGCTCGAATTCTGCTCGACGACGGACGTAATTTTCTTACGGTAGAAATTTTTAAAATTTTTGGATGTTCAATGATAGCATATTTTATTTTGGATGTTCAATTTTATTTTTTTCTAATTTATTTAAAAAAAATTATTGTTACAACAATTTTTTTTTAAAAGAACAAAACCTAAATAAAACCACTCTTTTTTCCCAAAAATAAAATAAAATAAACCAACACTCACTCAAACATTAAAACTGAACCAGCTCTCACCCACCCATCTGCGGGTTTGCTGAATTTTTGCTAACTCAGTTGGCGAAATTTTGACACTCTCGATGGCGATAACTATCGTCAGTTCAATTTTTTTTTAAAATAGTATCGTTATAGTTAATTTATTTAAAATTATTTTCTGTACAGTAAATTTTCTGTTATAAATATAGTTTTATCATCTAGAAAAGGCATTGTCTTGTGACTCATTTCGCATAAAAATCACAACATATCTCTACTGTTATAATGAGACTTGGAAACGGTTCAAAATTGAGCCGTCTAAGTCGTATGTAAAAATTTTCACCATTTATTGAAAAAAATTACGGTAAAAAAAAAATAACTTTCTCTCTTCCCTTCCGCACAAATATATATTTAAAAACTATTTAAAAATTAAATTAAAAAGTTAATTTTAAAGAAAAAATATTAAAAATATTTAAATTGATAAACAAATCTTAATTTAAATACAAAAAATTTACTGTAGCGAAATAAATTTATATTAAATTCTTGCAAACGAAACAAATTTGTAAAATTTAAAAAAAAGACAGAGTCCGCAAACAGTGTTGGCGAAAAACAGAAATGTTGTACACGTGGTAAAAAAAATAAAAAAAAATTAAAACCGCTGTACACGTAGCCAAAAAAAAAAAATTAAAAGTGGGGCCCACAGGCCAATTTCAGCCAACTGTGTTGGCGGAAATTGGGTGTGTGGGGCCCACTTGGTTCCGTTCGGTTTGTTTGGAATGTGTTTGTTTGGTTGGTTTGTTTTAATTAGTTATGTTTTTGTTTTATTTATTTATTTTTGTTTTGTAATTAGATTTAAGAAAATTTATTTTAATGAAATAAAATTATAATAAATTAATTGGAAAGAAAAATTTAGAAATATTTTTTTCGGAAATTTTTTTGTTTCCAAAGCATAAAAATTTGTATAAATTTCATCTAAAGCATAAAAGTTTAAAAAATTATGAAAAAAATATATCAATTGGACGTTTATATTTATAAATATTATATTTTTATCGTTAATTTTTTCGTCGTTAACAGACGTTAAAAAAATAATAATAATAAAAATCTGCCGTAAGAATATTACGTCTCCCGTCGAGCAGAATTCGAATGGGCATAACTACTTGTTTTGAAATAGTTTTTCGTTAAATAATAAGTCGATTTGTATGTTTTCGACGAGAGTAACACAAATCGTGTGGAAAAAAAATTTATCCTAAGCAAGACGCACATGTTACAGGCAAAAATATAAAATTTAAAACTTTAAAGTATTATAACTTTTGACTGAGAGATCGAAACAGGCTCCACTTTGTGCCAAATTGACCGTATCGAAAAGTACTATTGGATAAACCGTTTCACTGTTTTACGGACTTTGAAAATTTTCAGAATCGTAAAAAAATGATGTTTCGACCTCCAAATTTTACTTTCGGTCTTTTTTTTTCGTATATTTAAAATTTACTGTAGCGAATTTAATTTGTATTGGGTGTGGGGGCCCACGAATTTAAAACGATATTTCGACCTCCCAAAAAAAGATTAGAAAAATTTAAATAAATAAATATTATATTTAAATTGGCTTTGTGGGCCACACTTTAAATATAAATTGGCTTGTGGTTCCGCCAACACTGTTTCCCAAATAAATTAGAAAATTTTTATTTAAATATAATATTTATAAATATAAACGTCCAATTGATATTTTTTCGTATTTTTTAAAACTTTTATGCTTTAGATGGAATTTATACAAATTTTTATGCTTTGGAAACAAAAAAAATTTCGAACAAAATATTTCTAAATTTTTCTTTCCAATTAATTTATTTTAATTTTATTTCGATAAAATAAATTTTCTTAAATCTAATTACAAAACAAAAATAAATAAATAAAATAAAAACATAACTAATTAAAACAAACCAACCAAACAAACTCATCCCAAACAAACCGAACTGAACCAAGTGGGCCCCACACACACCCAATTTCTGCCAACACAGTTGGCTGAAATGGGGGGGGGGGCAATTTCAGCCAACAGTGTTGACGAAAATTGGCCTGTGGGCCCCACTTTTAAATTTTTTTTTTTTTTTTTTTTTGTCTACGTGTACAGCGGTTTTAATTTTTTTTTTTCCTGCCACGTGTACAGCATTTCTGTTTTCCGCCAACACTGTTGGCGGACACTGTTTTTTTTTTTCAAAATTTTGCAAACTTGTTTCATTTGCATGAATTTAATATAAATTTATTCGCTACAGTAAATTTTCTGATTTAAATATATTTAAATATTTGAACTATATTTTAATAATATTATAAAAATATTTATTTTATGTGCAACGGACGTTAATTTACTAGTTACAAGATAATAGGGTTCTAAAATAAATTTGTGAATCTACATAGTTTCTATTTAGACTAAATTAAAAACTATTTAAAAATTAAATTTAAAAGAAAAAAATATTAAAAATATTTAAATTAATCAACAAATCTTAATTTAAATATATTTAAATATTTAAACTATATTTTAATACTATTATAAAAATATTTATTTTATATGTAACGGACGTTAATTTACTAGTAACTAGATAATAGGGTTGGAGACTTAAAATAAATTTGGGAATCTACGTAGTTTCTATTTAGACTTGTACATGATGTATTTGGTGGTTTGTAAAATCTCCTCCCCACCACCCAAAAAAAAGCTTAGTTTTGTATGAGAAGTTCAGATCCAAAAGGAGTCCAATTCCCCATGTACGTGAAAGTGGTTTGGCATATTTGGGCTCTTTCTTTGTCTATAGTGACCAACCTTTTTTCGAGAGTGAGAATCTATAGTCAAAAGTACTACTGCCATTTTGTGATGGGTCATATAAGCATAATCTTTGGTTTCTGTGGAGAGAGGAAAAGGACAATGCTGGAGACAAGAGTGAAGGAGTGATATACTTGGCTAAAGAATGCCATCTTGATAATACCTACTCTTCCCTGAATCACCTGGCAGAGGTCTGGCTGAAGGAGGCTTCTTTAGGTCAGCTCACGGGTATCTTCAGGAATTATATTTTTGGGAGCAGTATGTGGAAAATCTGGAAACAAAAAAACTCGATTATTTTCAACAAAGGAACCAGGAACACCCAAGACATCATCGACAAGGTCTCCTCGAGTTTGCAAATCTGCTTAAAAGCTCACAATAAGATAGGGGACAGTGTCTTGGAGCTTAACCTACGTGTGAAGCCTAACCCGAGAGGTAGTATCAGATGGCATCCGAGCGGACAGCCAAGCTATGCTCGCCTTCACCAAGTTCTTCAGCAATGGTAACACTATCTTTCCTGAGATTGATATCCTTTTATTCTCCTTATTATTGTGCAAGTATAAAAACATGCAGATTAGTGTTCTAGAGAATTCCTCCAGCCCTATCATTCGGCTTCTCTCTGGGAACTCCTCCATCCCTTGGAGGATTACATACAAGTCCCGCAAAATCTTATCACTTATCCTTACGACTACCAACTTCTCCTTGATTCCTAAAGAGGCCAACAGTGTGGCAAAAGCTCTCGCTTCTTTGGCTTTGGCTTCCCAAGAAGAGCAGATATTCTCCCACACTTTGGAGCTTCCTTTAGGGATTGCACAGGCCGTCTCCTCAGATCAGATGGGTACCTAGGTTCCTTTGTGGTTTCTGGTTTCCCTCCTTTTAGGGCCCCCCTTATCTTTTGTAGGCTGCCTTGGGCTATCTCCCAGCGCCATTCTGTGTTTTTTTTCTTCTATATCACTGGCCACGCCCCCCACTTAATCGTGGTTAATAAAAATAAAAATATATATACCGATAGGAAAATGTTAAAGTTTACAACCAAATCCCTACAGCCTATATGGGTTCCATCCGACCCCACCTCTCTCCTCTCACCTCCCTTCTTCAATGAAAGTCGGTCATGTGGTGTTTGTAAGAGAAGTTGTATGGATTTTGTTGTAGGCATACTGATAAGAGCATCTCCAACTCTATTGTGAGTTTGGAAAAAAAATGGTTTCCAAAGAGGAATCACAACTTTTTATTTCAAAAATCTTTGTGAAGTTGACATGACAAGGACAATGTGAAATTGGTTGTTTAGATCTATACAATGAACTTCACAATGACTTTATTTTACATCATCAATTATGAATAAAAATATTTATAAAAAAAGGAAGAGGTGGAAAAGTTGTATTAGAAGTTAAAAAAATAGCTTTTATTGTCTTCTCAATACTTTTGCATTGGAGAACACTTTTCTATCTCATCGTCTTGTGTGAATATAATCTTGCCACATAGGAAAGACATTGTCTTGTGGCTCATGCCACATAGAAATCACAACACAAAACAAGACAATAGGGTTGGAGAGCATCTCCAACCCTGTTGTGAGTTTGGAAAAGATAATAAAGGTACATTCTAAAATATTCACATATTATACATTTTTTATTTACATAGACAAGTCTTCTTCCAAAACATAATTTACATATTCAGCAAAAAAGGAAATAAGTTGACTATCCCAAAAGTTGTCTTCCATCAACCATCAACTTCATCGATACTATATAAATGTACTATTTTCTCCCCATCTACTTCATTTTCTAATGAACAAAAACTAGTTCGTTAGAACGACTAGCAAGCCCTTATATCAAGAACGGACAAATAATAAAAGTGAAGTTTTAAGAGAAAATTATATCCGAAGATAAAAATAGATAACTGATATGGAAAGTTGAGAAAAATTATTTTTGAAGATTTATAGTGTAAACTTGAAATATGAGGTATCGTATTTCTAACAAAACCTATTCTACAAAGTGTCCAAATCACAGTCACAAACACAATTCACAACACAAAATTTTTATATGCAAATATAATTTAGAGAACACTTTTGGATCACCATCAACCCCTATTGTCTCGGCAATAATCTCATATACCCGGGATCAGATAATTTTCTGGCGGATGGTGCTTAGCTTACAGTTCCCACAGGTATTGTGATATTCTTTGTATCACTAATAATTTTTTGAATCACATAAAAATGTTATAAGCACATGATATAAACAATTATCGAATTTCTGTATTTTAGAGAATTCGGATCATGTGATAATAAAATCAATTGTCGAATATCTTGAACTTTTTTCAAGAATTCGGAACATAGGTCAAACATTGGACATATACAATTGTCGAATTTGATCTTTTTCAAAATTTGGATCAAATGGAAAATAAGTGAGCTAAGCTTCACATCGGTCATCGTATGACCATACGTATGCCGACACTACTGATCAGTTTTTAAAATAATTAATATTGCTAAGAGTTTGACGGTGTGATCCAAATGTTCTCTCCCATCCAATACAATTCTATAAAAAATTACAATCATTCCTATCTAGCAATCAAATTAAATTGAATTATAGGTCCTGCTTTGTATTTCGACTTGTGTGTCAGAGACTACACATTTTGTGAGAATATCTCTTTAGCAAAATCGTTCCGTCTTTACGAAAACGTTAATTATCCAATATATATATATATATATATATATATATATATATATATATATATATATATCGTTTTTTATGAACTCAAGGTATCACACTTAACGAAGCTATTCCAAATGGTAGAAATTTTTTCTGAAAACATAGAAATTATACTCCTCACCTTGGAATATAAATAAATTCTATTTTGTTGCTCTTTTGTGCACGTGCATAAGTGTCCTATGCGTCCTAAAATTTAATAAAACTCGTAATCTAAGATATTTTAGGGTTGATCCTAAACTAAAAATTCTAATAACTTAAAATAGAGCAAAATAATTTATTCGGACTTTCCGAAAAACGATTGTCTAAAATTTCATGGAAATTTTGGTATAGTCTCCTTTATAATTTGGAATCCAGAAATTTCACAATCAATAACAGACCCGGAGCAACACTCCGTAGAATTTTTGGGTTCGCCTACCCCTTCGGTGGAGCAACTCTCTACACCGGTATCGTACGCATTTAATATAAATGCTAAAGTACAACTTCCTAAAGTAAAAAGTATCTTACCAAAGCTTGTTTATAGCGATTGCTTTTACCTCGGTTAATTTTTACCATTATGTAAGCCATCCATTTTTGTCACGCCCCAGTCCCAAAATATCGAGGGACTGGACACGTGGCAATGGCCAGCAGCACGCACCGATGGACAACCCAATTTAATGGATCCATCAGGGCGTACTTAAGCTGTAGTACAACAATAAATAGATCAAATGGTACAAGTCACATTCTATACTAATCTCATCCACAGAATATAATCACAGATCAGAAGCCAGAATAATGCAAATAGAATAAACTAACAAATCTCAAATAAAAGTGTCTCGGTGAACAATCCGAGAACAAGTCTGTTACATCAATGCAATAGACAGGAAATAAAGGAACTGGAAATAGAAACACAAATAACTGACTATATAAAACCAATACTCAGGAGAAGTCCTCTGGCACGATCTCGTCCTCGGGTGTCCGTACAGCTCCTGTATCAGCTACTGCTGCGGTCCCGTATACCTCGGGATAGATCTCGTCTGCAAATCCTGGGGACATAATCCGGATCCAGGTCCTCAGGGGACATAGCAAGGTACAAGATAAATCAAGCCAAAATAAATACAGTGCAGCAATAAATAAACAATAGGGTAAACTATATAACCAGCTAAGTGATAAATGCAAGATGAGAGCAGCACTAGAACTCAGGCTGAAGCTACTACAAGCTCTGTGTCGGGAAGCCGGTAGCAGTGATATCATGTGGTTGTCTAGCTCAAAGGGAGACTACGACGCCGGCATAATATAATCAACCTGTAGCCTGTGTGTCTCTCCCCACCCAATGTAATCATACGTCTCATGTCCACAACGTCTCATGTCCATGCCACGCAGGATCAAGTCTAATGCAGCAAGTCATAATAAGCTCTAAGCACATATGTAAAGAACATGTCATGAACCTGAATCCTATACAGAATCACCATGAATGTCTCAGAAAGATTCTGTCTCATGAATAGTATCAGGTGTCCTGGGTTATGATGTACTTGATAGGACAAGTACGAGAAACCTCGGGTCTCGGTATCCATCTCTATGTGACGTTACACAACTCCGCGTACGGGGTTGGCACCCGACTATTAATCGGACACTAAGTAAAGTCACACGGTCCTAGGTTGAACATTTATATCAAGATTATATATGTATAACAAGGAACTCAAGCAAAGCACTATAACAGGAATCACTACGAGTTGGCAAGGTACACTTGCCTGTGGTTCTGGCTCCAACTGTAGCTCTGGTATTCGTGAAATCTCCAGAAACGTCTTCAGATGCTGAAACAAATATTATCATCAGATCCAGAAAATATCAAATAGCTAGAAACGCCTGTCCTTGAGTCCAATTTGGAGACAAGGGCAAAAATGACAATTTTGGGTCAAAACGGGGCCCACATGTGGCCCGCTTCGTACCGAAAAATGTGTCAGGGACAAAGTTCTTCAAATTCGTCAAACTTAGTGTCAACAAGTCAGGAACGATGATACGAACCCAACAAAACTTCCAGAATTGGATTCCGATGAGCCGATCACAAAATCGCCCGTCAAGTGGAGCCTGTGGGGCCCACGATACGCGATTTTGTCAACGTTCTCAGAATCGAACCAAACTTGGGTCACAGGACCAGCGTATCGCTACGAGTTCGATGGCGCAAGTTTTGTTTCGATCTGACGTGTGTACACAAAGTTACGATGCATTCCAGAACTGACGAATACGGGACTGTGTCCGCGGATACGCGTTGATTTCGGTGTGCACGCACATCCAAATCAACTTCTGCGAAATCCCGCACGTCCGTATCGACGGTGCGCACATATGGTGAAGACCGCACGCGACCAAGTCGTCCCGTTTGGCGGGGCGTACTCAGTTCTGGGGTGAATCAGGGCATTGTTTTTCCTGTTTTCGGATCGCGGTTCGCGATCGCCACAGGACGCGATTCACCGAGCGGGTTGCACGGGCACTGAGAGGATTACGCAGGGTTCGTGATGCAACTAACGGAAATGAAAACGGGTCAACGAGCAGAGAGAACGGGTTACCTGTACAGGGCTCCAGAAATACGAATTTCCGTGTTCGAGTCAACACGAAGCGGCGTGTCCGAGTCCTTGCGAGCTAGGGTTAGGGTTAGGGATGCTGGCCAGAGCTTGGCGGCCGGAGGCGGGCTGGAGGGAGGCTTGGGGCGCGGAGGCGGCCGAGGTCGTCGGCGGCGGCGCGCGGGAGGCGGCGCAGGGCTCGGGCGAGGCGGCGAGTGGCCGGAGCTGCTGCTGCTGTGTCTGGGTCGGGCGGCTGAGGGGAAGGAGGAAGGAGGAGGAGAGGGCCGGGGCGGCGCGACGAGGCGGGGGCGACGTCGTCGGCGAGGTCAGGGGCGGAGGCTAGGGCTCCGGCGGCGAGTCTGGGGGGGAGGAAGGAGGAGGAAGGGGGGTTTATAGCGGAGGGTGGCGCCGGGCGAGGCGGAGGAGGGGGCCGACGTGACCGAGGGGGCGGGCGTCGCGGGGGCGTGGGCCGAGCGGAGCGGGCGGGCGGCCGGGACGCGCGACGGAGGAAGCGGGCAGCGGGAACGGGTCTGGGGAGAGTGGAAGCGGGTTCGGGTCGGGTCGGAGGCGGGTTGGGCAGACCCGGCCCGACCCGCTAGGAGCGGTCGGTCCGGTCGGATTCAGCTGGACCGGGTTCAGGCCGGTTCAGCCCGATTTGAACCCGGTTCAGCCCGGTTTATTATTTTTTTAATTTTAAAAATAGTTTTAGGCTTTTAAAAATATTTTCGGGGTCCAATAAATTTTCAGAAAATTATCCTAAGTCCAATATTTTATTTTACACCAAAAAATATTATTTTCATCATATTTTAATATATTTTAAAAACATTTAATTTTATTTAATGCCAAAATATCCTGGTTTTTAATTAGTAAAAATTTTCGGAAATTTCCAGAAAATTCTGAAAAATCCAGTTTTAAAAATCTTGAAAAATCAGGGGGTTTACAATTTGTGTTTGTGACATCTACTACAAGATTCCAAACTAAACAAGAAAATTTGATAACCATAATCTATACAAAATAATCTACCAAAAATCAATACAACAATTTAATATATGTACTTAATCCCGAATATTAATTTTATTTATAAGAAATTTATTTGTAAGATATTGATCATTTTAAAATATGCTAATTGTCATATACGAATAAAATTTTCAATCAATATTCTCACAAAGTAGTAATATCATTATTAGCTAAAGGCACAAATCACCATTTTGTTGCAATAATACCCAAGTTTAAAATGAAGATAAATCTTCATAGGAATATATATCAACTTAAATTGATTTTATCTTAAAACATTCTTAAAAGTATAAAATTAATATTTTAACCTTTACAGAAATTAATATTAAGTTACCCTAGTACATAGATACTTGTAATTACTTGTTTTAACCACAAGATAAGATAAATCAAGCTAAATATTTATATATATAAATTTGGACATATTTAATATGTATCAAAATTTTATGAAATAAAAATGACCTCTTTATGTATTTCTCAAGAAAATAATTTAATCTACACATAGGTACTTATGTTTACATAAATATTCTAAGGCTATACTTTGTAGACCTTTGGTTAAAACCATGAGTGAATAATCTTGCCAACTAGATTATATAGCACTTTAATTTCTACTCTATACAAACTCTTGTGTGTGTGTGTGTGTGTGTATATATATATATATATATATATATATAGACGTACACAAGCATCTATATTCACAAAATTCTTTAAATCATAACTTGTATGTGTTCTCCTAAGCTTTAAGCTTCTCAAATTCATAACCTCATATGAATATTACTTTTAAAAGCATCACATATATATACAAAATTATTACACATGCACACATGTTCTAATTTAAATATTATAAAATATCGCAACAAAGTCTCATATTTGTTTATCATATATATATATATATATATATATATATATATATATATATATATCAAATCCAACTATACGTAATTATATGACACACCGTGTCCAAGTCTTGTGTCTGCATCTTCATAAGTATATAGGTGTCTGTCTGAAATTTTCAGAAAATAAAATAGATAATTCTCAGAAAAATCAATTTGGTTTGAGCATGATGATTAAACAAAATAAACCAAATGGAAGATGAATCTTTGAGAAAGGTTGAAGGGGCTTGCCTAGTTTTGAGTACTTCAATTTGGAAGAAATTCTTGATCCTTCCTTAATCCATTTCAAATTATTCCCTAAAGTTTCAGAATAATACACATATACTTAGGATCTTTGTATAGGCTTCTAAATTGAAACCAATTGAAATAAAATTTGAAAAAATATACCTAGGTTTAGAATGAGAAGTAGAGGGACCGTAGGGAAAGGGGGTCGACCGGGGTGACGACCGACGGGGTGCGCGGCCGGTGGCGCATCAGCTGTCAGTGGCAGCAGCAGCCGACAGTAGCCGCAGTAGAGGAAGCAGCGGAATCAGCAACAGTATGAGAGGGAGAGGAGAGTGAGGAGATGATGGAGAGGAATAGAGAGAGGGAGAGAGATGACCGAACTCTCTCCTTCTTCCCTTTCTCCAAATATCAGATTCAAATCCCTATTTCCAATAAACCTACAATATCATCATTATGTTTTAAAGATGACTCACCCCTTCTCTTCCAAGCATATGACACCTATTATGTTAGGTGGAAAGGAGAATATTGCAATTGCAATAATTTTTTAGGGTTTTTATTGCAATTTATGTGTTTTGACAATGGTTTTTCTTGAGGGCTGAATTGCAAAGAAAAAAAAAAATATATATATATATATATATATATATATATATATATATATATAGTAACAAATTATTTTAACTAAATAATATTAAAAAAAAAGTTATGACACTCTACCCTTCTTATATAAATTTTGTCTTCGAAATTTAGAAAAGAGATAAGAAAATAAATAAAACATAGACTAGAACTAACCTTAGTCCTCGAATAGATACGGGTATTATCTTCGCATGTCCTCTTTCCTTTCCCAGATAGATTCTCCAGGCGACTCTTTATTCCATGATACTCGAACAAGAGAAATAGTCTTGTTCTTGAGAATCTTCTGCCTTCGATCTAGAAGTTCTACTGGCTTTTGTTCTATACGTAAGGTTGGAACCCACTATGATTTCAGAATGATCTAATATATGACTTGAGTCTGGCACATATTTGAGAAGCTGGAAAATGTGAAAGATATCATGAACTCCTTCCAATGATGGTGGTAAAGCAAGTCGGTAAGATACGTCTCCAATTTGTTTCAAAATATCAAATGAACCTATGTATCTTAGACTTAACTTTCCTCGTGTTCCAAATATAATAGTTTTTTATGTAGGCAAAATCTTTAGGAACACATGGTCACGTGTTTTGAATTCTAAATCTCTTCGACGCTTATCTGTCCACATTTTGTGTCTATCTTATGCTGTCTCAAGGTGACTTCGAATTTCCTTGACTTTGTCCACAGTTTGGATAACCAATTCTGGTTCTAAGAGTTGGCGTTCCCTTACGTCACTCCAATATATTGGAGATCAACATTTCCTTCAATATAAAGCTTCAAATGGTACCATCATAATACTGGCATGATAACTATTATTATATAAAAATTCAATCAAGTGCAAATGATCATCCCAGGATCCCCTGAAGTCCAAAATACATGCCCTCAACATATCTTCCAAAGTTTGAACTGTCCGTTCAGATTGACCATCAGTCTGTGTGTGGTATGCTGAACTAAATTTCAGACGAGTACCAAGACTTTCTTGTAAACTTTTTAAAAATTTGGAAGTAAATCGAGTATCTCTATCTAACACGATACTCACTAGTACCCCATATTGACTAACAATATTCTTCATATACATATCTGCTAAATGTTCAGTTGATTGGCCAACTCGAAATGGCAGGAATCTAGCAAATTTTGTAAGCATGTCAATGGTTACCCAAATGGCATTATTACCCTTTTGAGTTCTTGGGAGTCCTGATACAAAGTCCATGGTAATATGCTCCCATTTCTTTTCTGATACATGTAGAGGTTGAAGAAGTCCAACAATTCTCTGATGTTCGGCTTTAACTTGTTGACAAACCAAATATTTCGACACGAATATGACAATTTCTCGCTTCATTCCGTGCTACCAGAAGTTCTGCTTCAAATCCATATACATCTTTGTACTTCCCGGATGAATAGAATATTGTGAACTGTGTGCTTCAGACATTACTTCTGTCCTGAGATCTCCATAAGGTACACACAATCGATTTTCAAATCTTAAGGATCCATCTGAATGTTTAATTAAACCAGTTTGAAATTCAGTTTCTGTCTGTTTTCATAGCTTTTGTAGCTTTACATCATTTTTCTGTGCCATCTTAATTCTTTCCACCAAAGATGATTGTATTTGTAAGTTGGTCCAAGTTCCATCAGCTACTGGACACATCACCTCAATCTCCATTCTTCTCAGATCTTCTAAAATTTCCTTAGGTGTATTCAAGAAGAATGTTGTAGGCCTTCTACTTAATGCATCCGCTACTTTGTTAGCCTTTCCTGGATGATATTCTATTTCCATGTCAAAGTCTTTAAGTAACTCCAACCATCTTCGTTGTCTCATGTTTAATTCCTTTTGAGTGAATACATACTTGAGACTTTTATGATCAGTATATATTTTGATCCTTTATCCATATAGATAGTGTCGCCATAATTTTAGTACGAAGACTACAACTGCCAATTCCAAATCATGAGTTGTGTAGTTTCTCTTATGTGTCTTCAGTTGACGAGAAGCATACACAATAATTCGCCCATGTTGCATCAATACACAACCCAATCCTTTTCTGGAAGCACCACTATAGATATCATATCCTCCTGATCCTTATGGTAATGCTAGTATTGGAGCTATAATATGTCTCTCCTTTAATTCCTCAAAAATAGTTTGACATTTATTAGTCCTAATAAACTTTTCATCCTACCGAGTTAATCGGGTAAGGGGTTCAAGCAATCCTTAAAAAGTTCTCTACAAATCTTCTATAGTATCCGGCTAAACCAAGAAAATTTTGAATTTTTGCTACATTCTTAGGAATAGGCCATGATTTGACTGTTTCTATCTTTTTAGGATCTACTGCTATTCCTTCTCCGCTTACAATATGACCCACAAATAGAATTTTATCTAACCAAAATTCACATTTACTCAATTTTTCATATAATTTTTCCTGTAGTAGAGTTTGAAGTACTATCCTCAAATGTTCTTCATGTTATTTTTCACTCTTTGAATAAATCAGTATATCATCAATGAACACAATTATAAATTTATCTAAATACTGATAAAATATTCTATTCATTAAGTCCATAAAGATTGCAGGTGCATTGGTTAATCCAATGACATAACTTGAAATTCATAATGTCCATAACGAGTTATGAAAGCTATTTTTGGTATGTCTTCTTTTTTAACCTTCACCTGATGATATCTAGATCTAAGATCAATCTTCGAGAAAATTATTGCTCCTCCCAATTGATCAAACAATTCATCGATCCTTGGTAATGGATATTTATTTTTGATAGTGACTTCATTTAGTGCTCTATAATCAATTACCAACCTCAAGGTTCCATTATTTTTTTTACAAATAATACAGGTGCTCCCCAGGGTGATGCACTGGGTCTAATGAATTCCTTAACCAGCAATTCCTTGATTTGTTTATTCAATTCAGCCAGTTCTTTCTTATTCATTGGATATATTTTCTTTGTAATAGGAGCAGCTCCAGAAATTAAATCAATACTAAAGTCAATGACCTTATCAGGTGGTAATCCAGGTAATTCATCAGAAAAAATGTCTTTAAATTCATTAACAATTCTTGTCCATTCTCCAGTTTTCTGGTGTTGAAATTTTTTTCCTGAAGGTAATTCAAATTTCTCCAATTTCTTTTCATCAAATTCTTTCTGATCTTTAACAAATTCATGTATATCATTGCCTATCAGTTGAAATAAAACTCTTCATGTCTACAATTTATAACTGCCGAGGTCGAGTTTAACCAATCCATTCTCAGTACTACATCATAGTTATTCATAGGAAAAACTAATAATCTAACAAGAAAACTTTTTCCTTCCATTTTAATCGGGCATTCTTTACATATTTTGTTAACTTCTACAACACCATTACCAGTAAGAATTTTCAAGTTTTTAACTAATGGCCGAGTTATAATATCATGCGTTGATGCAAAAGATGCAGATATAAAGTAGTGAGTTACTCCGGAATCAAATAGTGCTGATGCAGGGCTAGATGATACGAGTATGGTACCTGTCACCACTTCTCCAGCCAATTCTTCTTCATTGACATTCATCATAAAGGCTTGTCATTGTTTCTTCCTTTTCTTGTTATTATTCTGATTTTCCCTTTGTGCTTGATTAAACTGATAAACTTGAGGGGAAAATGAAGGTCTTTGCTGAATTCCAAGGGTTACTCGAGCTTGTGCTGGAGGTACTGGAGGTGTTGTTAATGCCATAGGTCTAGGTCCATTTATTTGTAGTGTTGGCTTCGGCTTGAATCCTTGGTTTGCAAACCTTGGTCCTTGTAGAGAGTTTACATTGTGGAGCTTGATGTGCAGGTGATCCATACCTAAGACACAGTCCATGAAACTTCCTACATGTGTTCTTTGTGTGTCCCAGTTTTCCACAATAGGTATAATTCATTTGGTTTCTGTTTTGTTCAGCCTGTATGGATTTGACCTGGCCCTGTCCGTGATTCCTTGCCTGAGAAGAACTGGTTTCCCAATTTCTCTTTTGTTCTTCCACCTTTGAGCCAGATTTTTTATTATATATTCTTTCTTGGTCCCTGACTGGCTCTACTACTTCAGCATATGTCTGACAGGGCTAAGGTGCTACTAATGCCTTCAATCTACTATCCAGTCCTTCACGAAACCGGACTATTCTTGCCTTCTCAGTGTTTACCATACTTGGAAAAAACTTACTTAACCTTGTGAATTCTGCTGCATACTCATCAACAGAGGTCCTATTTTGCTTCAGGTAGGTAAATCTCCTCTCCAATTCCATTCTTGCCATTGCAGGAAAGAATCTTTCTTCAAATTTCTTTTTAAATTCATCCCAAGATACCACATCGTTAGAATCTTTCGGATGATGCGAGATCCACCAATTCTCCACCACATCCTTCAGTTGTATTCTTACTAATGGTACCATGTCTTCCGCTGCTATTTTAGCTCCCTTCAGTAATCCTTTGGTAGTTTTTAACCACTGTCTAACGTCCAAAGGATTCTCTGTTCCAAAGAAATCGGGAGGATTGAGCTTCCTAAAGTCCAGGATCGTCCCTACCTTAGGTGTCGGCACAACCTCTAGTCGTTCCAATATCTTAGCAGAGGTGGCTTGAGCAAGCTGAACTTGCTCAGTGTTGGTTTCTAAAAACCTTTTGGAATACCTCGAGTACATCCATAGTTCTTGGTTCCGAAGATTCCGAGGGTGTCGATTTATGAGAAGTAGTAGTCATTTCCTAAATATTTTCAAAATACAACCTCTTTTAAATCGAGTATAAGTATAGTGTAAATATCAGGATATACTAAATCGATATAAAGAATTTGTAATGGAAATCGAAATTACAAAACTAAGATCAATTACAAAATCAGATAAATGGACAAGCATATTTTATTCACTGTATCAAAAGGTGATACAAACATGCTTTTGCGACTACAAACTATCTTACATACTATTTACACCCCTACCCTTTCTACCTTCTAACTTATATATACATGTACTGTGTTACAAATTAAGGTACAGCAGACAAAATTTTCCTATTTACAATACTGACTTTACTGACCTTTAACCATTTACACCACCTTATATTTTTCTAGATGAGCATTCGCCTAATCCCGATGACAGTTACCTCGGGATGGAGCTCCAGCCATTCTTGTAAGGTACCATCGTAATCATTCATATTTAAGTTAAGCTCCGTAGATGGCTAATCCCTAATAAGGATGTAGTAATTCATCTTATTGAAATACACTATATTCTCGTCCGTTATATCTGAAACGACTGGATAATTGACCTCATAATGCACTCCGTACACCAGTATCATCTGTCTTCGGGCTAATCTCCATCTTCTTTTAACAAAGCGATAATACCAGTTAAGATTCTGTCGACTATTTCTCAGAATGGTGCACGACATAAAACGAGGCAAGATCTACATCAAAAGACTTCAAATCCCTAGGAATAAACTATATCCTTAATGCAACTATGAATATTGAAATAATATGCACCTTTGATTCCTAGGTACAATTGAAAAGAATACCCCAATAAAGTATAAATTGTATCAACAAATCTTTCCTCAAATATTTTTTTTTCTTTGATAATTGCTCTGTACTTTAATCCTAAGGTTCAGATTCAAATATCTTTCTTCTAAGGTCATAAATTTTAACCTTTTTGGAATTCTTAAACTTATTCATATATGATTCCTATATGTTTGGTTCTACAAAACTTAGACCGCTAGAAAGAGGACCTGCATGGACCACCACTAAAAAGACGTGTCACGTCCCGATTCCCAAAGTACGGAATATGAGTGCAATAATACATCTCCAGGTTACGCACCTATACAATACTTTAGTATCATACTTGCGATTATCGCCTGTAGGTTCTAGGATAAAGTACAAGATTATAAAGGTATATTCTAAAATATCCACATATTATACATTTCTTATTTACATAGACAAGTCTTCTTCCAAAACATAATTTATATATTCATCAAAAAAGAAAGTAAGTTGACTATCCCAAAAGTTGTCTTCCATCAACCATCAACTTCATCGATACTATATAGAGGTAGTATTTTCTTCCCATCTTCTTCATTTTCTAGTGAACAAAAACTAAGTCGTCAGAACGACTACCAAGCCCTTATATCAAGAACGGACAAACAAAAGAGAAGTTTTAAGAGAAAATTATATCCGAAGATAAAAATAGATAACTGATATGGAAAGTTGAGAAAAATTATTTTTGAAGATTTATAGTGTAAACTTGAAATATATATATATATATATATATATATATGAGGTATCGTATTTCTAACTAAATCTATTTTATAAAGTGTCCAAATCACAGTCATAAACACAATTCACAATACAAAATTCCTATATGCAAATGCAATTTAGAGAACACTTTTGGATTACCATCAACACCTATTGTCTCGACAATAATCCTATATACCCGGGACCAGGTAATTTTCTGGCGGATGGTGCTTAGCTTCCAGTCCCCACAGGTATTGTGATATTCATTGTATCACTAATAATTTTTTGAATCACATAAAAATGTGATACACACATGATATAAACAATTATCAAATTTCTTTATTTTAGAGAATTCAGATCATGTGATAATAAAATCAATTGTCGAATATCTTGAACTTTTCCAAGAATTCGGAACATAGGTCAAACACTGGACATATACAATTGTCGAATTTGATCTCTTTCAAAATTCGGATCCAATAAAAAATAAGTGAGCCAAGCCTCACCTCGATCATCGTATGGCCATACGTATGCCGGAACTACTGATCAGTTTTTAAAATAATTAATATTGCTAAGAGTTCGACGGTGTGATTCAAATGTTCTCTTCCACCCAATGCAATTCTATAAAAAAAATATAATCATTCCTATCTAGCAATCAAATTAAGTTGAATTATAGGTCCTGTTTTGTATCTCGGCTTGTCTGTCAGAGACTACACATTTTGTGAGAATATCTCTTTAGCAAAATCGTTTCGTCTTTGCAAAAACGTTAATTATCCAATAATGTATATATATATATATATATAAATTCTTTTTTTCATGAACTCAAGGTATCACACTTAACGGAGCTAATCCAAATGGTAGGAAATTTTCCTAAAAACATAGAAATTATAGTCCTCACCATGGAATATAAATAAATGCTATTTGTTGCTTTTTTGTGCACGTGCATAAGTGTCATACGCGTCCTAAAATTTAATAAAACTCATAATCTAAGATTTTTAGGGTTGATTCTAAACTAAAAATTCTAATAACATAAAATAGAGCAAAATTATTTATTCGGACTTTCTGAAAAATGATTGTCTAAAATTTCTTGAAAATTTCGGAAGAGTCTCCTTTATAATTTGGACTCCAAAAATTTCACAATCAATAACAGACCCGAAGCAACCCTCCAAAAAAATTTCGGGTTCGCCTACCCCTTCAGTGGAGCAACTCTCTACACCGGTATCGCACGCATTTAATATAAATACTAAAGTACAACTTCTTAAAGTGAAAAGTTTCTTACCAAAGCTTGTTTATAACGATTGCTTTTACCTCGGTTAATTTTTACCATTATGCAAGCCATCCATGTTTTTTTTGCGACATCTACTACAAGATTCTAAACTAAACAAAAAAATTTAATAACCATAATCTATAAAAAATAATCTACCAATAATCAATACAACAATTTAATATATGTACTTAATCCCTAATATGAATTTCATTTATAAGAAATTTATTTGTAAGATATTGATCATTTTAAAATATGCTAATTGTCATCTACGAATAATTTTTTTAATCAATATTCTCACAAAGTAGCAATATCATTATTACCTAAAGGCACAAATCACCATTTTGTTGCAATAATACCCAAGTTTAAAATAAAGATAAATCTTCATAGGAATATATATCAACTTAAATTGATTTTATCTCAAAACATTCTTAAAAGTATAAAATCAATACTTTAACCTTTATGGAAATTATTATTAAGTTACCCTAATACATAGATACTTGTAATTACTTGTTTTAACCACAAGATAAGATAAATCAAGCTATATATATATATATATATTATGAAATAGAAATGACCTCTTTATGTATTTCTCAAGAAAATAATTCAATCTACACTTAGGTACTTATGTTTACATAAATATTCTAAGGCTATACTTTGTAGACCTTTGGTTAAAACCATGAGTGAATAGTCTTGCCAACTAGATTATTAGCACTTTAATTTCTACTCTATACAAACTCTTGTGTGTGTGTGTGTGTGTGTGTGTGTGTGTGTGTATATATATATGTGTGTGTGTGTGTGTGTGTGTGTGTGTATGTGTATGTATATATATATATATATATATATATATATATATATATATATATATATATATATATATATAATTAGACGTACACAAGCATCTATATTCGCAAAATTCTTTAAATCATAACTTGTCTGTGTTCACCTAAGCTTTAAGCTTCTCAAATTCATAACCTCATATGAATATTACTTTTAAAAGCATCACATATATATATAAAATTATTACACATGCACACATGTTATAATTTAAATAGTATAAAATATCGCAACAAAGTCTCATATTTGTTTATCATGGTCTTATCATATATATATATATATATATATATATATATATATATATATATATATATATATATATATATATATATATATATCAAATCCAACTATGATTAATAATTACGTATTATTGATATGACACACTGTATCCAAGTCTTGTGTCCGCATCTTCATAATAATATAGGTGTGTGTCTAGAATTTTTGAAAAATAAAATAGATAATTCTTAGAAAAATTAATTTGGTTTGAGCATGATGATTAAACAAAATGGAAGATAAATTTTTGAGAAAGGTAGGAAGGGCTTGCCTAGCTTTGAGTACTTCAATTTGGAAGAAATTCTTGATCCTTCTTTAATCCCTTTCAAATTATTCCCTAAAGTTTCAGAAAAATACACACAAATACTTAGGATCTTAGTATAGGCTTCTAAATTGAAACCAATTGAAATAAAATTTGAAAAATAAAAATATATACCTAAGTTTAGAATGAGAAGTAGAGGAACTGTAGGGGAAGGAGGTGGACCGGGGTGGCGACCGACTGGGTGCGCGGCCGGCGACGCGTCAGCCGTTAGCGGCAACAGCAGCCGGCAGTATCTGCAGCAACAACAACAGAGGAAGCAGTGGCATCAACAACATTATGAGAGGGAGAGGAGAGTGGGGAGATGATGGAGAGGAAGAGAGCGAAGGAGAGAGATGACCGGACTCCCCCCTTCTTCCCTTTCTCTAAATATCAGATTCAAACCCCTATTTCCAATAAACCTACAACTTCATCATTATGTTTTAAAGATGACTCACCCCTTCTCATCCAAGCATATGATACCTATTAGGTTAGGAGGAAAGAAAATTATTGCAATTGCAATAATTCCTTAGGGTTTTTATTGCAAAATACTAAATTTATGTGTTTTGACGATAGTTTTTCTTGAGGGATGAATTGCAAAGAAAAGAATATATATATATATAATAATAATAATAATAATAACAATTGATTTTAACTAAATAATATTTAAAAAAGTAGGTTATGACAAAGACAATAGGGATCTCCAAAGCCAAGTAGCCAAGATACAACCGTTTTCTGAATTTGTTAGTGATGCTGCTGAGTTCTGAGTCCCATTAAAAATTCAACTTATGGTAGATTGAGGACACACCGACACAATAAAACTCTCTTGCATTCACATGTACTATTTTTTTAAATATTGTATTGTCTGTGACTGCACAATATTTTAACTTTGGGAGGTCAAAATATAGTTAAGTTTTGTCCATTGTATGGAAAACATTGGAAAAAACTCAAGTTGAACTTGTTCAAGTCAAATTAAATAAAGCGAATTCAAGTCAAAAACATGAAATGGAAAGATACATGGACAAATAAATCAAAACTATCTTGAAGAACCAATATAAGGATTCAAATCAAATTAAAGCAATTTTTTGTGTTCATGTAATTTATTTCTTGTAATATCTTTAGTGAGGAGAGTGATGTAAGAAAGAATGAGATGCACTTGGAAGTTCAACTCACCAAAACTTTTATTAAGTCTTAAAAAATGCATGCACTCTAGTTATACGGTTCTTAAATTAGGAGTTAGATAATATTTTCAAATATCAAACAGTTTATATATTTGTAATACATTCAATACGACGCTCATTTACACTTTCTATCGTATATGGATATTCATACATCATTTTGACTTAATTATTTAATTTATTTTTCAGAAACTAGACTTTCATACCAAAAGGTCAGATGTTAACAAGTTTCTCAAAATATATCTTTAACATTGTCAAAATCAAGAAACAATACTGCACATGTTTAAATAATACCCTCTATAATCCACCTCTTTGATACATATATGGAGCTAAATATCACGTCTCGATTTTGCATAATCGATAGTTGACACTGAGCATGATATAGTACGAGCCTAAGTTGTGTCCGTACAAGGCATAGTTCGTGTGAAGTTTAAGGTGTCACGACTTTATAAATAGAGCAACGACGGAGTTACACAGAAAAAATTGAATAACACATAACACAAAAGAAAACTATTTCTTTCATTGATAATTCACATCGATTACATGAGTTTTTGTATACAAGTAAAGGGTTACCGTACGAGCTTACAACATGAACTTAAAATGAATCGTTCTATATCATATCTTTTTACAAAACAAAAATGTATAGACATCTTCAAAGAGAGTCTTCACTGCAACACGAATCTTCAAAAGTTGTGCACACAAACTATGGCTGATGGATGAGATGGGCTTTAGCTTCTTGCAACGTCGCCTTTGTAACGACCGGCTTCGCTCAAGCCGAAGATTCGATTCAAATGGCACAAGTGCGACAATTTGTCCCACTTTTCTCAGCGAGAATGACTCACTTTATGCAAAGGTATTCAGACTTGGTCCTTCAGGAGTTCAGACTTTTCAAATGCGAGCTCGGAGTCTCGTTCGGCTGATACAAATTATCGCTAAGGTGGGTGACTATGATGAACCTATCTTTGCTTAGCCTGCACAACTATTAATACAAACGATATATGCTAATCGTTAGAAAAATCTATTTATGCATGCTAATAATAAGTTAAACCAACCTAGCTAAGGGAATAATCCTAATTTATATCGCATTGTATAGAACATGGAGATAGAAATTTCTTATGCTATTTGACCTATGCCATAGAGTTTCAAACGCTACCGTTCTTAGTTTCTTATGTAAATCGTTTCATATATCTATACACAGTCACATACTTGCTCGCTATGAATGTGTGTTATCAAGTTTCAATGTAACTAGAATACATCCATCTTTAACTGTGCAATGAATAAGGACATACGTGATAATGTGTACACGGGAGCATATAGACTATGCTATGGAATGATATTTAATTATCGTGTTTCCTTCATGTTTTACTGTATTGCTTCATTGGATAATTGACTGTATTGCTTCAATGGATAATTGAGTGTATTGCTTCAATTCGTGATTGAGTTTAAATGTCGCATTAGCAAACTTGGACAACTTGTGCACAAGGTAATTAGTTCCTGAGGACGGTACCCCGGGGCACCGTGGCCGATCGATCCGGAAGAAACATATTGATAGTCTTATGAAGGGTATTATGGGGGAGTGTAGTGAGGCTCACTATCTATGCTTCTCATGGCACCACCAACCCAAACTATAAGTCCAAATAATGTATTAATAATATTTTTTGTGCAGGGATAAACATGGTAAGTTTTGTGCAGGTGGATGTATCGGTCGCAGGTAAAATTCACTGAATGGTGACACATTTAGTTTAATTATTTCATATGCATGTTCTATGTTCTAAGGCACGATACATCGTATATTCCATGCATAACTGGATTGAGGCAAACAAGATTATAACACTTGATTTTAATTATGCTCTTCATTTTATTATATATTCACTTGGTTAACTTATTTATCCTTGGACATGGAAGGACGAATGGTAAGTTAGTAAGTTTTGTCGTGTTACTCTTATATCGCACGACACTCTGCAACACGAATTTAGGCTTTGTAACATTGCCAAGAAACTGATCTTAAGGCAATATTAGAAAGATAACATAATAGATGGTGCACAGAACTTATATAACTTATTTGGATTTGTTTAGTGGGCGAGAAGCCTCCCCACTAGTGCACTCAATGTACTAATAACCCACCAAGTTTCTTGTAGGGTACGAGAGAAACCTCGTTTGGTATGGAGTATCCCTTCGTGTGCGCCAAGGCGTGGAGCTAACACTGGAGCCCTGGAGCGCTGCATCCAGAGCTGAAGCACATATACATGACATAATATTGGAATATCGCCTATGTATCATCCTATGTTGTAAGCCGCTTTGCATACCTTTATTATTTCGAGAGAGAGAGCTTGAGCGACTTGTAATCTCAGCCTAGCGCTGCTTGTAATTATATTTTAATATCAATAAAGAGCTTTTTTTTTACTTCATTCTTGTGTTTATTCAATTTTTTCGCTATGATGACTCATACGAACTAGTTATCAAATGCTTGTTCGGACCTGGCCTTGCGTGGGCGAAACTCAGTCTCGCGCGACATCACGCCCAAGCGAGGTCATTCCGGCCCTGCCGGGCCGGGTATGTGATTGGCTCACCGAACCTGTGGAGACGTGGGTTAACATATTTAAAATATACTAGTGAGGATGAATTAACCCAACTCACCAAATCGACAGGTGGAGGAGAATCTCCGAGAGAAGCAGATGCTCCCTCAACCGCAGGAGTGATGAGTGGAGCGGTAGCAGCTGCCTGAAGTCGAGCAGGACGAAAGGTAGCAGACCTCTCGGTGGCAGCTGCTCGAACGTTACGATGGGATCGTATCTTCGGAGGCATCCTGAACACAGATCAAAAGAAGTCAATACGGCGCAAGATACGATATCATCAAAGAAGGACAGTAATATTTCAAA
The DNA here is from genome assembly GCA_036927795.1 of Iris macrosiphon. NCBI lineage: Eukaryota > Viridiplantae > Streptophyta > Magnoliopsida > Asparagales > Iridaceae > Iris > Iris macrosiphon. Next base: position 131,620,792 of record JAYESA010000003.1, read on the forward strand.
GAAAGCAATTTCGGAATAATTAGAAATAGCAAATATTAGATTAAAATTGTTCCTAGTCGTGATTGAGTACACTCTCATCCTAGATCCTATATCCTAGAGCAGGCTCGCAGTAGTACAACTAAATCGTTGTACTACCACGACATCACACTAATTGTGAAGCTTGAGACCTGCGTGGGCCACCACCAAAAATATGTCACGACCCGCACCCAAAAAATTGGACATGAGTCGTGGGTACGTCCAGCCTACGCCGTAGCATCGGCGGTAGAATGCTGTCTAGGTCTACTATCTAGCTAACAATCTCACACAATAATATATTTCAACTCCAAACGGAGGAACTATATGATAAAGATAATACAAATACTCAATCACGATCTAAGCACGATAAGATAACAAGGAAGTCTAACAACTACAAAGTCTAAACAACAACTACTACTAAAGACAGCAACAATAATAATAACAACAACAATATCCTGAATCAAATACAATACAAAGTCTCAAACCAAAAGCCAGGGACAAATCCGGTAGCAAAAGCTAATAAATACAACTGAGGTCCTAGTGATCCCGGCTTCTATCGCTCGAGCGCAGCGACAACTTCCTCAGATACTTTTTGGCCTGCTGTAGAGAGGGTAGCAGCTACTACTGCTTCTTCTCTAGTTGAGAGGATTGCCTCACTAGTTCAGGTGGGAGTCTCAGCAGCCGCCTTTGGGGGTGCTCCTCCCCCAGTTCGGAGGGTAGCTTCAATTATTTTCGAGGGACTTCCACCACCACCGCCCGTACCAGCTGATGCTACACAGTTGTTCACACTATTCCAGCAGATGATGGAGGCCCAGAGGGACCAGGCTGAGGCATAGCATCGGTAGACTGAGGTGATGAGATAGGGCATTAAGAATGCTCACTAGGTGTCCATTACCACAGTAGAGAGGACAGCGCCACCACAACCATGAGAGATACAGCCCAGGCCCGGTACCATACAAGACTTCAAGAAGTTGGATCCCTGGCCTTTCAAGGGGACAGAGGGCATTATATATGCAGATGACTAGTTGGAGAGCATGGAGCGCTTCATGCGCTTATCCCACCTTGCGGAGGACCTGATGGTGGAGGCAGCGGGACTGCAAATGATGGACATCGCCAGTACTTGATTCCAGAATGAGCCACATATTGCCGATCCAGGGTTGACAAAGGGTGAGTTCAGGGACTTGTTCAGAAGAAAGTTCTTCCCGTCCACCGAGAGACTTTATTTGGAGCGACAATTCCAGAACCTTCACCAGGGGAACATGTCAGTAGAGGAGTATGCCGCGGAGTTCGGCAGGTTGAGCAGATATACAGACTACATGGTGAGGGATCCTGAGAACTGGACGAGTAGATTCAGAGAGGGCCTGAATTGGGAAGTGAAGGCTCTCATTTCTTCGAGCCATGAGACCTACACAGATATCTTGAGGGAGGCCCGCAAGGTCGAGAGAGACCTGAGTTGGAGGCCCAAGAGGGACCAAGATATTTTTGGTGGCAGCAGTAGCGCAGGTCCAGCCAAGAAGCCCTATTTCCAGCCGCAGAGACAGCAGTTCCATGCGTCTATCAGAGCACTCGTACAGCAGACATACCAGATGCATAGGCCAGCCACCTCATGCTTGGCCCTTCTGTAAGATGGCAGGGCATGGATGGGATGTCTGCAGGAATAGGCTTGGTCAGTGTTTATTTTGTGGTTCATCAGACCACCAGCTGAGGGATTGTCCCAAGACATTAGCTCGTACAGCTCAGGATGTTGCCCCGATTCAGAGGATACCCGCGAGACACCCAGCGGGACAACGGAGAGGACCTCCTTTGCAGCCCCAGCAGTAGAAGTTTGTGCAGCACCAGCAGAGAGGTGCACATCAGGGGCGAGCTTTTTTTTCTGACAGTAGAGGAGGCAGAGCCAGTCGGAGACGTTATAGCAGGTTCAGTCTTACTTGATTCTTTTCCATCTCATGCCTTATTTGATTCTGGTGCTTCTCATAGCTTTATTTTTGTATCTTTTGCTTTGAGGTATCGTCTTGAGTCTGAATCGTTGGCGAGGACTTGCAAGATCACGACCGGGGGTAGCATCATCCTGGTCAGTGATGTTTGTAAGAACCAGAGAGTTTATTTAGGAGGCCGTGAGCTGAGCGTATGTTTACTTGTAATGCCATTTTCGAGTTACGATATAGTACTCGGTATGGATTGGTTGAGTAGACATTATACTAGTATCGATTGTCATGGAGGCAGAGTTTTATTTCAGACGTCAGGAGAGCCGAAGTTTGAGTTCGTCCGAGAAGCAGAGCAGAGCGAGGGCAAATTCTGTGGAGCTTTGGTAGAAGATCAGGAGCCACCACATCCATTGATTGCAGAGTTCTTGGATGTCTTTCCAGAGGAGTTATCGGGGTTGCCGCCGGATAGAGATGTGGAATTCTCTATAGTTTTAGTGTCAGGCGCAGAGCCGATCTCTCAGCACGAATATAGAGTAAACAATAACGGACTGGTGGAGTTGAAGAAGCAGGTGAATGAGTTGCAAGACAAAGGCTTTATCCATTCCAGTTCATCATCATGGGGTGTTCCGGTACTTTTTGTACCAAAGAAGGATGGGTCGGTACATATGTGTATCGACTACAGGGTACTTAACAACCTCACTATCAAGAACAAATACGCGTTGCCGCGGATTGATGACTTATTTGACCAGTTGAGCGGAGCAAAGGTATTCTCCAAGATAGACTTGAGGTCAGGGTACCACCAGGTGAAAGTGAAGAGGGAAGACAACTTTCAGGACTCGTTATGGGTAGTTCGAGTTCTTGGTGATGCAGTTTGGGCTGACCAATGCCCCGGCAGTGTTCATGAACCTGATGAATAAGGTGTTTCATCAGTACCTGGACCAGTTTGTTGTAGTCTTCATAGATGATATTCTGATATACTCAAAGACCCCAGAGGAGCACGAACAGCACTTGAGGATTGTTCTGGAGACCCTCAGAAAGGAGAAGTTGTATGGCAAGTTATCGAAGTACGAATTCTTCCTTGATAAGGTTGAATTCCTTGGGCATGTCATTACAAGAGATGGAATCTTGGTAGACCCGAAGAAGATCTCAGCAGTTGAATCGTGGTCTACCCCGAGTTCAGTAGCAGAGATCCAGAGCTTCCTTGGATTAGCAGGCTACTACCGGAGGTTTGTTCAGGACTTTTCCAGACTAGCAGAGTCGATGACTAGGCTGACCAAGAAGGACGTGGAATTCGTATGGATTGAGGATTGTCAGTCAGCATTTGAGGAACTGAAGAGGAGATTGACTACAGCTCCCATCTTGATACTACCATCAGGAGTAGGAGGATTTACCATTTACAGTGATGCATCAGGGAAGGGTTTGGGTTGTGTATTACAGCAGCACGGGAAGGTGATTGCCTATTCATCCAGGCAATTACGTCCGCATAAAAATAACTACCCTACCCATGATTTGGAGTTGGCAGCGGTTATCTTTGCTCTCAAATTATGGAAACACTATCTATATGGAGAGAGTAGAGATCTTCACAGACCATAAGAGATTAAAGTATGTGTTTACACAGAAAGAGCTCAACATGAGGCAGCGATGATGGTTGGAGCTGATGAAAGACTTCGACATATCTTTGCAGTACCATCCAGGGAAGGCCAACGTAGTCGTGGATGCTTTGAGCAGGTATCCTGTGGCTATGTGCTTGACTAGAGATAAATATTTATTGGCAGATCTTGATAGTTTGGGTATTGAGGTACTAGTTCTGGGAGTCACAGCGCAGATATGGGGACTTCAGGTGCAGTCGGAGCTGATGGACCGGGCCAGAGCCGAACAGTATGAGGATGAGTCTCTGAGAAGCATCAGAGCACAGGTTCAGGTCGGGCTGGCAGAGAACTTTATCGTCGCAGATGATGGATTATTGCGACATGGTACCAGGTTATGTGTATCAAGAGGAGCTTTGCACGAGGAGATTATGTAGGAGGCACATCGTTCCCAATACTCTATGCATCCTGGTGCCAACAAGATATATAGAGACATGAGGGAGCATGTATGGTGGTATGGCATGAAGCGGGGGGTAGCTAGCTTCGTGTCCAGATGCTTAGTTTGCCAGCAGTTCAAGGCGGAGAGATAGAGACCAGGAGGATTGCTTCAGCCTTTGCCCATTCCGGAGTGGAAATAGAAATATGTTACTATAGATTTTGTATCGGTGCTTCCGCGTTCTCAAGGAGGCAAGGATGGGATTTGGGTCATCGTGGACAGGTTGATCAAATCAGTCCACTTTTTGTCATTTAAAGTGGGTACATCTACGGAGAGACTTGCGGAGATGTATGTACACCAGATTGTCAGATTGTACGGTATTCTAGTGTGCATAGTCTCAGATCGGGATAGTCGCTTCATATCCTATTTTTGGAGGACTTTGCAGGCTAGCTTGGGCACTCAGCTCAAGTTCAGTACCGCCTATCACCCTCAGACGGACGGACAGTCGAAGAGGACTATTCAGACTCTTGTGGACATGCTACGCACCTGTGTTATGGATCTTGGAGGTTCTTGGGAAGATTACCTTCACTTGGTAGAGTTTTTATACAACAACAGCTACCAAGCCAGCATTGAGATATCACCATTCGAGGCGTTATATGCACGGAGGTGCCGCACTCCATTGTCCTGGGATGATGTTGGTGACAGAGTTTTATTGGGACCAGAGATGGTAGTGGATGCAACAGAGAAGGTGAAGCTTATCAGGGACAGACTTTGAGTGGCGCAGGACAGGCAGCGGCATTGAGCCGATAGCCACCAGAGACCTTTGGAGTTTGAGGTAAAGCTTTAGTTTATTTTGCTTGTGCTTGATTGTTGTTTTGTTGAGTGCTAAGGCTGTATTTCGTGCTAGGTTAGCGGTTTGGTTTTCTTGAGGATTTCTCCGACACGTGGCACGATTCATTTCGGTGGAGACGGCAAGCTTAGTCCGTGATTCATCGGTCCTTTCAGTATTCTTGAAAGGGTCAGTGCAATCGCTTACAGACTAGACTTACCACATGCACTTGAGGGAGTGCACAACGTGTTTCACGTGTCACAGTTGAGATAGTACGTGGCAGATCTCAGTCATGTGTTTGATTACTCGGAGATAGAGGTAGGCCCTACTCTCAGCTATCTAGAGCAGCCAGTAGAGATTCTGGATCAGAGAGAGAAGGTGCTGAGAAACCAGACAATTTTTTTGGGGCACGTCGCATGGAGGCATCACTCACCAGGAGAGAGTACCTGGTAGCGAGAGTCCGAGATGCAAGAGCGATATCCATATCTATTCGAGCCGTGAGGTATAATTCTTTCTTGTATTGTATTGTTTACTTTTGGTAGATAGTTTCTTCCTTAATTTTGAGGACAAATTTTTTCTAAGGTGGGTAGGTTTGTCACCCTCACATTTTCATCCAAGGATAGTTTGGTAAATTATTAATGGGTATTAATTATTTTAGGATTAATTATAATTAATATTTGTGCATTGCATGATTTAATTATTATTGTATTATTATTGTTGCTAGTATAGATTTATTTGGACTTGTGTAGTGGACCTAACCCAATTATTTAGAATGCATGAACCAACTTTTAGTTGGGTCTAATTTGAGCCCATGAATTAGGCCAATGGATTATGAGGCTTGATTAATTAGAGAAACCATTAGATTGGAACCTTCCCTCCCTAATTAAATTCTTCATGAGAGACCCCAAGGGATATTTGTGACTTTTCACATTGCATGGAGGGGTGTATATAGGCCGGCCACCTCAAGGAGGAGAGAGAAAATTATTTTATTTTATTCTAATTCCCAAATTCTAGATCTACAACTTTTTCTCTTCCAAATTCTCTCAATTCCCTCATCCATTATCTACCAATTCTTCACCAATCTCCTTCTAAATTCATCATTAAGGTTGCTATACCAAGGATCTATAAGAAAGAAGCAAGGAGCAAGGGGGAGGAGGCCAAGATCTACAAGGAGAGGAGCTACTTGGCAATTGGGGACTTTCATTGGGAATCCATCTCTTAATAGGTACAATTCAGTTTTTTCCTTTCTAATAGTCTCTAGATATGAGAATTAACCATGAGAAACTAACCCACATGCATAGGCTACCCATATCAACTAGTTTTAGGTTCATCGGAGACCTACGGTGGAAGTTATGACCAAATTGGTGCCAATTTTTGGGAAATTCCGAGATTGGCACATGTAGTACTTATCATTGGGTCTAATAGATCTAATTGACACTTGATTGCTTGTTTGTGAGTAGTGTCATGTCCACAATTGGATACGTATAGTCCGTATCTCGTCAATTTGATGAAACGGATTAATTTTGGGGGTTTTCCTCCGACACGGAACCTTGTGCATGTCACATTATGACACTAACATGTAGATACTCTAATTACTATATGTATTATTCATAATTTATGTATTGGACTTATTCGTATCCTCCGAGATGCGTTTGGTTGTGTGTTGGAGACCGTATCGCAAGCGTATCATAGAGAAAATATGATACGGGTGCGATGCGCTCTATGTGTTTGTTGTTTGGCTCATTTTACTATACATGCATGTGTATTTATATATAAGTAAGATATCTATGTATTACATAGAGTATATAATAGTATATTTTGGATTTATGTGTTTGTTGTATATACTAGTGTATATAGATATGATAGATCTATATGTATAGGTATATATGTACTTGGGTCGGCTAGTATGTATTTATGTGTTGGTTTACATAGGTGTTTATATATATATATATATATATATATATATATATATATATATATATATATATATATATATATATATATATGTAATTATATGAGTACTTATATATATATATGCGTAGTTATGTGTTTGAGTTATATATATGTATGGAGGAGTATATGTATCTATGCTTATAGGTAGCTAATTATCTATATGACTATATACTTAAACTGGTACCAGTGTTGTGATGGTGTATGTGTGTCTGTGTGTGCTTGAGTGAGTGAGAGGGACTCGACATCTCAGTGAAGAGAACAACAACTGCAGCAGAGTTTTACTGTGTGCAGTTACACACAGTTTGAGGCAGTCACTGTGTAGTTTAGAAATAGGCAGAAACAATAGCAGTTCGAGCAAGGGAGAAGGCTGCAGTCCGCTGGAAACTCGGGCAGTTTTATTCAGCCGCACAGTACAGGGATCAGTGGCAGTATCAGATAGTCCACTGTGCAGTTTTTATTGCACAGTATCGGGCAGTGTATCAGTCACTGTGCTCGACCCCTTTTTCAGTTAGTTCAATGGGTAGATTTCAACTTCAAGTATCTGTAAGTGTAAACCCCCTGATTTTCAAGAATTTTTAAATTTGGATTTTTTATAATTTTTTGGAATTTTCTGGGATTATTCTGTAATTAAATTCAGGTGTTTTAATTATTAAATAAATTTTAAATGATAATAAATAATATTAAAATATTATGAAAATAATATTTTATGGTGCAAAATGAAAAACTAGACATAGAATAATTTTTCGAGAATTTATTGGACCCCGGAATCATTTTAAAAGCCATAAAAACTAATTAATTAATTAACCAAAATAAATCGGGTTATTTTAAATAAACCAAACCAAATTCTGAACCGGACCGGGTTTATTGAACCAAACCCAATCCTTAGCGGGTCGGATACGGGTCTAACCCAGACCCGACCCACTAGCCCGACCCGACCCGTAATCTAATTTATTGGATCGGGCCGGATCCGCTAGGAACCGACCCGTCCGCCCGTCGAACCCGACCCGCTAACTCATCTTCCCCAACCGCCCAGACCCCGACTCTTGACGTCCCCGCCGTCGTGTAACATCGCCGCCGCCGCCGATTGGCCTCCCCGCAACCGCTGTCCGCTCGCCTACGCCGGCCGCAACCGCCGTCGTTCCCTCTCCCATCTACGCCTATAAATCCCCTCCTCCGGCCGCTCCCATCCCCCGCAGACACCTCCCCAGCCGGAACCCTAGTACCCCCGCCGTCCTCCCCGCCGTGCAGCCCGCTCAGCCTCGAGCCGACCGCCCCCGACCATTCCCGACCTCCGCCCTGAACATCCCCGAGCACCGGACCACCTCTCCCCAGCCCAGACCTTCGCCGCTGCCCAGAACCCGCAGCCGACTCCGGCGACCCAGCACCGGCCGCCTGAGCCCCATCTCCGACTCCGGACCTCGCCGCCCGGCCGCCCTGGACCTCCCCGAGCTCTCGCCAACCTCCGCCGACCCGAGCCCCCACTCCCAGTGGCCGGATGCTGATGCCCTGGCTGGGACACTGCTTGGACACAGTGTCCAGGACACGGTAGACGCGACGCGGACACGGAGAATTCGATTTCCCGGAACCCTGTTCAGGTACCCATATCTCTCTCCTCGTAGCTCTGTTTCTCGTTCCGTCTGTTGTATCGCATAGCCTGCATGACCCCCTCGGTGCCCGTGCGAACCGCTCGGTGCATCACGTCCTGTGGAGATCGCGAACCGCGATCCAAAAACATAAAAACCAACGCCCTGTTTCACCCCGGAACTGAGTGCGTCCCGCCAAACGGGATGACTTGGTCGCACGCAGTCTTTACCGAAATATGCGCGTCGTCGATACGGACGTGCGAGATTTTGCAGAAGTTGATTCGGATGTGCGTGCACACCGGAATCAATGCGTATCCGCGGACACCGTTCCGTATCCGTCCTTTCTGGTTCTTGCTGTAACTTAGTGTATACAAGTCGGATCGAGACAAAACTTGCGCCATCGGACTCGTAGCAATACGCTGGTCCTGTGAGCCAAGTTTGGTTCAATTCTGAGAATGTTGACAAAATTGCGTGTCGTGGGCCCCACAGGCTCTACTTGACGGGCGATTTTGAGAACGGCTCATCGAAATCCAATTCTGAAAGTTTCGTTGGGTTCGTATCATCGTTCCTGACCTGTTGACACTAAGTTGGAGACCTTTGACCCTGACGCATTTTTTGGTGCAAAGCGGCCCACATGTGGACCCCGCTTTGATCCGAAATATCATTTTTGCCCCTGTGTCCAAATTGGACTCAAGGACAGGCGTTTTTAGCTTATTAATATTTTCTGGATCTGATGGTGATATCTATTTCAGCAACCGGAGTACTGCCTGAAATCCCAGCTGAAGCCAGAGCTACAATTGGAGCCGGAAACCCAGGCAAGTGTACCTTGCCATAATTGCAGTATATTGGCTCATTTTTGTTCTCTTGATTTATTCTTGTGACTGTTGTACATGCTCAACCCTAGGGACGTATGACGTATTTATCTTCCGATTAATAGTCGGGTGCCAACACCGTACGCGGGGTTGTGTAACGTCACCTAGAGATGGATATCGTGACATTTATATTCTCGTACTTGCCATATCAAGTACATTAAACCCAGGACACCTGACACAGATCATGAGACAGAATCTTCCTGAAATATTCAAGGTGATTCTGTATAGGATACAGATTTCATGACTTGGACATTATTTTTTTAGATCTTAATAAATGACTTATTGCATTAGTTTAATCTTGCGTGACATGAACATGAGACATTATGGAACTGTGACGTGAGATTGCATTGGGTGGGGAGAGATTTACCATACAAAAGGCTGAATATATATATATATATATATATATATATATATATATATATATATATATATATATATATATATATATATATATAATACTTAATGGATGTGCCTTAGACTCTGACACAGAGCTTTGGTACCGTACTGGCCCTTCGAGAAAATACTGCTATGGGTTTCTCCGACACTGATCCTGTAGTAGTCTCAGCCCGAGTATGACTAAAACTCTCACTTGCATAACACTTAGCTGGTTATTTATTTACCCTATTGTTTCCTTTATTTCTGTACTGTATTATTTTTGGGTTGTGTTATCTGTACCTTGCTATGTCCCCTGAGGACCTGGAATGGATTATGTCCCCAGATTTAGAAGACAAGATTTACCCTGAGGTGTACGAAACATGAGCACTTCTCGGAGCAGCTCCGGAACTTGAGGACGAGGTGATCGCTGAGGACTTCTCCTGAACATCTGCTTCTTTCATGCTCAGTTTTTATGGCCAATAAACTCTTTATTTCCTGTTTAAATGAACTTTTGTAAACAGACTTAAAATCGGATTGTTCCCCGATTTTATTTACTTGTGACTGGATGTTGTTTATTTCTTTTACTGATATTGCTGTTTTTGTTCTGTGGATGAAATTAGTAAACCCTGACTATTGTATTACAACTTAAGTATGCCCCGATGGATCAATTAAATTGGGTTTGTCCATCGGTGCGTGCTGCTGGCCATTGCCACGTGTCTAGTCCCTAGATATTTTGGGACTGGGGCGTGACAGTAAGATGGATAGTTAGTTGATCTATTAGTTAACATATAGTTTGGTTTCAGTTTTAGTTAGTTCAGTGAGGTATCGAGAAGTATCAGTGAGGTTCATTTCAGGTAAGGTTTGTGAGTTAAGTGTAGTATTAGGTTTAAATTGTGTTAGTTGAGATTTTGACTTGAAAGTCAGTGTATCAATTATCAGTTTCAATTAAGGTATTGTTAGTGTGTAGTGTCAGTTAGTTTAGTTGTGAATTAACTATTAGGTTAGCTAATAGTAGCTAGTATATATATATATATATATATATATATATATATATATATATATATATATATATATATATATATATATATATATATATATATATATTCATGTTAGTGTAGATATACCTTATTAGTTTTAATAGTTAGCTAAATATATATATATATATGTATACCTGTAATGGTTGTTAGTTTAGCTGTTAGCCTATATATGTGTACTATAGTGTAGTTGTATTTTTAGTACATAAAGGGTATGTTAGTAGTTAGTGGTGAGTTATATTATATGTACTAGTTATATGTATTAGTTGAGTTGCCTTGGGATACCAAGGTATCACCAAGGTATTGGGCCGATACCCAAGGTATTGAGTTGGGTATCGAGATAGGTGCGATACTCATTGGTGCAAGGCTAAGGTATCCTATTTCAATTGATTTTAGCTAGTATTATAATGTTTGACTTGTATACATATATAAAATACTATTTTCATATCCGAAACTTGCGTATCTTAGGATACGGCTCTTTGAATGCATGGTTGTGTGTTAGCTTAGCTAGCATAGCATAGTTTCATAGTATATCGACTTAGTGACTTAGCATTAGACTCTTGCAATCTAGAATTCATTAGTTTGACTTAGAAATGGCGTATCGACCTAGAATTGCATCAATTTCACTTACTTTTATTTTAGAAACTTGTATTGATGCAATATACCATATATAGGTTGTGAGATACCAGCTTGGGCATCGAAAGACACACCTTGCTCAGGACTTCAGGCGAGTACATTTCTCTGATTGTTTTCAATTCGTAATATTGTATATAAGCATGTTCTAGAATTGCATACATTGATCCCGACATAGTGATTTCACGGACTGGTGCTATATGGATCCCGTCAGGAGGTGTTATCCCCTACCGTGTTCAACAGGTACCCAGTCATATATATTTTATCATGTGCATCGGGTATTAACTTTCATGTACTTCTTGTGCATCCACTATTTCGTGTGCTAGTATGACTAAATCGTGTTCATGTACGTAACGTGTTATGATTGGATCCATGATTATTGGTTGGGGAGGGAAAGTAGGAGTTGGTTATGTGATCAAAGCCCTATCGATCTCATGTGCATATCGATTATACACATCACGTATAGTGGAGTTACCTTTATACCTCATGTGCAACCTAAGCTGATCACATAACGAACTTGTACTCTAAATCACATAGCTAGTATTTTTGTTTTCTACTTGTAGTTATTTCCGTATTTACTTTCCACTTCTTATTGTGCTTATTGCCTGTTCTCCCAGTATTGTACATTCTTACTACTTGTGCATCTTGTATCCTTTTTTATTGCTCGTTATATATACTCGATTATATATTTGAAACTGCTTTCAAAGGTATGCACTTCGCTCCAATCCTGACTGGATATATTTTTTCGATGATTGGCTAGAGGAGCTGTGTCCCACGTATTACGACCCTCAGGAGTGTGAGACTTTAGAGGATACTCCCCTAGAGCAAGAGGACATAGTATCAGTGACCGAGGAGGTTTAATTTATGTTTGGTGGTTTTGTATTAGACTATTCTTTTGTTGAGATTCATAGTTGTATTATTATTTCAGACTTGTGGATTGTATCTTGTTTCTTTCCTTCACTATTCCATTCGTGCATTATTCTTCCTTAGTTTGTTTTGTGATTGAGTATGTCATACTTGTGAGATATCATATTGCTCCTCCATTTGGAGTTGAGATGTTTACCATATTATATTATTGAGATGTTAGATAGTTAAAAATGACCCAGACATTATTCTACCGCCGATTCTGCGGCGTGGGCTGGACGTAATCACATACTCGTGCCCGAATATTCGAATGCGGGTCATGGCAGTTAATTATAATAATAACTAAGTAATACTAATTTAATTACTTTAAACTAGTAAATTTACCAGGTAAAAATGGGTGTAACCATACCTATGTTTACTATATCTTCAATCAACATCCACCTTCAACAACCATCCAAATAATGAAACTTTTTTTTTCTCCACTTGGGCCCTATTTGGTTGGATGTAAGTGAGCTGTATTTGGTGGATTTGGGTGGATGTCATTGAACTCGGCTGACTTCTGCTGTTTGGTTAGACATAGGAAGAAACTCAAAGTTGCATGAACTGACAACATGCAGTATCTTGTCCCCCCTTCTTTTTTTTACTTTTCACATCAATTTTTTTGAGGAAACTACTCATGGAACTCCTCATAAAACTGCTGGCATTATCATGAAACTCCACAAGACATCGACGAAGACCCGGTGGCCAGTGCCGCGTGGCATGGCGACAGAGAGGGCCTTGAGGCGGTGGTCAGGACTCGCGGCACGGCCAGGACCTCTCGGACGGTGGCCAGCGCCTTGTAGACGACGACGATGGCCGCACGGGCGTAGAGGTAGAGGACCGCGAGAGCATGGAGGGAGAGGCGGTGGCTAGATGGTGTGGTGAAAGAAAGAGAATACTCTGGTGTGGAAGACTTTGGAGAGAGATGGATGGAGAAATGAAAACATCTTTAATATATTGGTTGTTCATTTAATTATAATAATTAATTTAATTTAATATATTGGGTTTGAAGGCTTTTGATAAGGGCACTGCTAATTTTACTTGGGGCTAGCCCAGGATTGTGTAATACCCCGTTCCGCTCAAGCGGACGGCCGACTCAATCGGCAATAGTGCAACTGTCCCGACCGGCTTTGCCTCGATTAAGAAACAAAGGATATCCAGACTTGCCCCTACAGGAATCCGGCTTAGGCTTTCAGAGGCTCGCTCAGACGTATCGCTCTACCGAGGCGAATCATCGCTAAGGTGGGTGGCTACGGTAAACTTGTCTTTTCTTAGCCAGCACACATAAAATCTGGAATATTCATGCTAGTCGCTAGGTGATTCACCCCTGCATGCTAATAAATCCAACGCACCTAGCTAAGGGAATAATCCCAATTTGTATTGCTTGCTAGAACATGGAAAATAAAATACTGCTTGTATTCAGACCCTCGCATGCTAAGTCCCCTAACGGTTTTAACTCTCGGCTTACCTTCGGGTCTGAGCAACGTGCCTGCTTATGTTCCTTAGAAACGCATGCTTGTCTGTTTGTATATTACCGTGTTTTCATCCAAACCCCGGAAGACTACTATGTAGTCGTTCCGTGCCTGAATGAACCTGCAAGTATCCGGGACCGTTAGGTCACCAAGGCAGCCCCGAACCAAGGAATGCATCAAGACAAGTTATTGTACAGAACCAAGATTCAAGTATCCCGTATACTCGTGTTCTCGTATTCTAGTGCACGCGTGTTCTCGTGTATCTCGTGTAATCGTGTTGCCTGAGATTGGTCTAATTAAATCGTGTTGCCTGAGATTGGTTAAATCGTGTTGCCTGAGATTGGTTAACCCTGACTTGCATGTCGCGGACTAGTTCCACGGACGGTCACCGGGGCACTGGGGTCGATCCGGTCCGGATGGAGCTCGTGTGTAGTCTCGTGTGCAGGGAGGATAGCTTGCAACGCATCGTATTCGTGTGCCTCGTGTACACGCGTAGCATGCTATCCTTGTCCTCGACTACGTCCATAATGGCTTTGCCAGCGACCGTGTTCATATAGATAAGTCATCCTCGCTTAGCGGCTATCCGCGTGCGAGTCACTGCATCGCATCAAGAACAACTAAACACCTGAACGATCATGTTAAAACGACCCTCCTGTTCGCATATGCTTGCCTCCTGAATGTTTATACATGCCTCTGCTCGAATTAACAATGTTGCCTTAATGTTGCCTTGGACAGGGAAGAGATGGTAAGTTGGTAAGTCTCGCCGTATTTCCTCTCATGTTGCACGGCGCACTGCCCGACACGTTAAGCTGTTCAATGTTTGCATGAAACTGATCCTAAGGCAACTAGAAAGACAACTTAATAGTTGTGCACGGAACCTGTATTACGTGTTTGGATTTGTCGAGCGGGCGAGTAGTTTCCCCACCAGTGCATTCAATGTACTGATAATCCACCAGTTTGTATGCAGGGTGCGGGAGAACCTCGTTCGGTGCAGATGCCTCCAACGTGCGTGCTAAGGCCAGGAGTTCCCTCTGAAGCCTTGCAACGGTGCATCCGGGACTGAAGCACATATACAAGACATAAGTTGTGAACATCGCCTGAACATCGCCTGTACGATCATTCCACAGTTGTAGCCACTTGGCACGCTTTTACTGTTCAGAGAGAGAGGCTTGAGCGACTTGTAATCTCGGCTATACGCCGCCTGTAACACAAGTTATATCAATAAAAGAGCTTGCTTTACTTCAACTTGTGTTTTAATGCTTCCGCTATATTTGTCGACTCAGTGAACCTGTTATCGAATCGTTATGCGTTCATGACTCCGCTGCACTCGGACAATCTGTGCGACTCTGTGGCTTAGAACTCTAACCGCCAGCCAATGAACCATGGCCTTGCACGGGCGTGGCTCACGCTCGTGCGGCATCACGCCCGTATGGGTTAAGCGATCGTTCCGCGGGAGCGCTGGCGAGGGTGATTCCCGCCTAGCGGGAACGGCCGATTGCCTGCGGGAGATCGGGGCGTGACAGATTGGGGCTAGCCCACTAAAGAGCAATATTTACTCATAGTAGCCCAAGTTTTTACTCACACTAGCCCACTTCTCCAAACCCTCCCAAACCCTCCCCCCCGACCGGAGCTTTCCCCCCTCCCGCCGACCCCCTCCCGCCGGCCGATCTCCGCTGTCCTCCTCCTCCTTGTCGATGGCTCCCAAAGTCTCGAAAGAACCAAGGTAGAAATCATCATTCTCCTTGTGCTATTATATTTGAAAAATTGTCCAAAAATTTTAAGAAATCCTCTTGCATGTTGAAAATTTTGAGTTATTTTCTTTCAAATGAGGGCATACTAGTCCTTGGCGGAGTCTAGGATGTAGTTTAGACATAGAAGTCGTTTGGAACATGATTTTAGGGCGTACAATGTCGAGACTGCTCGACATTGTCGAGCAGTATCGAGCGGGACTGTAGAATTTCCTACAGTCCCATATAGATTTAGGACTGTAGGAAATTCGACAGCCCTATATATATATAGGACTGTCGAATTTCCTATAGTCCTAAATATATATGGGACTGTAGGAAATTCAACAGTCCTAAAAGATTAGGACTGTTGAAAAATCTGCAGTCCTGTATACTTACAGGACTGTAGAAATGGCTACAGTCCTGAAAAAAAATTCAATTATTATGTTAAAATATAAATTAATTTTTGTCTGTATATATTAATTTTTGTCTTATAGTCATGCCCCTGGAAAGGACACTGTGGATGAAGAAATGAGAAGACGCCCTACTGCGTCGATGCGTAAGGAATGCACAGTTTCGCAAGGCGTCACTATCCGCGAGGCCGAGGCACGCCCTGAAGTGAGAAAACGTCCATTGACGAAGAAGATTGCCACAAAGAGACGTGCTCCTCCTCGTTCTTCCGGTTCTTCTTCCTCCTCCGATGAGGACATGCCAAATATTCCAAATCGGCCTACTGATGGTTCAGGACCTTCTCAGCCTGCAGATAGTCCTGTCGAGAGTCTTCCACAAACTCTCGGAAACCGGCCTACTGATGGTTCGGGACCTTCTGAGCAGGCAGATAGTCGAGTCGACACTCGTCCAAACGGTTGCTCTATGTTACCGTCGATCGAAAACCATATTGCATACCAAATATGGAACAATCCGGTAAGTACATTACGTTATGATAAATTTATATATAGTTGTAAGTTCAAAGTTTATTTTACATGGAGGTTTAATTTCATCCAATTGTTGACTTTTCAGGAGAGTGGTCGTATGTTGACGGTGATCAACCATGGCAAAAAATGCAATACATGGAGGTATGCATTATTGGGAGATGATGTGAAGGCAAAAATTAGTCTCACCGGTCTACAATATTTGGATAGCTACTCATATATGACGGTAGATAATGCACTAATTTCAGCATTTGTAGAACGGTGGCATCCAGAGACCAACACTTTCCATCTACCCAATGGGGAGTTGACGATTACCCTTGATGACGTCCATCATATATTGGGATTTAGGGTTGATGGTCGTCCCATGCAGAATCATACTTTTGATGACTCGAGCATCGACTATTACGACAATATTGTGGATCATGTATCAGGGTGTCCGGGAGTTGATTCCACTAGTTTTACTAGTCTTCGAGAATTCAAGAAGTCCTACGGACTTCCTCTAAAATATTTGGAGGAGATATTCGCTGAGCCGGCCCCCAAAATTGATAATAGCGATAATATGGCCCGCGGATATATGCAGTTCATCTTAGGGGCTGTCGGCATTACCGATAAGTCCGGAACGTCCATAAATGCCAAATATCTCCTCGATTTGGACAACATTGAAACGGTGGACGAAATTTCTTGGGGAAGCGGTATACTGGCATACCTTTACCGTGAGCTTGGTACGGCATCCCGTGTGGTTTCGAAGACAATTTCCGGATGCCAGAGTCTACTCCATGTATAGATATATCTTTGTCAACTTGTTTACATAAATTGAAATTGTGTTGTTTATTTTTGGACTAATATATTTCCGGTAACGTGAAGGCATGGATATACGAGCACTTTCCAACCCTGCAGCGGGCGAAGCTGAGCCTAGGGTATGACGAGAACCTGCCTAGAATGTGCCGATGGAAGCCGACTAAAGAAGATGCCAAACGTTCTCACACATTGGCCGCTCTACGGCATGCACTCGAAGATATGATGACAGAAGAGGTGAATATAGACCTAATTTTATACTTAATTGGTATTAATTTACTACGTTATGCTAAATGATATTATGTTAAATTTTATGTGGTGCAGATTGTATGGGATCCGTACCGTGATTTGCGACAGACTACCCGTCCGTTGCAACCAGTCGCCTTATATCACGGTGTTATCAGTTGTCATGAAATCAAGGAGGCTTATATGCCGGATAGAGTGCTACGTCAATTTGGCTACGTCCAAACTGTCCCAAGGAGAACTTTGTAAATGATAACTCCTCCGCGCGGTACAAAATCGCTAAACTATATACCTGCACATTTCAACTGGGTATCGGACTTCTTCACCGAGTGGCAACGCCACGTCATTAGAGATACCGACCGGCTAGCAGCAGTCAATATGGCGGAGTGCAGCGACGACTACCTCGCCTACTACGCCGGTGTCGGACTACCGACCTTGTTCCAACACGGAGGGAATATTGTGCGTGTACCGTCAGATCTTCCTCCCAAATCGGTCTTATATACTGCACTGGTCAAGATGGTGAGCCTACTTGTAGAGTTTAAGTTTGATATTTGTAACTGCGGCTAACAATTATTTTCATTTTTCATGAATAGGCAAGGAAAGTTAAGAAGTTGGGAAGAAGCCTCGTCTGTTGCCAGGGTTCCAATTATATGACAATCAATGACGAACTCCAAAATATCGACAACGTTGAAGAATATCCTTTCTTGGATACTAGAGAGCAACGCACGAAGAGGCGCCATGACGTTTGAACAATCATTTTGAGTTGTAAAAGTATGACTGAATATGACCTTTGAGAATTGTCAAAATTTGACCTGTAAACGTTGTAAAAGTTTGATTGAATATGACTTTTTGCCTACTTGTGACACTTTGACGATATTGAGGATTTGAGTTGTAAAACTTTAAACTATAATTTTGCCTACTTGTGACACTTTGAGTTAATTTTGCCATATTGTGACACTATGAGTTAATTTTGCCTTGTTGTTACTATTTTGATCTGTATACTGGGCATATTGGTCAGTGGGTTAACTGTATATTTAATCCTAGTTTACACTAGGACTGTCCAAAATTGACAGTGGGTAAACTTTAGGACTGTCACAATTTTGACAGTCCTAGTTTACACTAGGACTGTCAAAATTGTGACAGTCCTAAAGTTATATAATTGTGCATATTTACAGTGAGTAAACTTTAGGACTGTCACAATTTTGACAGTCCTAGTTTACACTAGGACTGTCAAAATTGTGACAGTCCTAAAGTTATATAAATGTGCATATTTACAGTGGGTAAACTTTAGGACTGTCAAAATAGTGACAGTCCTAAAGTTATATAAATGTGCATATTTATAGTGGGTAAACTTTAGGACTGTCACAATTTTGACAGTCCTAGGTTACACTAGGACTGTCAAAATTGTGACAGTCCTAAAGTTATATAAATGTGCATATTGACAGTGAGTAAACTTTAGGACTGTCACAATTTTGACAGTCCTAGTTTACACTAGGACTGTCAAAATTGTGACAGTCCTAGTATCCTGGCAGTTTTCCATAATGACAGTCCTAAGTTATTAGTAGCAATGCGCAATATACAATCAAAATCTTCATAACTCTTTTCATTACACAACATACAACATATAGTTCAATATACACTTAAACATACATGGATCAACACAATATATATTTTCACATGGGGCAGTATCAATCGATTAAAATATCAAAGTAGTCGTCCGACATAATTTTTGGATCCTCCATCTTCATCATCTTCTTATAGGCCGCCATTGCATCCATGTAGGGTGTCGTCCATGCGATCGCTTCCTCAGGTGCGTGTTTATACCAAAGCGTAGAAGGTGGCGGAATAGGAGAATGAGCGATCAACCTTGGGATGACGAAGTGTTGTCCGACAAGCCCAATGCAACATAGATTGGATACTCGGTGTTCGGCCGGGGGGGGCACACATTGGAAAGAAAGTATTGTTAATACCATGTGAGATAATTACAATAGGTAACTTATACCTATTAGAGAAGACGTAAGCAGCAGGCGGGACATCCATGTAATGCTCTGGTCCGGTAACTGTTTCTGTACAAGGTATGCCTGCCAACAAATCTCCAACAATTTCTTCGCCAAGTATCTGGCTATAGAAGGCTAGTCGCGACTCCAACTCCTCGTACAGCTCTGCCCTAACCTGTCTCCATCCTGCTTCCACTGAATAGCCTACTTGTCTTGCTAGTGCATGGTATCCACAGTGGCCATCCGCAGGAACATCATCAATAGACCAAATGAAGTTCCGTATCTCAGGTAGGAATTTTTCAATGTATAGACTATAAGAAACAGAAAAGTTTTCAACACCTCCGCCGTGCCTGCATCTATCGTTTTCTGTTTCTTCCCCCTTCGAATAGTTAGCTTAGGAGTTCGAACAACGGACTTTGCCTCCAAACTGCGTTCGATATGTTCAAATAAGGATGGATCTCTTTTAGTTGACTCCTCCTCCTTCTTTTTGGCTCTACTCTTTCTTGAGTGTGGTCTTCCCTTAGGAGTTCGAACAACGGATGGCTCTTGCAATCGAGTTGTTGCCGGGACTGCAATCTCTTGGATTTTAAACTCAATGGATCTTCTCTCCAGTTTTGATGCGCCATACCACCTTGCGTGAAGTAGTTTAACTTGGGGCAACGCAAATAAATCATCTTGCACTTCCACCGCCGGCATTATCGACAGCTGTCGCCAACGTTGATCAACACCATCTATTGGAATAGGTATAGATTCACGACGGTATTCGTTGATTTCATGTGCACACGGAAGTCCGAGTGAATGTCGATATGAACAACCGCAAACCTCGGGATCATAACCCACCGACTTCGACCTACGAATCTCCTCAAACAATAACCCCAAGGCCTTGTGAGATACCACATGGGTTAAACCATCCAAGAGGTGTTCTTGCTTGTATTCATGCTTTGCAATATTGAGGCTCATCTCAAATGATGCTACAATATCGTTCACCGTGGCAATAGTCATCAAATGAATCGATTGCCAAACAGAGACAAAATTACCGACCGATGAGCGTAGATATCTTTTTAAACATGAGTGTGCCCCTTCGACCCGGTTCATAGTGATCGTGCCATAATGCTTCACCATGTTGGTCCATGCTAAGACGAATTGCTCTTTATGTGGTCCTAGCCAAGTATCTTTGATATAAGATATGCATGTCGGGTTACTTGGCTCCCACTTTTGTTGGAACATGTACCATGCTGCATCATAACTGTCTGTAGTACTTGCTTGCCATACAAGACTCCAATCACTATAGAATTCTTCGAAGTGAAGCATGTCAATTTTACCGTCCACAGTTTCAATTTTTTTCTTGCATTGAGCATGGATATTTCTATTTATATGCCAAGTGCATAGTAGTCTATGCGCATGAGGAAATACAATATCTATAGCATTTATCAACGCATATTCTCTGTCAGTAACAAAAACAGACGGCTCTTTGTAACCTGTGTAAAGGGATTGTAGTTTCCTCAACGCCCATGTATAATCCTCTACTGTCTCACTCTTCATAAAACAAAAAGCGACTGTAAATATTTTTCCCGTAGACGTAAACCCGACAACATGCAAAAGAGGCATCTTGAACTTGTTGGTCTTATATGTACAATCAAGGACCAACACGTATGCGAAGGACCGAGCCATATGTGTGCAATCAGGATGAGCCCAAAACAATGAAAGGAGTTCATCAGTTTATGGATGTCTTCTATGGTACTCCACGTAGTGATGCTCTCCAAGCAACTTCAATACTTGCTGCATCGCCATTCTTCCTTTGATACTATTGCATTTCGCTCTGGCCAAACTATTATAGATCGTCCTCATGGTAGACTTGTTCCCATCTTATTTTTGTCGCACAGCAGAATAAATTTGTTTCGGTGTAACTCCTGAAAGGAAAAAGTCTTCAACCAACTTTTTCTCATCCTCCTTCAACCGTGCCACGTAGGCATGACCCGTAAGTGTCCCTGAAATAGGATGATTGTGTCTTCCATTCTTAACTTCGATTATCCACTTCACATCTTCAACTTTTACAATCAACACCTGCAATGGACAACCACATTTCTCGTCCCAACATTTTTCTTAGGGATTTCTTTTTCAACAACATCCTTTTTTTTATGATGCCTAAACACACCTCCTCTTTCGCATCCAAGCTCAAGATATTTTCGGCCCGGCCAAGATCGGATGGATCTTACAATGACAATAACTACGTTATGTCGTCTCCCAACTTCTCTGCACCACTCTAATGCTTCTTCATGGCTTATAAATTCAATATCCGTTGAGAAAATATCATCCACATCACCAACAGCAGGATGTACCACAATATCTGAACAAGGTTGGTCCTATAACCAATATAAAATAATATAAAAATTAATAACTTCATATAATTATCCAGGACTGTCACTATTTTGACAGTCCGATTTTTATATAGGACTGTCAAAATTATGACAGTCCTACTTTTAAGTAGGACTGTCGAATTTATGACAGTCCTATATTTATATAGGACTGTGGAATATTTGACAGTCCTATATTTATATAGGACGGTCTAATGTTTACAGTCCTAACTCGTGACTGTCAAATTAGGGTTATCGTTTTACGTACCGTACGTGCTTCGGAACAACCAACTTGTTCTTCGGAACGTCCGGAGTGCATAATTAATGAATTGGACGATCCGACTTCGTCATCGAACATTTTTTCATGCATTGTTCCTACATTAATCAAAATAAACTAAATCTTTTTCGCACAATTCCAAAACTTATTCAACGTAGGTTGTCGAAGACATACCGGAAGAATATTCCTTGTAGTATCACCAAAGTAAAATACTCCTCCAACCACAACTAGCTATTTCCAAATTTAGGTTTGGGCTTGGTGGAAGGAGGGTTTCTTAAGTCTAGGTGGAATGCCAAAAATAGAAACCCATTTCACTTTTATACTTTGGTGTGGGGTAGCCCCAACTAACTATCAGAGTGGCAAACTTGTAATTTTAGGAAATGGACTGTCAAAATTTTGACAGTCCTAACAATTTGTAGGACTGTCAAAATTTTGACAGTCCTTACAAGGGTAGGACTGTCAAATTTGTGACAGTCCTTCCTAGTGGTAGGACTGTCAAAATTTTGACAGTCCTGATTATAACTGGGGGCTAGCCCCGAGTAACTTTCATGATGGCAAACTTGTAATTTTTTGTAAATTTCCAATGGGCTAGCCCAGAGTCAAATGTGCAGTGTCCTTATAAATGGGACTGTCAAAATTTTGACACATTTTGTAGGACTGTCAAAATTTTGACAGTCCTTCCAAGTGGTAGGACTGTCATAATTTTGACAGTCCTTCCAAGTGGTAGGACTGTCAAAATTTTGACAGTCCTGATTATAACAGTGGGCTAGCCCCGAGTAACTTTCATGATGGCAAATTTGTAATTTTTTCTAATTTTTCAATGGACTAGCCCCGAGTAAAATGTGTAGTGCCCTTATCAAAAGCCGGTTTGAAGGTTAGAAGTGTCTGGAGGAAATTTTTTTATTGTGACAATGGAGTTTAAATGGATTTAAAAGTTCAATTTTAATTAAGTAAAAATTTAATTGCAATTTGATATGTTTAATTATGGTAATTAATTTAATTATGATAGTTTATTTAATCAGTCTTTAATATATTTTCGTTCATTTATGAGTATTTTATTTTTATTCTAAAATATTTACATTCATTAATTATATGTTATTTAAAATTATCAATAATTATTTAATAAAATTTATATTGTAATATTTTCAATCAATAAATTTGGGAGTAAGTCTACCGAGAGTTATCATACCTCCAATCAACACATACTTTCAACAACCATCCAAACAACGAAACTAATTTTTTCTCGATTTTCAACAACCATCCAAACAACGGAACTCATTTCTCTTCCACTTTCATATTTTTCAATTGCACCAACCAAACAACTTTTGGAAACTCAAAATTTATGCGTACGCATCGCTTATGCAAATTTTATTTTTTCACTTTCGTACTTTCATACACTTTCATGTAACCAAACAACCCCTTTCAACAATCATCCAAACAACGGAACTCTTTTTTTCTCCACTTTCAACAACTATCCAAACAACCGAACTCATTTTTTTTCCACTTTCGTATTTTTCAATTCCATCAACAAAACAACTTTTGGAAAGTCAAAATTTATGCAAACTTCATTTTTTTTACTCTCGTACTTTCGTACACTTTCGTACAACCAAATAAGTCCATTGAGAGAATTTTTTTTTCTAATTTCTTTTCATGCTACAACTAATTTATAGAGAGAAAAAAATTGTTTGAATTCAAAATTTTCTCTTAACCTCGTTGAAGGCAATGAAAGTTTTTATATATATATTTTTTTAGCTAGTGCCATAAGAAAGAAGGTCATAGTTTATGAATTCTTCTTAAACTAATGCGAGATAAAAGATAATAGAAAAAATAAAATAAAAATAAAATAGCAGTATCCTACTACTATGTTTGTGCAAATTTTTTGCTACTCATGAAGGATATGAGAAATATAAAATATTCCTGCAATTATCAATATCTACAGTACCTAATTCTAAATATGAAAGATTGAAGGAAATTATACCGAAAATTCCTAGAGAGTTAAATATTTGCCCAGATAAGATTCAGCCACGATTGTAATATCGAAAAATTTTATTCAGAGCAACAAAATTAAAATAAATTCTACTTAGAGCATATAAAATTTTAAATTTTCACAGAAAGCATCATAACGTCTATCCGAAGGACGTTTTACGATTTTTCAAAAAATTTCGTCTGGCTGCAGTTTATTCCGTTAATATATATATATATATATATATATATATATATATATATATATATATATATATAAAGAAAAACGTACTTTGGAATGACGTTTTTTCTAGAAAAAATGTCCTTCCAAAGGGCGTTTTTCTTTATAAAAATATTTTTTTACAAAAATCTATTAAAAAAATATTATATAAATTAAAAACGTCCTTTGGCGCCCTTCCAAAGGGAGTTTTTATTTATATAATTTTCTTTATGGAAATCTCTCTCTCACTCACTCGCTCTCTAATACTCTCTCTCTGCTCTCTCTCTCTCTCTCTCTCTCTCTCACTCACTCTCTGATTTTTTTTCTCTCCCCCTCTCTCTATCTCTCTACGCTCCCCGCTCCCTCTCTCACTCAATCTCTGCTCTCTCACTCTCTCTTTCTCACACTTGCTCTCTCTCTCTCTACCCTCTGTGCTCTCTCTCTCTCTCTCTCTCTCTCTCTCATTCCCGCTCATCTCTCTATCTCTCTCTCTACTCTCTGTGTGCTCTCTCTCTCTCACTCTCTCGTTCCCGCTCTCTTTCTCACCCACTCTCTGCTCTCTCTCTCACTCACTTTATGTTCTCTCACTCTCTCGTTTCCACTCGTCTTTCTATCTATCTCTCCTCTCCTCTCCTGTTCTCTTCTCTCTCCTCTCCTCTCCTCCTTTCCTCTCCTCTCCTCTCCTCTTCTACTCTCTCCTCTCCTGTTCTCTTGTCTCCTTTCCTCTCCTCTCCTCTCCTCTTCTCTCCTCTCATGTCCTCTCCTCTCTCGAATGGGAGCCCATGAGCACTTTTGGTTTTAATGCATTGAAAAATGAACATTTATGGTTTTAATGCATTGGAATGCATTGAGAAATGAACATTTATGGTTTTAATGCATTGGGACATGATATAAAAATTTGGGAAAGATAAAAAGTATGTGCATATATGGCATGATACAGATTTTCATGTAGCAGCTTTTGACCGAAATAAAGTTGGTAGTAGAAGAAAGTATTTATAAGAATGAGAATTCCAGTTATAAATTTACAGAAGGAGAAGAAACAAGTATTTATGAGAGAAGCTAAGGGCTGAAGGCTGAAGGCTGCAAGAGTTCAAGAGGAAGAAGATACAAAAGAAAAAATAGGTAAAAGAGTTCAAGAGTTTGAAAAGAGTTAAATAGCAATTTAATTACGTATTTTTCATGTAATGTCCTAATCATAAATACATATGGCTTTTCAAAATGACGGGCGCATACCCGGTGGACCTATAACTCCGGCCATTGAACGTGAGCGAGAGTCTCACATTTCTAGTCTGGTTTTCGCAAGACCGGTAATATAATTTTTAGATAATTGATATTATTGTTGTTAAGCGTATTATATTGTACTAATGATATCTATACATATATTATATAGCGCTATGATTATCCAGATATAAAATTACGAGAGCATGGTGAGTGGCGGTCATCATGGGAGTTGACTAAAGGCCAAAAGGTCTTGGTGGAGGCTTTTGGTTTTCACTTTGTTGACGCTATAGGAATTAAGCGTCATGATAGAGACCTGATATTAAGTATGTTGAGCGACGGTGGCCAACACGCAACACATTTCAGTTACCCTTCGAGGAGATGGCGATCACATTAGCGGATGTGGCACAGATTCTGGGATTACCTATCGAGGGTAACCTATATATTTCGATAAAAAGTTGGAAGCAAAATATCTCGTTAGAGAATACCTCGGTGTGGAGCCCCCCTATGACATGGGAGAAACCAGTACTGTCAAACTCACTTGGCTCCGGCCTACTTTCATACATGTTGATCATATCGGCTCTACAATAGTTCATGTCGATTATTCGCGGGTATTTATTTATATGTATTAATTATTGTTAATATTTATTTAATGTAAATGGTATCAATATTCAATTATATTTTCAGGTGATATGTTGCACTAGAGCTTACTTACTGTGTCTATGCGGTACTTTTTTATTCCCCGACGCTACGAAAAATATGATCAACATGCGACTGCTACCATTTCTTGCGGACATCCATTCCAACACAAAACACGTATGTAGTGAAGCAGTGTTAGCATATTTATACCGCTCTATGACGTCTTTTGTGAGCAAGGTATCACATGGTAGAACAACAAAAAATATAAGTTGATGTCTAACACTTATACATGTATGATTAAAAATGAATAATATCTGCTATATTTATTTGGATCTTATTTGTGTTCTTCTTTGTAGTTCTGGTATTACGATCATTTCGAGATTGGTAGACCAGATAGTAAATATAGAGCTGAACAAACAGTATGGCCAGCAGACATTTACTGGATTACTGGAAATACAGATTATGTGCATTGTATGACAAAAGTGATATTTCTTTACCGGCATCGATTTGACATATTAACCGCCTATGAGGTAAGTATGTAATTATTAAATTAAATTTTTTTAGATGTTATTTTTGTGCCTACCATTTATTACTTGCTGAATGCCAAATAGGTTGTTTGACAACCACTAAGTGTGCCACAAGAAGTGAGAGATGGTGAACGTATCCGCAGTCTCTATAGGTATTATATCATGTACAATGGATCTATCATGTTTCATCCAGCTGGTCATGTTATGCGATAGTTCGGACTGAAACAGATGATACCCCTGGAGCCTTTGGCTTCTAGCAGTACCAAATCAAATATGGAAGAGCGGGTTCGTATATATATGTTTGTTTGCCATTCCAGATTTACCACGCATGGCGTAGAACACATGTCCGAATTAATGACATCGGTGGCAGATTGTACGTTAAGGGGTATTTCAAATAAATTATACGGTATTAGATCTTATATATCCTTTTGTGTTAAAATTTTACAGTGGAGGGTACTGCCGATTTTCTACGTTGGTATGGATGCCCGATAGTGCAAAATAGGATATATAAATTTGAATAACCTCGGTTCCAGCCCCGAGCTTTAGACGATCTGAGCTTGCGTAACAGGAGGGCACGCGATGCTCTAGTGGTATGTGTTCTTATTTACATAAACTATCATCTTTATATATGTTACTTTTATATTCATTGAGTGTGGATTTAAATATTCAGGCAGAGACACTGGCTGATATAGCTGAGGACCCCGAAAGAGATCCAGAAGGGATTTTAGGGACGATTGTACAATATCTGCGCGCACTACTGAGTCCCCGTTTTACTCCACTCGATATACCAGATAGCCATTCGGTAGGCTTCGTGAGACAGAGGCAGGCACGTCCTCGTAGGACACGTAATCGAGGAGCTGGTTCGAGCAATGCAGAGGCACGCATTTTACAGGTTGGTGAGGGAACATCCCAAGCTTACAAGGGCACTTCGCAGCCTTACGCTGGCATGTCACAGCCTTATGTTGGCATGCACAACATTACGAGGGATATTTATAGCCTTACGCTAGCATGTCATAACCTTACGAGGGTAGGCCACAACATGACAATGATACATCCCAGAGTTACGAGAGCACATCCAAGAGCAACGATGCCACACCACATGTTGTTTCTCATGAATGGGATTAAAATTATTACCTGCAGAAGACTGGCACTTCGTTGTTTGGCTCAGCCAGCCTTGATCCAGACTCCCATTTATATTTGCCACCACCGGAGGGTACAGAGGAAAGGAGAGATAGGCTAGGTCTTAGGCGAGTTAATCGTAGAGATTATAGAAGGGATGACAGAGGGGCTAGTAATTTTGTTGGTCTCCATAAATAAATGTATGACAATATTTTGTTGGTCTTTAAATTTCAGTAATATGATGTTTATTTTATTCGAAAGTTCAGCAACTTCAATTACAACATTATAACAACGTAAAATCAGAATCATAATTACTCTAAAAAGATACAATCATAATATTCACTGCATCGGTTGGTTTCTACAACTCCTTTTGATGTGTCCCAGCCCACCATAATTATTGCAACGAAGATCTCTTGTCGACGGTTCTCTTGTCATTATACGATTCTTCTTAGGTCTGCCAGCTCTATGCCCAAGAAGTGGTACTCCAATTTGACCTCTTACCGGTTCACTTTGAGGAGTATAGGGGACTGGAATCGGTTCCATACATGGCATGTATACAACTCTAAGTGTTGTAACAGAAAATTCAACAGGATAATAACTTTCAACTGGTACGTTAGAAGAATGACATATAAAGCAAGCATGTTCACATGGTAATAGAGTATGTTGCCACCGACCACATGTACAATATTTACGGTCTAGTTCAACCACATAACATCTACTTATTTTATTATCCCATATTTTAAATTTATTGTTATTAAAATACAATAACTGAAAATGGTGTGACTCTTTCCTAATACGTGCTATAGTGTTCATCATCCTTAGACAAAACTATGTTTCCATCTTTTCAACATTTGTTCGATGATTGTCGTGAAGTGTTATTATTTTTGCTCTAATACCATCAAGCAATATTGATATAGGTTTATCACGCAAACTTTTAATCCAATTATTAAAACATTCAGCAATATTCAAAGTATTAATATCTAATCGTGGGCACGGTGCATAAGTTGTTATCCAGTGAGAAAAATCACGATTTTCATCGTTTGACCCTACAATCCAATTAAAAATATTTATATCAGCAGATTTTATTGTTTCCAACCAACCATTCGCATCAACCTTATTATAAGACTGGACAAGTATGTCTAACCATTGTAGATATGTCGATGTACGAGGATACTGATTTTTTAAATTTTGTTTAAAATATTGAATACAAAAAAAGTGGGAAGAGTTTGGAAAAACTGTTCGCATTCCACGAATTAATCATTTTTGTTTATCAGATATAAATGAAATACTATCCCAACGTTCAAAATAAGTTTCGAAACACATTTTTAAACAGTTTAAAAAACATATCCACGACTCAGTGTTTTCATTCTCAGCAACACAATAAGCAATAGGATATAGTTGATAGTTTGGATCGTGAGCACAAGCAACAAATAAATTACCTTGGAATCTAGATGTAAGAAAAGTAGCATCAATACTAATAACAGGTAAACAACCACTTAAGAAACCATCCATACAAGCCTTGAAACAAATAAATAAGAAGACATTATTTTCTACTGTTTTTAAAAAATATTTGCTACCGAAATTTATTTTCATAATTGTAAAACAATATTTCTCAAGACTATCGTATGCATAACGTAACTGCCGTTAATATCAGATAATGCAAGTTCTCTAGCTCTCCAAGCTTTGGAATATGTAATATGTATCCGATATTTTCTAAGTATATCATGTACAATGTGTGCCAGACTATACGAGTTGTTATCTCTAATTTTACCAATTATTTTATTTCTTATCCATGCAGTGGTGACTAGTGGATGATGCTCTCCTGTAAATCCACCTAAACATGAATGTCTACCTTCAAATATACGAATTTCAAATGTACTACCATCACCATTAGCTTTAGCGTATACTCTCCAACAACAGTTTGGAGAATCACAAGTATACACTATTCTTTGATGATTGTTATGTTTAGATGAACAACTAAATTTATATGTAATTGCTAGGTCGCTAATAAAATTTCGAAAATCCTTTGGAGAATCAAATTGTCTGCCAACAAATAACCTAGGAATGCAACCAACTATATTAGCATCATTATCATCTAAATAGTAATCTAAATTTTCAACCAAATCATCATTGTTTTCATCGTCAACATCATTGTTTCAGTATCAGAGTTAATTTCAGCATGATTTATACAACTAGGACCAACATTGAAATCTTGGTTATCATAAAAATGTTTACTACTTGAAATGATAGTTGTGTCGATATTTGCTTGTGATGGAATGATGTAAATTTTAATATAAGCTGAAACTAAATTACTTTGAACAATAAAATTTCATGTTTCTTCACAATCTACTATTATCAACGCATCTTCATAAAACCACCTTATTGTAAATTCATAACTTATGGAAAAATGATCAGAAATAATACTACGCAAACTAGCTAAAGTGATGTTTTGATAAGTGGTTATAAGTACCCCCATGGTAAGATAATCCATCTAGTATACCTCCATGGTAGCAAATTATTACAAAATTTTGATCCATAGTCACAAAATTTCTTCTGAATTGAGATTGACAGAAGTATGTCAGGAAATAGCTTATGCGAAAATGGTAGAAGATAATGGATGAAAGTATCTTCTGACTTGAATTTGACTTCTTAATTCACCGATTGTAAGCTATTTTCTGTATGAGATAAATATGGTAAAGAGAGTAAGAGTGAATGAGATATACAAAAATACGCATGAGTAATATATATATATATATATATATATATATATATATACTAAATTTAACCGTTAAAATATAAACGTTACAAATTGAGCGTTATAAATTTAACGTTACCTATTATACATAGACTAGTACTACCTAGTATACTAGCATAAAGAAAAAATGGATAACAGAAAAAAAAAGTGAGGGAGAGAGAAAAGAGAGGCATGAGAGTGATACAAGAGTAAAGAGAGAAAGAGAGTGTGTTAGGGGTGTTAGGGAGTGAGAAAGCGAACGTGAGAGAGAGAGAAAGAGAGAGTGTGTGTGTGTTAGGGAGTGAGAGAGAGAGTGAGAGTAAAAATAAAATAAAAAATGCAACTCTGAAGCAATTGTCACGCCCCAGTCCCAAAATAACGAGGGACTGGACACGTGGCAATGGCCAGGAGCACACACCGATGGACAAACCCAATTTAATGGATCCATCGGAGCGTACTTAAGCTGTATTATATTAGTCAGGGTTTACTAATCTCATCCATAGAACATCATGAACTAAAACAAAACTGAAATAAATGCTGAAAGTAAAGTTACTGTCGAATATCCAGCAAGAATTAATACTAAGTCGGGTGGAGACAAATCCACTACCGTCAAACAAGAAAATAAGACAAGAAAGAGATAACTAAAACATGCTAGACAGTAACTAAGAAGCAGGACCATCAACTGCAATCAAATTCTCGTCTGGTGTTGGTTCGTAAGCTGCGGTACTCCTCGTCTGCTAAATCTGGAGAACAAAACCAGGTCCTCAGGGAACATAGCAAGATACAAAAGAATACGAGCCAAAATACAGTAAATGACATGCAAGATAGAGAAGAAAGTAAACACAAGCAAATAAGACACGAGAAATCACTACATCTAAGACAGTGGCATGCCAGTGATGCTATCAAACATGACTACAAGCAATCGGGGTAACCGCATCTCAATGGGAGATCACGATCCTATAGAAAGTAGTCCAATGGGGACTCCCAATCTATACTATAGCTCTTTCGCAGCCCAACGGGAGCTCATGAAGGAGATAGTCAAATGAACAAGTCTCTATTGCAGCACAATGGGTACTCACAATCGAGAATGCTAAAGTATAGTCAATGCCTGATAACAATCATCTAGGAACTAAAGAAATCAGTCAAGTCAACTCAAGTAATGCAGAGTAAACATATATCATCCCAATATGTCTATAAAACAAATAGAGATCCCAGGAGAAGAGCAATAATGTACATGCACCCAAACCGAGAAAATATGACTAGAGCAGCAGGAATAAATCAAACGCATCAAGAACTATATATGACAAGAAAGTAACAACTGAAAATCATGCAAATATTGTACAAATATCTTGCACGACAATGATAAATAAATCCAGGAGACAAGTATCAAAACTGTAGGATTTGGCAAGGTATACTTGCCTGGGTTCTGTCTCCAATTGTAGCTCTGACTTCAGCGGGGATTGCAGGCAGTACTCCGGTTGCTGAAACAGACATCACCATCAGATCCAGAAAATATTAATCAGCTAGGAACGCCTGTCCTTGAGTCCAATTTGGAGACAAGGGCAAAAACAATATTTTTGGGTCAAGACGGGGTCCAAATGTGAGCCGCTTTGTACCAAAAAATGCGTCAGGGTCAAAGGTCTCCAAATCAGTCCAACTTAGTGTCAACAGGTCATGAACGATGATACGAACCCAACGGAACTTCCAGAATTGGATTCCGATGAGCCGTTCGCAAAATCGCCCGTCGAGTGGAGCCTGTGGGGCCCACGACACACGATTTTGTCAACGTTCTCAGAATCAAACCAAACTTGGCTCACAGGACCAGCATATTGCTACGAGTCCGATGGCGCAAGTTTCGTCTCGATCTGACGTGTATACACTAAGTTACAGCAAGATCCAAAAAAGTCGGATACGGGGCGTTGTCCGCGGATACGCACTGATTCCGGTGTGCACGCGTATCCGAATCAGCTTCTGCGAAATATCGCACGTCCGTATCAACGACGCGCACGTATCTGTGAAGACCGCACGAGACCAAGTCATCCCGTTTGGAGGGGCGTACTCAGTTCCGGGGTGAAACAGGGCTTAGTTTTTCCTGTTTTTGGATCGCGGTTCGCGATCACCACAGGTCGCGATGCACCGAGCGGTTCGCACGGGCACCGAGGGGGTCACGCAGGGTCCGTGATGCAACTAACGGAATTAAAATCAGAGCTACGAGCAAGAAGTTATGGATACCTGAACAAGGTCTGAAAAACCGAGTATAAATCGTGTCCGACACGTGTCTGAGCTAGGGCTGTGTCCGGTCTGGGGACCCTGTGTCCGGGTTCTGCGGGGCGCTCGGGCGGCGTGGGAAATGGCAGGGCGGCGGAGAGGTTACTGGAGGCGGAGGATGAAGGAGGAGGAAGAGAAGGAGAGGGTCTCGGGCTGCGGCGGAGCTGGGCGGGGTTGACGGCGGGTGACCAGCGTCGGGTTGCAGGGCGGGAGGTCGTGCGGCGAGGTGATGGGTGGCAGTTGCGGCGGAGCTAGGGGATCTGGCGGGGAGTTTGGGGGGATATATAGGGGAGAAAGAAGGCGGTGGGACGGCCGGTTAGGGAGGTGGAGAGGTCGTCCGGTGAGGGAGAGGAAGGGGAGGAGGCGCTGGTGCGGTGAGAAGGTGGCGGCGGCCGTTTCCGGCGGCGGAGCGGAAGCTGTAAGGTCGGGGAAGAGGGGAAGAAGAGGATTCTGGTTGCGGGCAGCCGGGTCGGGTCGGGTTCTAACGGATCCGGCCCGATCCGAAACAAAGGCGGGTCGGGTTTGGGTTAATGGGTCGGGTCTAGGTTGGACCCGGATCCGACCCAATAAGAATTGGTTTAATTAAACCGGTTCAGAATTGGGTTTGGTTTATTTAATTTGTTTAATTAATTATTTAATTTAAAATAGTTTTTAGGACTTTTTAAAGGCTTCCGGGGTCCAATAAATTCCCGAAAAATTATCCTATGTCTAGTTTTTCATTCTACACCATAAAATATTATTTTCATTATATTTTAATATTATTTAATAATATTTAAAAATTAAAATACCTGATTTTAATTACAGAAAAATTCCAGAAAATTCAGAAAAATCCAAATTTATCAATTTTGAAAATCAGGGGATTACAATCTACCCCCCTTAAGAGGATTGCGTCCTCGCAATCAAAGAATAACCGGTCAACAGAGATGACACGGTTACAACCATTTGTTCGAAGCACATCAAAATTAAGGAATTTCAAGGTTGAGAGTAATACCTAGGAAAATTATTTCCCTAAGTATTTAAATGTTATGCAATTTCTCAAATATGAAAAATCTAGAAAGTTACAGTTTTTAGAAAAACAGGTTATTCTTTTAAAGCATATTAATTTAACAGCAAAATTACTAGGTGATCACTAGGTTATCTATTATTAACAAGTTAAGATTATCAGGGTAAGGCTAGGGTCACGAACCAATAGGCACGATCTAGAAACAGAAAACTACAAGAACTTACGCGCATTAGCTACTCCTTGGTTCTGCGCGTTCTCCAAAGACATCGTGAGGGCTTGTCTACGTCCTTGCCGTAGATTCCTCTGCTGCTGCTGAGCCTGCTGGAAGAGCAGTGCCTGGGGTATCAAAGGTGGCATTGGCTGATACCCTCCTGAAGCTGGTGGTAGGACTTCTTGAACTTCCGTTGGTGGTGCTCCCAACGCTGGATAGATTGGCCTTGGTACTGGTAATGTTTGTTGGTTAACTTTTGGTGCTCTTTCTTGATGCTCTCCACATTCCCTTAATAAATGCTGACTGGATCCGCAAGCTAAACATAATCTCTTTTTGCGTCTGCACTGGTCCTCAATATGACCTCGCCTGTGACAATATGAACAGACAGGTATTGCCTGTGGAGATGCTTCTGGTGACTGGTGACTGTGAAGTCTCTTTGCAGTTTCTTCCTGTGGAGCTCCGGCTGGTGCTGATGTGGATGACCTCTTCAGACTGGTCTCTCTCCTGATGACACGTTCCATGCGTCATGCTGCAGCAAGGACGTTCGTATAAGATGTAGGCGCAACGGATCCAATCAGTTTTTGTAGCTCAATGTTTAGTCCATCGAAGAACTTCTCAGCCTTTTCTTCTTCTGTCTGAATCAAAGTAGGAGCAAAATGACTCAGACGAATGAACTCCGCGTTGTACTCTTCCACTGTCAGATTGTCCTGAGTGAGGCGATTGAACTTGTCCCGAAGTTCTGATCGAGCAATGGCTGGAATGTACATCTCCAGAAAGAGTCTAGAGAACTCTTCCCAAGTGGCTCGGTCTGGTCCAAGTCGTGTCTCTTCAGATAGCCACCAGTGATGAGCATTGTCCGTCAACTGCATTCTGACGGCAGTCATCCAACGTTCCCTTGGAAGTTCAGCTGCTTCCAATTGATGTTGTGTGTTGGTGAGCCATTCATGAACTTCTGTGGGCTCCTCTTTTCCTGAGAAGGTGCGGGGCTTCAGCTGGCGAAAATTGGCGATAGAACCCGTCATTGGCCGTCGTGCCTGCTCTAGTACGGTTACTAAGCTGCGACTCCAAGCCTCTTGTTGAGCTTGCACTATTGCATAGATCATTTAAAATATCTGCTGCCCGTCCATGGCCTGCCCTGGTGGAATTACGGGCAATTGCGTCGATGGTGGAATGTCATTTTGCTGGTTTCTCGTGGCATGATGACTTGCTTGTTGAGCTGATCGTCCTTCATCAACTGGTGTTGCTTCATCTTCGTTGGTTACCACAACATCTTGTGGTGATATTGCAGGAGTCTCGTCGTTTGCTCATGAATCCATAACTCTACAACCAAAATAAATAATGAGAGGCGTTCAGGAATCAAGGCAGGATGCAATTCAAGAAATTGATTCGAATCCGATATAGATATCAAGAACGTTTCAAGCAAGTGGATGAGATCCTAAAGCTTATCCTATTCTTATTGCAGGCTTGTTCGGTCACTAAGTTGAAACCGAACAATTTAGTCGTTGACCTGCATGGGCCACCACAAAAACCATGTCACGCCCCAGTCCCAAAATAACGAGGGACTGGACACGTGGCAATGGCCAGCAGCACACACCGATGGACAAACCCAATTTAATGGATCCATCGGAGCGTACTTAAGCTGTATTATATTAGTCAGGGTTTACTAATCTCATCCATAGAACATCATGAACTAAAACAAAACTGAAATAAATGCCGAAAGTAAAGTTACTGTCGAATATCCAGTAAGAATTAATACTAAGTCGGGTGGAGACAAATCCACTACCGTTAAACAAGAAAATAAGACAAGAAAGAGATAACTAAAACATGCTAGACAGTAACTAAGAGGCAGGGCCATTAACTGCAATCAAATTCTCGTCTGGTGTTGGTTCGTAAGCTGCGGTACTCCTCGTCTGCTAAATCTGGAGAACAAAACCAGGTCCTCAGGGAACATAGCAAGATACAAAAGAATACGAGCCAAAATACAGTAAATGACATGCAAGATAGAGAAGAAAGTAAACACAAGCAAATAAGACACGAGAAATCACTACATCTAAGACAGTGGCATGCCAGTGATGCTATCAAACATGACTACAAGCAATCGGGGTAACCGCATCTCAATGGGAGATCACGATCCTATAGAAAGTAGTCCAATGGGGACTCCCAATCTATAGTATAGCTCTTTCGCAGCCCAACGGAAGCTCACGAAGGAGGTAGTCAAATGAATAAGTCTCTATTGCAGCACAATGGGTACTCACAATCGAGAATGCTCAAGTATAGTCAATGCCTGATAACAATCATCTAGGAACTAAAGAAATCAGTCAAGTCAACTCAAGTAATGCAGAGTAAACATATATCATCCCAATATGTCTATGAAACAAATAGAGATCCCAGGAGAAGAGCAATAATGTACATGCACCCAAACCGAGAAAATATGACTAGAGCAGCAGGAATAAATCAAACGCATCAAGAACTATATATGACAAGAAAGTAACAACTGAAAATCATGCAAATATTGTACAAATATCTTGCACGACAATGATAAATAAATCCAGGAGACAAGTATCAAAACTGTAGGATTTGGCAAGGTATACTTGCCTGGGTTCTGTCTCCAATTGTAGCTCTGACTTCAGCGGGGATTGCAGGCAGTACTCCGGTTGCTGAAACAGACATCACCATCAGATCCAGAAAATATTAATCAGCTAGGAACGCCTGTCCTTGAGTCCAATTTGGAGACAAGGGCAAAAATATCATTTTCGGGTCAAGGCGATGTCCAAATGTGAGCCGCTTTGTACCGAAAAACGCGTCAGGGTCAAAGGTCTCCAAATCAGTCCAACTTAGTGTTAACAGGTCAGGAACGATGATACGAACCCAACGGAACTTCCAGAATTGGATTCCGATGAGCCGTTCTCAAAATCGCCCGTCGAGTGGAGCCTGTGGGGCCCACGACACACGATTTTGTCAACGTTCTCAGAATCAAACCAAACTTGGCTCACAGGACCAACGTATTGCTACGAGTCCGATGGCGTAAGTTTCGTCTCGATCCGACGTGTATACACTAAGTTACAGCAAGATCCAAAAAAGTCAGATACGAGGCGTTGTCCGCGGATACGCTCTGATTTCGATGTGCATGCACATCCGAATCAGCTTCTGCAAAATCTCGCACGTCCGTATCAACGACGCGCACGTATCTGTGAAGACCGCACGCGACCAAGTCGTCCCGTTTGGCGGGGCGTACTCAGTTCCGGGATAAAACAGGGCTTAGTTTTTCCTGTTTTTGGATCGCGGTTCGCGATCACCACAGGTCGCGATGCACCGAGCGGTTCGCACGGGCACCGAGGAGGTCACGCAGGGTCCGCGATGCAACTGACGGAATTGAAATCAGAGCTACGAGCAAGAAGTTATGGATACCTGAACAAGGTCTGAAAAACCGAGTATAAATCGTGTCCGACACGTGTCTGAGCTAGGGCTGTGTCCGGTCTGGGGACCCTGTGTCCGAGTCCTTGCTGTGTCCGCGTCTGAGGCTCGCTGGAGCTTCACCGGAGCTGTGCTGGACGGGAGCGGCTTGGCTCGAGGACGGCCGGCTTCGAGGCTGAGCGAGCCCGGCGGAGGCAGTGGCGAGGGTTCTGCGGGGCGCTCGGGCGGCGTGGGAAATGGCAGGGCGGCGGAGAGGTTACTGGAGGCGGAGGATGAAGGAGGAGGAAGAGAAGGAGAGGGTCTCGGGCTGCGGCGGAGCTGGGCGGGGTTGACGGCGGGTGACCGGCGTCGGGTTGCACGGCGGGAGGTCGTGCGGCGAGGTGATGGGTGGCAGTTGCGGCGGAGCTAGGGGATCCGGCGGGGAGTTTGGGGGGATATATAGGGGAGGAAGAAGGCGGTGGGACGGCCCGTTAGGGAGGTGGAGAGGTCGTCCGGTGAGGTAGAGGAAGGGGAGGAGGCACTGGTGCGGTGAACAGGCGGCGGCGGCCGTTTCCGGCGGCGGAGCGGAAGCTGTAAGGTCGGGGAAGAGGGGAAGAAGAGGATTCGGGTTGCGGGCAGCCGGGTCGGGTCGGGTTCTAACGGATCCGGCCCGATCCGAAACAAAGGCGGGTCGGGTTTGGGTTAATGGGTCGGTTCTGGGTTGGACCCGGATCCGACCCAATAAGAATTGGTTTAATTAAACCGGTTCAGAATTGGGTTTGGTTTATTTAATTTGTTTAATTAATTATTTAATTTAAAATAGTTTTTAGGACTTTTTAAAGGCTTCCGGGGTCCAATAAATTCCCGGAAAATTACCCTATGTCTAGTTTTTCATTCTACACCATAAAATATTATTTTCATAATATTTTAATATTATTTAATAATATTTAAAAATTATTTAAAAATTAAAACACCTGATTTTAATTACAGAAAAATTCAAGAAAATTCCAGAAAATTCAGAAAAATCCAAATTTATCAATTTTGAAAATCAGGGGATTACAGCAATGGGCCCCACTTTTTGGCGGGATCGTTGTGGGGAGAGAGAGCAAGGGTGAGTGAGAGAGAGAGAGAGAGAGAGAGAGAGAGAGAGAGAGAGAGAGCAAGGGTGAGAGAGCGAAACGTGAGAGAGAGAGTGTTAGGGAGTGAGAGAGAGAGCGAACGTGAGAGAGAGAGAGAATGTAAGGGAGAGAGAGAGAGAGAGAGAGAGAGAGAGAGAGCTAACGTGAGTGAGAGAGAGAGAGAGACCGCCAAAAAAAAAATTTGAGAGAGAGAGCGACCGCCACTTTTGGGTGAGAGAGAGAGAGAGAGAGTGAGAGAGCGGAACGTGAGAAAGAGAGTGGAACGAGAGAGAGAGAGTTAGGGAGAGAGAGAGTGTTAGAGAACGAGTGAGTGAGAGAGGAAATCATTATATATATATATATATATATATATATATATATATATATATATATATATTAACGGAATGAATGGCAGCCAGACGAAAATTTTTGAAAAATCGTAAAACGCCATTCGGACAGGCGTTATGATGCTTTCTGTAAAAATTTAAAAAAATTTATGCTTTCAGTAAAATTTATTTTAATTTTGTTGCTCTGAGAAATTTTCCGTTGTAATATTATATATTCCGGGACAGCTAAGCTACGTAGCAAAGAGTTCTACTCCTACTACTTCCGTGAATCTGGTTGGAATCCTCCAATTTCAAAACTCTCACCTTCTCCTACAAAAAAATTCCCAAATCCTTCAAATTCTTCCAACCCTAAGTCCCTAACCCTAATTCTAGAGAGAGAAAGTAGAGAACAACATGTCTTCTACTTCTTTTCTAAGCACCGCCATGGGAGGAACTTCCCTCAAGGACCTCCGTCCGTCGCTGGACCACCGGCGGGAGTTCCGGCCGCGGTCGGTTGGGTTGAAGATCAGGGCGTCGGTGGACGATGGGAAGCCCGAACCCGATCTGAGCGTCCGGGTTAACGGGCTGCAGATGCCCAACCCGTTCGTCATCGGATCGGGTCCGCCGGGGACCAACTACACGGTCATGAAGAGGGCCTTCGACGAGGGGTGGGGCGGAGTCATCGCCAAGACCGTACGTGATCGTCCGACCCGTTTCTTCTCTTCCTGATCTAACGATTTTTCTTCTTCTTTTCTTATTTACTTTGAATAATTTGATTAATGTTAGTATTATATGTGATTTATTCAAGTGGATCGAGTAATTAAGAGCGAAAATTGCTGAAAAGTGAGTTTTTTTTACGCGATTCTGGAATCTTTGGATTTGTCCAGGACGAGTATCGATATAGTAATTAATGGGGTTTGGTTTATGGTTAGATTGCCCCCTGTTTACCTGAGATGCGAAAGAAAGATGCATTTTTTGGGCCATATCACTGTTGCAATGTGTCGGACACATTGGACACGACAGGGACAATTCGAGATACAATGGGAAATGCCAAAAATCAATGACATTCCGTGTCGTATACATGTCCATGCAACATAGCTGGTGCTTTTTCTTCAAGTGAACTAGGTCAAGTGGATTGGGTAATTAAGAGAGAACAATTGCCGAAAAGTGAGATTTTTAATGCGATTCTGTAATCTCTGGATTTGTCGAGGGTGAGTATCTATAGAGCAAATGGTGTTTGATTTATGGTTAGATTGCCCCCTGCTTACTTAAGATGCAAAAGAAAGATGCACTTTTTGGACCGTATCACTGTCGCAATGTGTCCGACACTTATCGGACACGACAGGGACACTTCGAGATACACAATGGGACATGCCAAAAATCAATGACATATCTTGGTCGCTGTGTCCATGTCGTATACGTGTCCATGCAATATAGATGGTGCTTTAGTTCAAGTGAACTAGCTCAAGTGGGCTGAGTAATTAAGAGAGAACAAGTGCTGAATTTTGAGATTTTTTGACCCGATTTGTCCAAAGATTCTGGAGTCTTAGGATTTGTCGAGGACGGTCTCTATAGAAAAAAATGGGGTTTGATTTATGGTTGGATCACCCCTTTTACTTCAGATGTGAAAGAAAAATGCAGTTTTGGTACCAATGTCGCACCGTGTCAGACACGACAAATCAATGGAGTATCAGGTCATTGTGTCTGTGTCGTATACGTGTCTGTGCAACATAAAAAATGTTTTAACCCTTACTCAAGAATCAAGTAGTAAACAGGCACTTTTCAATCATCAGTCATTTCTGGCCTCTATTTTATGATGTGAATGTACATTTTCTTTGAACTCAAGTAGTGTTGATCATCCATCCACCACCTTACTGAAAAATAACAAGTTCACTTAAAATTTTTGTGAAGTTCATCCTTAATTATGCAAAATAAAAGATCTATTATTTGTTTTTCTCTATTAAATTTCAATTAGTTTTTGACCATATGTAAGACTTGTAACCTACATCTTTTCTTTGGCCATTCTGATTTATAACTGAGACTTTTTCTTGTTACATCAACCGCTTGCTGCTGCACGCAAAAAGGTATATGATGTGTTGATAAATATGCTTCCTCCTCTCTTTTCAAATCCTTATTGATTTAACTTGTCAAATATTATAGGTATCCTTGGATGCTTCTAAAGTTGTGAATGTAACTCCTCGTTACGCACGGCTTCGGGCAGGATCAAATGGCTCGGCCAAGGGACAGATTATTGGGTGGGAAAATATTGAACTTATTAGTGACCGGCCTCTTGAGACC
This sequence comes from Iris macrosiphon, assembly GCA_036927795.1. Classification (NCBI taxonomy): domain Eukaryota; kingdom Viridiplantae; phylum Streptophyta; class Magnoliopsida; order Asparagales; family Iridaceae; genus Iris; species Iris macrosiphon. Next base: position 131,661,766 of record JAYESA010000003.1, read on the forward strand.
ATGCTAAAGGAGTTTAAGCAATTGAAAGAAGAGTATCCAGACAGGATCCTGATTGGTTCTATAATGGAAGAATACAATAAAGCTGCATGGCAGGAGCTTATTGAGCGGGTTGAGGAAACAGGAGTGGTATGATTTCTTTCTATTTAAGTAATCATATATTGTTGTCAAGAGACTGAAATTTGTTGGAAGTCGACATAGTTGAAAAATTGCTATCTTGATTTTTAGGATGCACTTGAAATAAACTTTTCATGCCCTCACGGCATGCCAGAGCGAAGAATGGGTGCTGCAGTCGGACAAGATTGCGCATTGTTAGAGGAGGTATGTGGGTGGATAAACGAGAAAGCTACTGTACCTGTCTGGGCAAAGATGACACCCAATGTAACTGATATCACACTGGTTAGTACTTCTGTATATGTGCCTTTGGTCCTACATTCACCTATATGGCTATTCTGAGCATCAAAGTAAAGGCATTGCTACATTACATAATAACTTGAGTTATAAGATTACTATTGAGATGCTACAATGCTAGAATCATTATTTTGAAAATTTCTGTCAAACAAATTTTGGTAGGGTCCCTCTTACTTGAATTTGGGTGAATCTAATATAGAGGCCAAATAAACAGAAGAACAAACCTTTAGCACATCAAGTAGCTAAAGGCTAAAAGCATCTATTTTGGCTTTTCAGTTTGGTGTAGAATTATGCAAGCGTCGTATACCATGATTTTATTGATGTGGAACCTGATTATCGTTGTAAAAGTATATGTCTGCAAAATGAATGAAATGAAAGGTTGCTCACAACATTGAAATAATTGATTTATAAATAATAAATATATTAAAAATCTTAGTGGTACCTGGTATAGTTATGGACTAGTTTATTATAATTTTCAGATGAAGAATTGAAGATCTAGTAAGATATGTTCTCTCAAGTCTCAACTTCATTTCATATGACATTTGCCCAGGTTGGAATCAGTGAATTAGGCCCCTTATTTCAAGACTTCAGTATGCCAAACACATTGCTTTTCTGATAAAACATACTTTTTCCCTTAAGACAATATAATAGCATTCAAGACAATATGTTTAGTGGAAGAATGTAGTTTGCATATTATAAAGCGTCTGAAAGATATCTTCTTCTATGACCAGCTGGCTTAGGATAAAAGTAATGACCAACTGAAGGTTTTGTTGTTAGATGGTAAACTGCAAAGAAAGTGTAAGTTGCATACTTACAATGTCTGTCGAACATAATCTTTTCGTGTAACCGGTTGGTCATTCTAAGCTTGGTGTCTAGATTTTGTAAATAAAATTAATAAGTAATAAGATCGTTTTGCTTAGCCTGTTTATTTCAAAAAGATGGCATAAAATATTGATTTAGCTTATTTTCTGTGGCTTATTGACAAAATTGGTTTTCTTTGACTTGACTTGCTTACATGGTGATTGGGAATGAAGCGCTCATCCCTACATCAGCTGTTGTTTCTCTTGAAACCTGATGAAACCTTAACCTGTGCAAGCATACAACAATCAACATATTTTGCGGAGACCTAAGTTTAAGTAGGTTAAGATTTCATCAAAATTTGCCAAGTGAAGGAGAATTTGTAGACCATTGTAACATTGTTGGGTGATGCATCTTGAAGATGCTTTTTAAAAATAGAACTAAAACTAAAAATATATTTGACTACGTATAAATATACATGTATATACAGGAAGTTTAATTGTTTCTTTGGGATAAAGGATATACCCTTTTAGATATTTGAAGAATATTGAATTTCATCCTGTTTTATATTGCTCTATCTTAGGAGTGTTTGTTAAGTTGGGTTTAGTATTGCGTGTGGAAGGATGTTTTGGCAGTCCATCTGCTGCCTTAGGCGTCAAATGTGGGATATGGAAATTTGACACATTCTCATGTTACAGAATATCTACTAAGATGGACTTTGTGGATAACCATGACACATACAAATTTGCTGGTAAAGCTCCATTTCTAAAGAAAAATTATAGGAGTTTTGGTGTCAGGTCTTCTCATCAACTTGTACTTGTCATCATAGAGATAAGATTAGCAGCGGAAACAATTAAAGGTAATGTGATGCGTATTCCTTTCATCTCTTATTTGCTTATATAGTTTCTAGGCTCGACTAGCTAATGTAATAGCTTTTTAAATAGACAAATTTTGACAAGTTTACTCAGTAACACTTAGAACATTCTATCCAAATTGGTTGATCATACAGGTTATATTCTTGGCTTCTGTCCTATGTCAGGCCCTTCAAAATAAATCTTCTACTTTACTAGTGCTACTTGGATAATCTTTGGTTTATGCGGTGCTGTTGTTGACTCTTGACAAAGGTCACCTCCAATGTTCAGTACAAAGCCCAAGCCATCTATCTTCAATTGGTTTCAACAAATCATGTATTGATACGAGCATAGGCTTATTGCTACTATGATCTTATTCTATTGTGGTGAAAGGAACTGTGTTTTAACAAAAATGATGCGGCCATATCCCACTATTAAAGAGGAAGAGACACTTTTCTAGTTTGTAGGATGAAAGTATGAAGCACATGAAGTCAAGGAAGTCTTTTTCTATGAAGAACTTTCTGAACGAAACTGTGCAATGAAAGTTTAATTGTGTCTAAAGCATAGTTTGCGGTATCGACCGATACCAATCCGATACGGCCAATATCAATACGGTTTGGCATGTCTCGATCCGATACCGACTGATACCTAAAAGATACCGACATTGGGGGTCTCTTTTCCAGTGAATTCGGCAAAGAAAATTGAACAAAAAAGATCAATCAACAAGGGTGAATAGCATAGTAAGGTTGTAAAAACATGTGAAAAAAAGAAAATTTATCTATCGTAGGTAAACCAATTGGTAAGGACTAAGGACGACTACTACTATTTCATTCAATTTCAAAACTACTAAGAAACAACATAGAAAATACTTAAGTTATGCCTAAATGTATAAAATATTTGTTCTAAAATTTTAATAATTATTTTTTTCCAATACCAAAAAAACCGATATTCCGATCCGAAACCGCCGATATTGCCGAGACCAACGATCCCGATACTCAATAGGAAGGATCCGATATTGATACTGCGAAGTGCGAACCTTGGTCTAAAGCAAGGTTCAAAGTATCGGTATCGGAATCGGTATCGGACCATTCCTACAAGTATCGGGATCGGCAGTATCGGTAGTATCAGCGGTTTCGGATCGGAGTATCGGATTTTTTGGTATCGGAAAGCAAACGACTATTAGTAAATTATTAACATTTTAGAAAATATATTTTATACATTTATGCACAATTTAAAGTATTTCCAGTGTTGTTTCTTAATACTTTTGAAATTGAATGAAATAGTAGTCACCCTTGTCGATTGATTTATATGCGATAAATAAGTTTTCCTCTTTTATATGCTTTTACAACCTTACTATGCTTTTACACCCTTGCTAATTGGTCTTTTTAATTCAATTTTCTTTGCCGAATTGACCGAAAAAGAGACCTCTAATGTCGGTATCGGTCAGTATCGGGTATCAGTCGGTATCGGATCGGGACATGCCAAACTGTATCGGTATCGGCCGTATCGGATCGGTATCGGCCGATACTTCAAACTATGGTCTAAAGTAGCCATGATCTGTCACATTTAAATCCAGCTTCAGATTTTGTTTACATCTAAGGGAACTTATCAGTTTTAACATTTATGTTCTAATAAGCATTGGCTTTGTAGTTGTTCTTTTTATCGAAAGTAGTGCTTGAAATACTCTCGAGGAAGATTCTTTGCGGCATACTTCTACCTATTCAACCATTACTTTTTCTAGTATCTGACTTTCTCTTCTCTCCCTTGTTAATATTCCATAGCCAGCGAGAGTAGCTTTGAAATCAGAATGTGAAGGGATTGCTGCTATTAACACAATCATGAGTGTGATGGGGATTAATCTCAATACATTACGGCCTGAACCTTGTGTCGAAGGGTTAGTGCCTGCTTTGTTGATATCCTAGCAACTCGTTGCTGCTCTTATCAGATATTCATCTATTTCCTAATAAGTTTATTTATTATTTTTCAGGTACTCCACACCTGGTGGCTATTCTTCGAAGGCAGTCCATCCTATTGCTCTTGCGAAAGTGATGCAGATAGCACAAATGATGAAATCTGAGTTTTCCGGAAATGATTTATCACTTTCTGGCATCGGAGGAGTAGAGACTGGTGGTGATGCTGCTGAATTTATTCTACTTGGAGCAAATACTGTTCAGGTTAGGCTCCCTATCATTGAGACTGTTTGCATTTTAGTTATTTCTTTGATTCAAATACCGTAGCTTGATGCAGTAATTTATGATCATAGTTATTATATTGTTCAAGAAGTATTATTGTAAATATATTTACTGTCCCGTTGGGAAGAGAACTACCAAGTACCAACAATAAAGCCTTTATCCCAAAATTTTGGGGCAGCTATATTGAACCTTTTCTTCCACTCTATTTAGGTAAGCACTCTTCTCGCTAACATTAGCAAATGTGATAACCTTTTTTTGCCTCATCCACATTTGTTTAGATTTTCGTCCAGTTCTAGCAACTGCTTTATCTGTTCAAGTAACTCGTTTAACTGATATCCTTTACCTCTTGAGTCTTGACCAGTGCATCTGTTTTTCTCCTTTGAACAAGTTTCAACCATCTTACATGATTTTTCTCATCTTATCCTTAATGGACACCAAGTTCAAATTCTCACAAGTTCATTCGTTTCTTACCTTCTCTTTTGATATATTTCCACTCATCCATGTCAGCATATGCATTTAAGCTATGCACTTTTTATTGGACATATTTCTTATTCCCCAACATTCCGGTGCCATAAATCATAACTAGGCTTATAGATGTCTTTATATAATTTTATTCCAATTTCCAGGGTGACTACTTACGATCCGAAAGCATTTTTGAAATACTCCAATTTAACTATCCTACTTTAATTCTATGGACATAGTCTTCTCAACTTCTCCATCATGATGATTGATTGATTGATTGAGCATATATAGTGAAAACTAACTATTATGTGCTAAAATAATATTTGCTTGTTAGATTTTGGGATATTAGTTTGTTATTTAGTTTCGATATTCTATTATTTAGTTTGATATTTTATTTGTATAGTTATCTAATTATATTGGCCATTGTATGCCCAATAGATTAATCTAAGATTATTCCATAATGTAGCTTGTATTATGACATTGGTATCAGAGCTTGGCTTTCTAACCCTAGTCATCATCTTCTTCCTCTTTACCCCTCAACCTAGTGTCCATCTTTATGTTCTCCTTCCATTTTTTTTCCTTCTTTGGCGAACAATAAACCACCACTACCGCACCTGACATCGTCCAGATTGTTCCGACGACATCCCAATTCGAAGCCAACATCTCAAGACCACCGTCACCGAACGACTATCCCGTATCGGTCTCCTTCTCCGATCTCAACTCCATATGCAGCTGTTTGCGCCAGCACCACGTCCGCTTACCAACGCAACACGGTCCATGTCGACCATGTTTCTTTCTTGCATGATCCAGAATAGCCCAGCCCCACCTTTCTACTACTATCACCATCTACATTGTTGTGATCAACCATCTTCTACCATTTCATCTACGACATGTTTGATGAAACCCCTCTACTTCCACTCACGAAGTCCACGCATCCGTGACACTCTCGGGCCACCCCGACGGATTGTTTCTCCAAAGCCCACAAATCAGTGACACCCTTGGACCACCTAGAGGGGGAATGTCACGTACCGATTCCGCCGAATCGATAAGTCATCACTTTGCGATATGTCGTATAAGCCTAATTTGCACTTGTACAAGGCGTGTTCAGACACATTTTTAAAATAGTCATTTTTTAAGAGTTTTGCAGCGGATAACCGGAGAAATTAAATCACAATATGATACATAAGAAATAACTCTATTAATAATTTGCAGCGGAAATATACTATCAAATATCGGAACAATCTGTCGTACAAGCCTAATTTGTACTTGTACTAAACTTGGCTTACAACTTTGAAACTGAAAATGAAATACATGATTCCGTACATCATATATCTTTATTAAAATAAAGTAAAGCAAGATGTTCAACTCAAATCTCCTAATTGAATTAAAAAGCTTCAAACGTTGAAGTAACTTCGATTGTGTTGGACGAACTTTCAGTGCCTCTGATCGTCCAATTGATTCCAAGTATCTACAGGGACGTAATTCATTATATTGGAAATGCACTGGAGAACGGTATCAATTCGACTCACCAAAATCAACACAATATTTATGTCAAAGTATACAATATTATCATGTGATCTTTCTAATTTTTCTATGGTCAGCTAACAATTTATAAAACAGAAATGTAAAACATAATATACCATGGTGGTGCTTACTCACAACCAATAGTCCTTTCCTGCAAAACAAGGATTATGATACTCTTTTCCAAAACACATAATTAGTGATGTATCATGTCTATATGAAGGTCACTAGTGAGTACACCATCTTAAACTATGCATTGGGAATTACAGTGTCCCTTCCAGTGCAAGTAGCTAGCCTCACTGAAGGTCCTGAAATCCTTGTGCATTGTACATTAGCACCAATTATCTATGTTCCTCCCTTGATTGCAGATACCGTTCGAAAAAACACATCATTGTACACAAGTTGTCAATGACCATGTATGCGTATACAACTTAGCTATAAAATAGAATATGCATGATAATAGAAACTTAAAATAAATTATTCAACACATTCTCGTTTTTGTATTCTACATTCCTCAAATCATTGCTCGTAATTCCATACTTCATCCATGATTACCTCAATTATCGACTCAACGGTACCAAACCTTTGTCATGATTTCCATGTCACTATAATTTCTCATATTGTTAAACACACTTCCTTTAGCAATATGCAGTATCAATTCATTTACTTAAACAAAAGTATAACATTCCACATTTCTATTTAACAAGCTAACAACAATGCGGTTATTCTCTTTTACCTTGCTTATCTTGTTAAGGTATTATTGATCGTAGAGACATAACAAATATATAAAGGAGATTCTTTTGTTAAGGCATGGAGATAAAAGAGAGAATGATCAAAGCACCCACTGTTGGAGAATTGTCGAGAGAGAGAGAGAGATTCCTATACGTCAATCAAGCCTTGCCTGCGTGTTCACCTGCATTTGCACCAGCAGAGGTTTAATGCTCTTCTTTGTTTCTTCCTCACTCTTCTCTCATTCGATATGAATGCGGAAATCGATAAAGACAAACAATTAAAATTATCCAACGAAGCATACAACAAAGCCAACAACTAAAAACATCAAATGAAAAACGAATCGTGAAAAGGTTTGAGGAAGATAATCTCATATATAGTTCATTCTCCAAGACACGGTTCACTACATTTTGGACTCAGTTCCAAAGATTAATTGCATTTTGGACTCAATTCCAAAAAAGTTGATTCGTAGATTGGGTAATTGTCTCAATCATTGTCCCGATCAAGCGATGCTGACCGAATTTTCCTTCGATGATTCCATTCCGACTGGATATTCAAGTCACAAGCTCAAACAATGCCCCTGCTAGGAGCAGGACACTTCATGGATTGCTTCTCCAAAGCTCACGTACTCGTGGCACCTTCAGGCCACTCCGAAGTGGATTGTTTCGCCAAAGCCTAATCTTCTCATATTACCTTCGGGCTACCCCAAGGGGCCAATCCCCATGCTTCTCATGGCACCTTCGGTCCACCCTGAAGGGTATTGTTTCTTTAAAACCCACATATCTCATGGTACTCTTGGGCAACCTCGAGGGCTTTTCCACCCGAGATTTTCTTCCCGGAGACACTTAGCAAACTCTTAATCGTTGTACCATCCAGAGTTTGAGGGGTGGGGTGGGGGGTGTTAAGAATACTATTTGGTTGTTAGTTTTTGGGATATTGGTTTGTTATTAAGTTTCAACATTCTATCATTTAGTTTTGATATTTTAGTTGTATATTTATCTATTTATATTGGCCATTGTATGTCCACTAGTTTAATCCAAGATTCTTTCACAAAGTAGTTTATATTCTGACATTAGGTACCTCTAGGCCCTACTCTTATAATTTCTTCTTGAACTACATTATGATTGATCCTAGATAGTGAAATGTATCACTGTTTAGGTATCTATAGCCCCTCCCCCCTAATTTTTTTTCTTGAAATTTTGTTAAAGCTACAGTTCATATATTTAGTTTTCGTTGGAATAAGCAAGTCCTCTATATTCTAAGACTTCTTTCCAAGTTTCAAATTGACAAGTTTTTCTATAGTCTCATCAACTAACACAATATCATCAACAAGCCAAATAGTATATGGAACTTCTTCATGAATATGCCTAGTAAGCTCATCGATGAGTAGTGCGAAGAGATAGGAACTTGATGTTGATCCTTGATGAGTTGGTGATAGAAAATAGAGATGTATCCTCACAAATTGCCCTTACAGTAGTCGCAATTTCATGGCTCCTGTCTTTAATAATGTCAATATAGATATTCTAGAGTCAAGACGAATCTTCTAGAAAGTCCACCACATAAACTCCTGAGGTTCTCCACGTAAGCCTGTCCCAAGCTAATGACAACTATATAAAGCCCTTTTTTCTCTTCTCTCAATTTTTTCTTTAATTTTCTAGTAGGTAAATACGCACGATGATAAGCCTGATTCTCAAACCAGAAATGTGAAATTTTCACTGAGAGGTACTCACTGTAAGTAGTCGTCTTGGACCTAATTGATAGGTCTAGAGCTAAAGGTCTACTTTTTGCGAAGATATTCATAAGAAATCAAAAGGGAGCTTGAGAGGTTCACCCTGTAACATCCTCATGCTTGCAAACTAGGACAGGATTAACATTAATAGTTTTTATGCCGAAGTTTCTTTGCTTTTGTTTTACCTGCCTTGCTGTTTATTTCTTCATATTGCGAAAAACATAAGTCTTCATAAGACTACTTTTGTGCTCCGGCTTTTGATGCAGGTTTGCACGGGTGTCATGATGCACGGTTATGGCCTTGTGAAGAAGCTTTGCGCCGAGCTACAGGACATTATGAGAAAACACAACTTCTCTTCAATAGAAGACTTTAGAGGGTATGGTTCTTGTCTCCTTAAATCAAAACATTCTCAACAAGTAATTATAAGGATCAGTTGATTTCAAAATCTGAATTCTAATTACCAGCACAGCTTGGTTTGAGGCCTACTTTTGTTTTTTAATACACTTCAAAATACCTTTCCCTTTTATCTATCCGCTGTGGATTTGTGTTCTTCTTCTTCTTCTATGTATCAATTTCAAACTGCTGAGCAAATGAATTCTTGATTTCATCAGGGCCTCTCTTCCATACTTCACAACTCATACAGATTTGGTGCAAAGACAACAGGAGGCCATCAGACAGAGAAAGGCTATAAAGAAGGGCCTGGAATCGGACAAGGACTGGACAGGGGATGGTTTTGTGAAGGAGACCGAAAGCATGGTCTCAAACTAGTTGCGAAGAGATGTCACTGATGCCATAGAAGCTAAACTTCAACCATAGGAAGCAATGGAGAAAAGGAAGAATAATGTATTATTAATGTGCATTCCATCCTCCAAAATGTTATGGGGATAATAATAAATTAAGCCCTTGATAAAGGCGCTAAAAAATACACTCAGGACAACCAACTTTTTTTGGATAATTACAAGTTTTAATTACAAGTTTGTTACTGCTAAAAATTACTCATCGGACTGTCTACTCCTAATTGATTTTTTTTTTTCAAGAACTGTCGAAATTTTGACAGTCCTAACAATAAGAATGACTCAAAATTTTGACAGTCCTACCAATTGGAAGGATTCAAAATTTTGACAGTCCTAAAGAAAATATGTTGATTCTTTAGTATTGTCAAAGTTTTGACAGTCTTACATATTTGAAGGACTGTCAAAATTTAGACAGTCTGGAGAGGTGCGTGAGACGACAAGGGGGTGTGCGAGGCGAGGCGAGGCGAGGCTGAATGGGCAGCGCGAAGGCCGGAGGGTGGCGGGGCTGAGCGAGGCGGCACGGGAGGAAGAGGCCGGAGAGAGTCTGAGGAGCGGGAGGAGGAGGAGGTCGGAGAGGAGCGGGAGAAGGAGGCGGCGGTTGGAGAGTGAGGAGGCCGGAGAGGGGCGGAGGAGGAGGAGGAAGCTGGAGAGGAGCGGGAGGAAGAGGAGAGGGCATGGTGTTGAGCAGCCCTGAGACAAATTTGGACAGTCCTGAGTGAAAGTTCTTCATTAATGGGCTAGCACCAATACTGGATTAGTCCTAAGTTTTTTGTAGTGCCTTTATCAAGAGTCTAAATTAAGTACGTTTGGTTTCTTTGATTACTTTTTCTTCTTTTCCTGTCTCGTTATCTTAAGAATATTTTAGATATCCAAGATGAGCTATGTAGAATCTTTTGTGCAGAGGAAATTGCCAAATATTTATGTCCACTGGAATGCAACGGTTCAGTGCGAGCCGTGATCCTTATATGATAATACATGGTTTATATTTTCTCAATTTCATGCAAATCTAAATTAAATAAAGTCTAGACAATGTGTTATTATATCATTGAATAGGGATCAAAAACATGAGTTCGGACCACTGAATAAATTTTCGTCAATTAAGGACAAAACATGGTGAGTATCAGTCCCGACACAAGTGGAGGTTTGGACATCGTAAGCGTAACTAGTTGCTTAGGGGCATGCTTCCTTGAGTAACAAGTAGTGGTGGTTGATAACAAAGACATTACCCTAGTGATAATGTGGCGGGCTGTCTTGGAGTAGACCAAGGTTCGAATCCCCCCTTCACCGGCTGTATGGCTATTATAGCCACGGCCGGATGGCTATTCGCATGCCAGCCCAACCACACATCTACAACAGTAATGGTCATAACCGAATACTAGACGAGCACTCGTGCATCCCACCGGGTACGGGTGGCCCAGCAGCTGTCGGGCCCAATCAACATTATCACGTTGAAGACGTCGTCGACCGGACTTATGGGGAGTAAAACTTTGATATAGATAGTTGTATCAAAAAATTGATACAACCACTGTATGACAGGTGGGACTTCTCTCTTCGTAAAGCGGCCTAACTTATATATAGAGGGGGGCCCACCTGTCATATAGTGGATGTATCAATTATCTGATATAGTCTGTATCAAAGTTTTACTCACTTATGGACACAGTTGCATGCAACTAACCTAGAACCTAGTTCGAGCCCATATGTGTCCCGACCATCCGATCGGTACTTCCATCCAAAGCCACTCATTTTGTGCGTCCCGACCATCCGATCGGGACTTCCATCCAGAGCCACTCATTTTCTACGCCCAATACTCGCTACAACTTTAGAGTCTAGATTTTAAAGAGACAAAAATGATCATAAAATTTGACAAAAAGAAATTATATACACCATTGGTGGAGGTCATAATCTCCAAAGACAACTTTAAATGGTTGCTACGTGTTTTACTAACATTCAATTCTGACACAAATGTAGTGACGTGCGGTAGCCTTCCAACGTCATATGAAATATAATTCTGCTACATGGATTCCGGGGCCATGGCCGCAGCTGACTAGGCAGCCAGAGATAGGAGGAAGGGGGCTGGGATTTTAAAAGGTGGAACCCGCATTTGGGAGAGGAGGGGGATTGCCATGTCGACGGGGCCGCTGCCCCCGGGGGCCAAAAAGCATTTCTGTATGAAATAACACCTTGACAAAATTGTACCTCCAAGGAGGAATGCTAAGGAGTGTCCATCGACAAGACCTTGATTAGCCCTAAATTATGTATATGGAATAACAAGAGGAGTAAGTAAGAATGAAGATTGTACAGGTTGTTAAAAGAAAGAAATCAAATTAGCATTCTAGTGAAATAAGAGATTGTTGGATAATGATTGTATGCATTAATACCTCTTCTAGAATAGCTTGGCTGTTAATATAATAGCTATATATGTCACGTCCCAGATCCGGAATACTGGAGAGCGGGAGAATAACTCAGCCAACCACACATTGCGGAATATCGAAGCAACCCACAATGTGTTGAGATTGTCTAGAGACATGGGGATGCATACTACAATCAGGTCTCCTAGGGTCAAGAATTTCTATATCTCAATCATTCAAACAAGTAGCAATAACATAGAATATTTGAGAGTAAGAAGTAAGGCGTCCCAAACTCCGCATCAGAATTTTCTTAGAGATCTAGTGTCACGCCCCAGTCCCAAAATACCGAGGGACCGGACGCGTGGCAATGGCCAGCAGCACACACCGATGGACAAACCCAATTTAATGGATCCATCAGGGCATGCTAAAGCTGTAATGTAACAATAAGTAGGTCCATTGATATAAGTCACAGTCTATGCTAATCTCATCCACAACAGATAATCATAGATCAAATGCCAGAATAAATGCAAATAGGAATAAACTAGCATATCTCAATAAAGGTGTCTCGGAGAATAATCCGAGAATAAGCCTGATACATCAATGAAATAGACTGGAAAGAAAATAACTAGAAACAGAAATAAATGAATATCTCACGCCAATACTCAGGAGAAGTCCTCTGGTATGACCTCGTCCTCAGATGTCGGTACAGCTCCTGTATCTGCTCCTGTTCCTGCTTCTGCTCCTGATAATGCTCCTGTACTGTATAACTCTAGGTGGATCTCCTCTGCTAGTCCTGGGGACAAAGTCCGGATCCAGGTCCTCAGGGGACAGCAAGGTACAGAAAATACAAGCCAAAATAAATGCAGTGCAGCAGAGAATGAAATAAATAGGGTAAGCTATATAACCATCTATGTGAAAATGCAAGTGAGAGCATCACTAGTACTCAGACTGAGCCGCTACAAGCTCTGTGTCGGGGAGCCGGTAGCGGTAATAACACGTAATGGGCCAAGCTCTGCTCGAGAGAGTTGTGCCTCACAATAATAGGGGTTTATATATATATGATCAGCCTGTAGTCTGTGTGTCTCTCCCCACCCCATGTAATCACACGTCTCATGTTCACGATGCACCATGTCCATGTCACGCACGATAATATCTAATGCAACAAGTCATATAGTATCTAGGAATATAATATCTCTGTCAGAAGTCTGTATCCTATACAGAATCACTATGAATATCTCAGAAGATCCTGTCATGAATAGTGTCAAGTGTCCTGGGTATAATGTACTTGATAAGACAAGTACGAGAATGTAAAGGGGGTCACGAATGTCCATCTCTAGATGACAATACACAACACCGCGTACGGTGTTGGCACCTGACTAATAATCGGACGCTAAGTACGTCACACGGTCCTAGGTTAAGCATGCACAGCAATATAATGAAGCAAGGAAAATATGTAACAATACTGCAGAGTTTGGCAAGGTACACTTGCCTAGGGTTCCGGCTCCAACTGTAGCTCTGGTCTCAGTGTGATCTGCAGGTACTACTCCGGTTGCTGAAATAAACATCACCATTAGATTCAGAAAATATCAAATAGCTAGAAACGCCTATCCTTGAGTCCAATTTGGACACAAGGGCAAAAATAATATTTCCGGGCCAAAGCGAGGTCCACATGTGGGCCACTTTGTACCGAAAAGCGTGTCAGGGTCAAAGGTCTCCAAATTCGTCAAACTCAGTGTCAACAAGTCAGGAACGATGATACGAACCCAACAGAACTTCCAGAATTGGATTCCGATGAGCCGATCACAAAATCGCTCGTCAAGTAGAGCCTATGGGGCCCACGATACGCGATTTTGTCAACGTTCTCAGAATCGAACCAAACTTGGGTCACAGGACCAGCGTATTGCTACGAGTCTGATGGCGCAAGTTTCGTCTCGATCCGACGTGTGTACACAAAGTTACAGTGTGTTCCAAAAAGGACGGATACGGGACGGTGTCCGCGGATACGCGTTGATTCCGGTGTGCACGCACATCCAAATCAACTTCTGCGAAATCCCACACGTCCGTATCAATGATGCGCACGTTTTGGTAAAGTCCGCGTGCGACCAAGTCGTCCCGTTTGGCGGGGCGCACTCAGTTCCGGGGTAAAACAGGGCGTTATTTTTCCTGTTTTTGGATCGCGGTTCGCGATCGCCACAGGACGCGATGCACCGAGCGAGTTACACGGGCACCGAGAGGGTCACACAGTCTATGCGACGCAACTGACGGAATCAAAATCGGATCAGCGAGGAGAGAGGAAAGAATACCTGAACAGGGCTCCGGAAACCGAATTTCCTCGTGTCTGAGGGTCAACTTCGTGTCCTGGACGTGTCCAAGTCTTTGTGTCCAGACTAGGGTTTCTGTTTGTGTCCGATTCAGGGCTGCCGTGTCCGTGTCAGCGGGCGGCCGGAGGTGGCTAGGGCTTGCTGTGGTCGGCCGGAGGGGATCGCTGCTCCGACGGGGTCGAAGAACGCACAGCCGCTGGGAAGACCCGCACGGCCGGAGGGGATCGGTGAACTGGACGGTCGGGGGAGGGGCTGTCGCTGTCAGGCGGCCTCGGGGATGACCGGAGTCGGGTCGGCGGAGATCAGGGGTACGGCGGAGTCGTCGAGAGGCGGGAGGAGGAGGTGGATTGGGGAGGAGGAAGTGGATCGTGGTCGAGCTGTGAGCGGGGAGGAGATGGGCGGAGTCGAGGGAGACGGTGGCTGGGGGGTCCGACTAGGGCAGGGCGCTGCTCAGGAGGCCGGGGCGTTTGTCGACGAGGCGGAGTCGGGGAAGAGGCGGACTCGGGTGGAGCGGCGAGTCGGCGGCGGGCGTGGAGGAAGGCGGGCAGCGCGGAGAGGATTATCGGCTGAGCTCGGTGGCGAGGGGAGGAGGTCGAGGCCGGCAGGGGGTCGGCTCACCGCCGGAAGGGGGAGGTCGGCTGCTCCGGCGAGGGGGGGGGTAGCCGACGGCTAGGTTAGGGTTAATTAGAATTAGGAATTCTTAGTAATTAGGAATTTTTCCTTTTTCTTTTCTTTTTGTTTGTGGAGAAAAAATAGGAAATTATGTATTTATACATACAGAAATTAGACTAGGGTTAGACCTAGGATTTAGGGCTGGGTCAACGCTCCTTGGGCTTGGCTTCGGCTCTCATGGGGATGTTGGGCGTTGACACGGGTTTAATTTGGTTTATTTATTTAATAGTTTTTAGGGCTTTATAAATGCTTCCGGAGTCCAATAAATTCCCGAAAAATTACCCTATGTCCGGTTCTCCATTTTACACCATAAAATATTATTTCCATAATATTTTAATATTAATAAACAGTATTTAAAAATTATTTAATTACCAAAAGCCTAGGTTTTAATCACAGAAAAATCCTAGAAAATTCCAGAAAAATTATGAAAAGCTAAATTAGAAATTCATAAAAATTAGGGGGCTTACAATCTACCCAACTTATAAAAATTTTGTCCTCGAAATTAAAATATGGTAGGGTTCTCTCTATCCAATCTCACTTGATTACAGTCTAAAGGATTCCTCTCAAGTGAACTTTGTGGTCTCTACCCAACTTAGAATTTACCCATCTATCATCTAAGGCTATACATCTAATAAAGCTATGCCCCAACTTATTTAATCATGTTATTGAATCCTCAAGTCTTTAACCGAACATATCACCTATGATATTCCCTTAATCACATATAAAAGGGTCATCAACAATGCGACCGGCCTGTGGGGTATATCTAGTACTGTCTATATCAAACTTATACCAAGCACGAGGTTTCGTCTTTCCGAAATAAGGGAAGACGAAGATCAATAATAAAGAGTTCAAGGGTGAGGTAATAGAATAGAAGTATCAGGGTCAAGGCGTTTAACGAATTCAAATGGGATTTGTCAAGACAATTGTGGATTAAAATCCTATTCTGGTAATCCTTTGTTCGCATGCTCGTATTAGTACAGTTATGTAACTGATATGATATGCGCAGACATATCTAGAGGGCAAGTATACTAGTCAACTATATATCTCAATCCACGTGAAGTAGTGCGAAGAGCGAACCAAAATGCACTAAGATTGATCAGACCGTAATACACTGATTCTGAATAGACAATTGTATTAGTGTGTCGACCCAATAATACATATGTCATGAACAAGCTCGATAAAAGGATAAGCTTGCAAAACTAGGCCACATTAACAGCATAAGTCAAGGTAGTACAACGAATATAAGTACGCTAGATGATGATGAAAGGAGGTACAACTTAATTCAAGTTCACAAAATAACCCAAAATAAGCACAATAACAAAAGACTCTATAATCTCTACAGTTATCAATTATAAAAACATACTAGGTTAATAGCAAGTTCAAAATTACATAGGTTAAGGCTGAGGTTACGAACCACTAGGCACAAGATAAAACAAATCTATAAACCGGTAACTACGAGAAATTACGCGCATTAGCTACTCCATGGGTCTGTGCATCTTCCAAAGTCATCGCTGGAGCTTGTTCCCGTTGCAGTTGATTCCTCTGCTGCTGTTGAGCCTGCTGGAAGAGTGTTGCTTGTGGTGCCAAGGGTGGCCTCGGCTGATTCCCTCCTGGGGCTGGTGGTCTGACTCCTTCAACTCTCGTTTGTGGTACTTCCAATGCTGGAAAGGCTGGCCTTGGTGCTGGTAACGCTTGTTGGTTATTCATTGGTGCTCTGTCTCGACGTTCGGGGCACTCCTTCTTTAAATGCTGACTGGATCCGCAAGCTAAGCATAATTTCCTTTTACGTCTACACTCGTTCTCTATATGGCCTCGCCTGCGACAATATGGACAGACAGGTATTTCTTGAGGAGGTGCTTCTGGTGGCTGTTGCATGGGAGACTTCTTTGCAACTTCTTCCTGTGGTGCTCCGGCAGGTGCTGATGTGGCTGGTTGATGAATCATCACTGCTTTCTCTCGACGTTCAGGGAAATCCCTTACCGAATGCTTTTTGGACCCGCAAGCTAAACATAGTCCCAATCTGCGTCGGCATTCTTTAGCAAAATGACCTATCTTGCCACAGTAGTGACAAGTAGGAAGAACTAAGGCTCTTGATGCTGCTCTCGATGGTGGATTCATCTGTGGTCGCTTTGTAACTCTTTCATGTTGTGCTCGGTCTGGTGCTGATGCATACGGCCGCTTCTGGCTGGACTCTATCCTTGTGTCGCACTCCATGGGTCTTGTTGTAGTAAGAACATCCTCGTCTAAGGTAGTTGCAGCGGGGCTGATTAACTTCCGTAACTCTGAGCTGAATCTATCGATGAACTTCTCCGCTTGGATCTGCTGAGCTTCTTCCTGAACCTTCTGATGGGCTTGCATCATCGCGTAGAACATTCGAACATTTGTTGTTCGTCCATAGCCTGCCCTGGTGGAACGGTAGGCGTCGGTGGAGCAAACTGCGTCGATGGTGGAATGTTATCTTGCTGTATTCCCGTGGCATGCTGACTGGCTTGCTGTGATGACGGACCTTCACTAACTGGTGTCACTTCATCTCCGTAGGTAACCACAACACCTTGTGGTGTTCCTGGATGAGTCTCTTCGTCGACTTGGGGATTCATTTCTCTGCAACCAAAATAAACTATAAGGGCGCTCAGGAATCAAGGCAGGATACGAGTCAAGAAATTAATTTGAATTCGATATAGATATCAAGAACGTTCCAAGCAAGTGGATGAGATCATAAAAACTTATCCTATTCTTATTGTAGGCTTGCTCGGTCCCTAAGTTGAAACCGAACAATTTAGTCGCTGACCTGCATGGGCCACCACAAAAACCATGTCACGCCCCAGTCTCCAAATACCGAGGGACCGGACGCGTGGCAATGGCCAGCAGCACACACCGATGGACAAACCCAATTTAATGGATCCATCAGGGCATGCTTAAGTTGTAATGTAACAATAAGTAGGTCCATTGATATAAGTCACAGTCTATGCTAATCTCATCCACAACAGATAATCACAGATCAAATGCCAGAATAAATGCAAATAGGAATAAACTAGCATATCTCAATAAAGGTGTCTCGGAGAACAATCCGAGAATAAGCCTGATACATCAATGAAATAGACTGGAAAGAAAATAACTAGAAACAGAAATAAATGAATATCTCATGCCAATACTCAGGAGAAGTCCTCTGGTATGACCTCGTCCTCAGATGTCGGTACAGCTCCTGTATCTGCTCCTGTTCCTGCTTCTGCTCCTGATAATGCTCCTGTACTGTATAACTCTAGGTGGATCTCCTCTGCTAGCCCCGGGGACAAAGTCTGGATCCAGGTCCTCAGGGGACAGCAAGGTACAGAAAATACAAGCCAAAATAAATGCAGTGCAGCAGAGAATGAAATAAATAGGGTAAGCTATATAACCATCTATGTGAAAATGCAAGTGAGAGCATCACTAGTACTCATGCTGAGCCGCTACAAGCTCTGTGTCGGGGAGCCGGTAGCGGTAATAACACGTAATGGGCCAAGCTCTGCTCGAGAGAGTTGTGCCTCACAATAATAGGGGTTTATATATATATGATCAGCCTGTAGTCTGTGTGTCTCTCCCCACCCCATGTAATCACACGTCTCATGTTCACGATGTACCATGTCCATGTCACGCACGATAATATCTAATGCTACAAGTCATATAGTATCTAGGAATATAATATCTCTGTCAGAAGTCTGTATCCTATACAGAATTACTATGAATATCTCAGAAGATCCTGTCATGAATAGTGTCAAGTGTCCTGGGTATAATGTACTTGATAAGACAAGTACGAGAATGTAAAGGGGGTCACGAATGTCCATCTCTAGATGACAATACACAACACCGCGTACGGTGTTGGCACCCGACTAATAATCGGACGCTAAGTATGTCACACGGTCCTAGGTTAAGCATGCACAGCAATATAATGAAGCAAGGAAAATATGTAACAATACTGCAGAGTTTGGCAAGATACACTTGCCTGGGGTTCCGGCTCCAACTGTAGCTCTGGTCTCAGTGTGATCTGCAGGTACTACTCCGGTTGCTGAAATAAATATCACCATTAGATTCAGAAAATATCAAATAGCTAGAAACGCCTGTCCTTGAGTCCAATTTGGACACAAGGGCAAAAATAATATTTCTGGGCCAAAGCGGGGTCCACATGTGGGCCACTTTGTACCGAAAGGTGTGTCAGGGTCAAAGGTCTCCAAATTCGTCAAACTCAGTGTCAACAAGTCAGGAACGATGATATGAACCCAACGGAACTTCCAGAATTGGATTCCGATGAGCCGATCACAAAATCGCTCGTCAAGTGGAGCCTGTGGGGCCCACGATACGCGATTTTGTCAACGTTCTCAGAATCGAACCAAACTTGGGTCACAGGACCAGCGTATTGCTACGAGTCTGATGGCGCAAGTTTCGTCTCGATCCGACGTGTGTACACAAAGTTACAGTGTGTTCCAGAAAGGACGGATATGGGACGGTGTCCGCGGATACGCGTTGATTCCGGTGTGCACGCACATCCAAATCAACTTCTGCGAAATCCCACACGTCCATATCAACGATGCGCACATTTCGGTAAAGTCCGCGTGCGACCAAGTCGTCCCGTTTGGCGGAGCGCACTCAGTTCCGGGGTAAAACAGGGCGTTATTTTTCCTATTTTTGGATCGCGGTTCGCGATCGCCACAGGACGCGATGCACCGAGCGAGTTACACGGGCACCGAGAGGGTCACACAGTCTATGCGACGCAACTGACGGAATCAAAATCGGATCAGCGAGGAGAGAAGAAAGAATACCTGAACAGGGCTCCGGAAACCGAATTTCCTCGTGTTTGAGGGTCAACTTCGTGTCCTGGACATGTCCAAGTCTTTGTGTCCAGACTAGGGTTTCTGTTTGTGTCCGATTCAGGGCTGCCGTGTCCGTGTCAGCGGGCGGCCGGAGGTGGCTAGGGCTTGCTGTGGTCGGCCGGAGGGGATCGCTGCTCCGACGGGGTCGGAGAACGCACAGCCGCTGGGAAGACCCGCACGGCCGGAGGGGATCGGTGAACTGGACGGTCGGGGGAGGGGCTGTCGCTGTCAGGCGGCCTCGGGGATGACCGGAGTCGGGTCGGCGGAGATCAGGGGTACGACGGAGTCGTCGAGAGGCGGGAGGAGGAGGTGGATCGGGGAGGAGGAAGTGGATCGTGGTCGAGCTGTGAGCGGGGAGGAGATGGGCGGAGTCGAGGGAGACGGTGGCTGGGGGGTCCGACTAGGGCAGGGCGCTGCTCAGGATGTCACGCCCCGATCTTCCGCAGGCTATTTCGGTCGTTCCCGCTAGGCGGGAATCACCCTCGCCAGCGCTCCCGCGGAACGATCGCTTAACCTATCCGGGCGTGATGCCGCACGAGCGTGATCCACGCCCGTGCAAGGCCATGGTTCATTGGCTGGCGGTAAGAGTTCTAAGCCACAGAGTCGCACAGATTGTCCGAGTGCAGCGGAGTCATGAACGCATAGGCGATCGGTAACAGGTTCACTAAGTCGGCAAATGTAGCGGAAGCATAGAAACCAGTAAGTAATCTCTTTATTGATATAAAACATGTATTACAGGCGGCGTATAGCCGAGATTACAAGTCGCTCAAGCCTCTCTCTCTGAAACAGTAAAAGCGTGCCAAGTGGCTGCAACTGTGGAATGATTTGTACAGGCGATGGTCAGGCGATGTTCACAACTTATGTCTTGTATAAGCGCTTCAGTCCCGGACGCACCGTTGCAAGGCTTCAGAGGGAACTCCTGGCCTTAGCACGCACGAAGGAGGCGTCCGCACCGCACGAGGTTCTCCCGCACCCTGCATACAAACTGGTGGATTATCAGTACATTGAATGCACTGGTGGGGAAGCTACTCGCCCGCTCGACAAATCCAAACACGTAATACAGGTTCCGTGCACAACTATTAAGTTGTCTTTCTAGTTGCCTTAGGATCAGTTCATGCAAACATTGAACAGCTTAATGTGTCGGGCAGTGCGCCGTGCAACATGAGAGGAAACACGGCGAGACTTACCAACTTACCATCTCTTCCCTGTCCAAGGCAACATTAAGGCAACATTGTTAATTCGAGCAGAGGCATGTATAAACATTCAGGAGGCAAGCATATGCAAACAGGAGGGTCATTTTAACATGATCGTTCAGGTGTTTAGTTGTTCTTGATGCGATGCTGTGACTCGCACGCGGATAGCCGCTAAGCGAGGATGACTTATCTATATGAACACGGTCGCTGGCAAAGCCATTATGGACACTAGTCTTAAACGAGAGTAGTTTGCAACGAAAGTACAGTGGGTGCTACAAGCCATCTCGTTTAGTACAGTAGACTATACAGTAAGTTCAGCCATGGAGCGGATGGTATGCAGCGAAAGAACGGTAGGTGCTGCACACTATCTCGTCCAGTACAGTTGGCTGAAATAGTGGAGTTCCATCCGGATCGGAGTGGCCCCAGTGCCCCGAAGACCGTCCGTGGAACTATGCCTCATTTTCGAGTTGTCCGCGACATGCAGGTCAGGGTCAGGGTCAGTTTCCCCTTCACTAGATACTCGAGTACTGTAGAACAGGAGTACAGTGGTACAGTGGTACAGTAGAACAGTATAACAGTAGTACAGTAGTGCACGATTACAGGAGGTGCTTGAATCATGATTCTGTACAGTGATTAACTTGTCTTGATGCATTCCCCTGGTTCGGGGCTGCCTGGTGACCTAACGGTCCCGGATACTCGCAGGAACATTCAGGCATGGAACGACTACGTAGTAGTCTCCCGGGGTTTGGATGAAAATACGGTAACAATCAAGCAGACAAGCATGCGTTCTAAGGAACATAATCAGCACGTTTGCTCGGGCCTGAAGGTAGTCCGAGAGATAAAACCGTTAAGGGATTTAGCATGCGAGGGTCTGAATATAAGCAGTATTTCATTTCCATGTTCTAGCATAGCAATACAGGTTGGGATTATTCCCTTAGCTAGGTGCGTTGGATTTATTAGCATGCAGGGGGTGATTCACCTAGCGACTAGCATATATGATTCCATATTTTATGTGTGCTGGCTAAGCAAAGACAAGTTCACCGTAGCCACCCACCTTAGCGATGATTCGCCTCGGTAGAGCTATACGTCTGAGCGAGCCTCTGAAAGCCTAAGCCGGATCCCTGTAGGGACAAGTCTGGATATCCTTTGCTTCTTGATCGAGGCAAAGCGGGTCGGGACAGCTGCACGATTGCCGATTGAGACGGCAGTCCGCTTGAACGGAATGGGGTGTTACACAGGAGGCCGGGGCGGTTGTCGACGAGGCGGAGTCGGGGAAGAGGCGGACTCGGGTGGAGCGGCGAGTCGGCGGCGGGCGTGGAGGAAGGCGGGCAGCGCGGAGAGGATTATCGGCTGAGCTCGGTGGCGAGGGGAGGAGGTCGAGGCCGGCAGGGGGTCGGCTCGCCGCCGGAAGGGGGAGGTCGGCTGCTCCGGCGAGGGGGGGTAGCCGACGGCTAGGTTAGGGTTAGGGTTAATTAGAATTAGGAATTCTTAGTAATTAGGGATTTTTTCTTTTTCTTTTCTTTTTGTTTGTGGAAAAAAAATAGAAAATTATGTATTTATACATACAGAAATTAGACTAGGGTTAGACCTAGGATTTAGGGCTGGGTCAACGCTCCTTGGGCTTGGCTTCGGCTCTCATGGGGATGTTGGGCGTTGACACGGGTTTAATTTGGTTTATTTATTTAATAGTTTTTAGGGCTTTATAAATGCTTTCGGAGTCCAATAAATTTCCGGAAAATTACCCTATGTCCGGTTCTCCATTTTACACCATAAAATATTATTTCCATAATATTTTAATATTAATAAATAGTATTTAAAAATTATTTAATTACCAAAAGCCTAGGTTTTAATCACAGAAAAATCCTAGAAAAATCCAGAAAAATTGTGAAAAGCCAAATTAGAAATTCATGAAAATCAGGGGGCTTACATCTAGCAAGACAAAATGATAAGCCATATACAAGATTAAAAGTATACATGACAGTAAGTCAGCTGCAGTCCGAATATATTACAGTCATGTAGGAAACTAGTGTCCGAATTTTTTGGCTAACAGGTGCTGGTTGGCTAAACGCCTAAAAGAATATAGTTCATAAAAGACGAGCAGTGTCACGCCCTAGTCCCAAAATACGTAGGACTAGGAATACGTAACACGCCAGCCGTATATATACGAACTCCAATATATGAAAACCATATACACACGTACGCTGTACATAAATATCCAATCCACAGTGGTAAATATATGTCACAACAAGTCACACGCAGTTCTATATCTCATCCACAACACAAATAATAGAATAATGGAAATCAATAACTGAATATCAAAGAAGTAGTCTCAAATAGTAATCTCAAAGTGCAATAGTCGGGTGGAAACAAATCCACTGCAAATCGACTATAATAAACTACGAAAGAGAGAAGAGAATAATCTCTAATATAAGAATAAATGTCTGAAAAAGAATAGCAACTAAAATCTCTAAACAGCTGCAATGAATCACATATAATCAGAAGGTAAGATCTCCTCAGACTGATAGGTAGCGTCAGGTCCAGGTCCATACTCCTGTGGGTACTCCTGCTCACCTATATCTGGAAGGGACCAGGTCCTCAGAGGGACGTAACAAGATACAAAAAACGCATGCCAATAAAGTACTAAAAAATGAATATCCATTGGGTCGCCTAACCGTCTAAGTGAATGCAGTTAAGAACACATTTCCCCACAAGTGAGCTATCTGGCTGAAAACTGGGATTTGGCATGGTTCTCTTTTGAAGATCCAGGGGCCCAAAGGCACGTCGTCTTTTGAACGGCGGAGGCCCGCCAATGTATATATATGGGTCATCACCACCCGTATCTCCAGCGGAGAATCCGGGCGTCACAGAAAAAGTATAAAGGAGCTCAAATGCGGTACTTGTTGTTCTCCCCACCCCATGCTCTAAGCATGTCATGTCCATGACACGATAAACCTCTAATAACCGCCAGGTCTACTAGCATGCAAAGTTTCTATTGGCAGTTATCCCTATCCGTCGCACGACCTATACGTACCGGGGGCCAGCCGAGTACGCAAGTCCGTGTCCTACATGTGACTCACACTCGTGTAAGAAATAGTGTCATGGCCAATGAAACATAAATGCCTCATGAAAATGGGGTAGTCTCATAAAGTAGGTCCAATGCATATACATAAGTAAAAACATAGTACGACGACACCGTCGTTGCACCCAAGTTTTCTTGGACGCGCAGTTTATATAACAGTTAAAATAAATAAACTAAATAAGCAGAAAATAAACATACATGCCTCATATGGAATGTAAAAATAGTACAATGGCAAGGTATACTTGCCTGGCAAGAATCTGTAAAGTGTACGCGCCCAAATGTCAAGGACACTGAACCTGGAACTAAGGACTCCGAACAAACGTCTCCGGATGCTGAAATAAACATCACCAACGTTTCCGGAATGAGCAAAATAGCTAAAAAGCACATCCCTTTCGTCCAATTTGGACACAGGAGCAAAACGGTAATTTCGGGCAAAAGTAGGGTCCACGTGTGGCCCACTTTGCACCGAAAAGCGTGCCGAGGGTAACAGTCTCTAAATGGGACAAACTATAGGTCAAACAAATCTAGATGTTAATACGAACTCAACGGTATATCCAAATGTGGATTCCGATGAGCCGAACAAAATTTGGTCCAAAAAGTCAACTGTGGAACCCGCCAATTGGCGATCTGGTCAACCGTCTTAGAAATGCGTGAAAATTGGGTCACAGGACCAGCGCATTACCACGAGTCCAGTGGCGCAAGTTTCGTCGCAATCTGACAATCGTGCACAAAATACTCGCGAGTTCCACAAAAGTGGCGACACGAAATGTGTCCGCGGATACGGTCTGATTCCGGCGCGCACACGCGTCCGAATCAGTCCCCATGAATTTTCACGTGTCCCGTTATGCTGTGTGCACCATTTGGTACACTTGGCACACGGCGGGGCGGTCCCGGTTGGCGGGGCGCGCTCCGTTCTCCAACTTTTGGAAAACCGGAAAAAGTGGGTGCGCACAGTTTTGTGACGAACATAACTATGTCCACAGCAACTATTAGCCTAGGGTTATTATACAGAAAATAAACTAGATCATGTATTCTACAGGTATCAAAAAGAATCATCGGATTCGGATCTCTGGGGTGGGAGATACGAACTCGACAATACGGGTGGTCAATCTGGAATTCTGCGATTGCAGAATTCTGCCTGTCCGTCCATTTTGGACGCTGATTTACACCTAGGGGC
Source organism: Iris macrosiphon (assembly GCA_036927795.1). Taxonomy (NCBI): domain Eukaryota; kingdom Viridiplantae; phylum Streptophyta; class Magnoliopsida; order Asparagales; family Iridaceae; genus Iris; species Iris macrosiphon. The sequence goes on from JAYESA010000003.1 coordinate 131,686,884, forward strand.
ACACATTTTCCGAGGTTGACTATAAAACAAATATTGGAGAGGGTTGAGGGAAGATCATACCTATGAAAACGGATCAGCGTTTGGTCGAGCGAGTCAACGGGAAAACACGCCGGAGCGAAGGTGCCTCGAGTGGGAGACTGCAGTTCGCGATGTCGGCGTCGACGGGATGATTGGATGGCTTGGGGAGGCTTCTCTGGCTGTGGTGACGGCTCTAGATGGGAAGAAGAAGTCTGGGAATTTAAGTTAGGGTTTTGGAGAGTTTATTATATATATATACTGTATATTAAGAGAGAGAGAGGGTGAAGGGTCGGATGTCCGCGGGTTGAGGGTTTTGACAGCCGCTGACTAGGGTCTCGGTGCTAATGGGATCTGGGAATAGGAGCGGTCTCCTTGTGGCAGCAAGTGTGCGTTGCTCTAGCACAAAGTTGCTTCCTAAGGAACTCTAAGGAACTTTAAGTATAAGTAAGATTTATTATTATTATATTATACTTATTATATTAGTATTATTATTATATACTTATCTAATTCTTTCTTTTTTCTTTCTTTCTTTATAAAATATATATACATATATATATATTTGTATATACATATATATATATATATATATATATATATATATATATATATATACTCATAAAAATTTATATAATAGGGTATTGCACATCGTTAGGCTAGCAACTGCTCAAGGGTCTCCTACATGGAATAAATTCCGAAAAATTTCTGAAGGTCCCACAAGTCATCTAAGTGCTCGAACACCTAACATAAAAATTATTAAAAATCTATTTCTCCTATTTGGACCTAATTACTATAATTTAATTAATAATTAATAAATAAAGGGTATATACGATTTCTAGGAAGGGGGTTTTACATTCTACCCAACTTGTAAAAATTTCGTCCTCGAAATTAAAATTAAGCCACGATAGAATGCAAGGATGGTATAAGATATAATTTAACAATGTAAATTCATACCTTGGTCTGCGAATAGGTTCGGAAAATGCTTGCGCATGTCGTCCTCGCGCTCCCAAGTTGATTCTCCTGGTGCGCCATGCCTCCATGCTACGCGAACCAAGGGAATAGACTGGTTCCTCAATACCTTCTCTCGACGATCAAGGATTCCCACGGGTTGCTCTTGGTAAGACAAGCTCGGTCCAATGGCGATCTCTGAATGGTCGAGAACATGACTGCTGTCTGCCACATATCGCCTGAGCTGCGACACATGAAATACGTCATGTACTCCCTCCAGTGAAGGTGGTAGCGCAAGTCGATATGCCACCTCTCCAACTCTCTCGAGCACGTCAAATGGTCCAATATACCTTGGACTCAACTTGCCGCGCCCTCCGAATCGGATGGTGCCTCTAGTCGGTGATATCCTCAAGAAGACGTGATCGCCCTCTTTGAACTCCAAGGGACGACGGTGAAGGTCTGCCCACTGCTTCTGCCTGTCTTGCGCTGCTCGCAAGTGTCCCTGAATCTTCTTGACTGTCTCTACGGTGTTGACCACCAACTCGGGTCCCAGAATCTGACGTTCTCCCACGTCACTCCAACACACAGGAGACCTACATTTTCTTCCATACAATACTTCAAACGGAGCCATCTGAATACTCGCTTGATAGCTATTGTTGTAAGAAAACTCTACAAGATGTAGGTGGTCCTCCTATGATCCTCCAAAGTCTAACATGCAAGCCCTCAACATGTCCTCCAAGGTCTGAATAGTACGCTCCGACTGCCCATCTGTCTGCGGGTGGTAAGATGTACTGAATTTCAGACGAGTACCAAGACTCTCTTGCATGCTTCTCCAAAAGTGCGATATGAAGCGCGAATCTCTGTCCGATACAATGCTGACTGGTATGCCGTGCAATCTCACAATCTGCCTCATATATAAATCAGCTAAAGCTTCTGTAGACTGACCCACTCTGAAAGGTATAAAATGGGCTGACTTGGTGAGTCGGTCCACTATTACCCACACTGCATCTCTCCCACTTGGACTCTTGGGAAAACCCGTGACGAAGTCCATAGTGATGTGTTCCCACTTCCACTCTGGAATCGGAAGTGGTTGCAATAATCCTGCTGTCCTCTGGTGTTTCGTCTTCACTTGTTGACATACCAGACATTTAGCTACAAAGCGAGCTATCTCTCTCTTCATCCCATGCCACCAAAAATGCTGTCGTAAGTCACGATACATCTTGGTGCCTCCAGGATGAATAGAATAGATCGAACTATGAGCCTCTGCCATCATCTCCTGTCGAATCTCTCCATTTGGAACATAAAGACGATCACCGCATCGTAATGTCCCATCCTCATGAATGCGCAATCCGGTCTGTTCTCCGGCCTCTGTCCTTTCTTTTAGTCTCCTGAATCTGGCATCTGTAGGCAAAGCTGCCTTAATCCTCTCTACCAATGATGATTGTACTTGCAAGTTGGCTAGTGTCCCATCTGCTCCGGGTAGTATCACTTCAATGCCAAGCTCTTGCAAGTCCTCCAAAAGTTCCCTCTGTGCTGTCAAGAAGTAAACTGCTGGCTTCCGGCTTAACGCGTCTACTACCACATTAGCCTTGCCTGGATGATAATGAAGCTCTATCTCGAAATCTTTCATCAACTCGAGCCATCGACGTTGCCTCATATTTAACTCCTTCTGCGTGAAGACGTACTTGAGGCTTTTGTGGTCTGTATAGATTTCCACTCGTTCCCCATATAAGTAATGTCTCCATAGCTTCAGAGCAAATACAACGGCGGCAAGTTCCAAGTCATGAGTTAGATAATTCTTCTCATGCACTCGTAACTGCCTAGATGCATATGCAATCACCTTGCCATGCTGCATCAATACGCATCCCAAGTCTTTCCCTGATGCGTCACTGTAGATCACATATCCTCCTGATCCTGACGGAATCGCCAATACTGGTGCTGTAGTCAGTCGCTTCTTCAACTCTTCAAAGGCTGCTTGACACTCGTCAGTCCATATAAATTCCTGATCTTTACAAGTCAGACGAGTCATAGGTGCCGCTATCCTTGAGAAGTTTTCCACGAACCGTCGGTAATATCCCGCAAGTCCAAGGAAACTCCTCACCTCTGCTGCTGATTTAGGAACAGGCCATGTCTCAACTGCTGAGATCTTCTCTGGATCAACAGAAATGCCATCTCCTGTAACAACATGTCCAAGAAATGAAACTCTGTCCAAGAAGAACTCACATTTGCTGAGTTTAGCATATAACTGCTCTCCCCTCAAAGTCTCTAGAACAATCCGCAGATGCTCCTCGTGCTCCTCGTGGCTCTTCGAATAGACAAGTATATCATCTATGAAGACGACCATGAACTGGTCCAAGTACTGGTGGAAGACTCGATTCATCAAGTCCATGAAGATCGCTGGAGCATTGGTCAATCCAAATGGCATGACCAAAAACTCGTAGTATCCATATCTTGTTCTGAATGCGGTCTTCGGAATGTCCTGCTTCCGTACCTTCACTTGGTGATATCCCGATCTCAAATCTATCTTCGAGAATATCTTAGCTCCACTGAGTTGATCAAACAGGTCATCAATGTGTGGCAATGGATATTTGTTCTTCACTGTCACGGTATTCAAGGCCCTGTAATCAATGCACATACGCACTGACCCATCCTTCTTGGGTACAAACAACACTGGTGCTCCCCAGGGTGATGCACTCGGTCGGATGAAACCTTTCTCTTCTAGCTCTTTTAACTGTGCCTTCAGCTCGTCCATCTCCTTCTTCGCCAGTCTGTAAACATGCGATGCTATAGGTGCTGATCCGGGTGCTAGTTCAATTAAAAACTCTACGTCTCGGTCTGGGGGTAGTCCTGGCAAATCCTCTGGAAAGACGTCTAGAAATTCTGAAATAATAGGGTGATAGACAACATCGTCCATTGCGAGCTGCATACCATCAAGGATTTCTGTGGATCCTCGGGCAAACTCAAGTTCAGGCTGGCCTGGTACCTTAAAAAGAATGCTTCCTCCAAAGCAATCGAAGAAAGCGTGGTTCTTGCTCAGCCAGTCCATTCCAAGCACAATATCAAAAGACGGCATAGGAAGGACTAAGAGTTGGGCATTCATCTCTCTGCCACGAATCACTATAGGGCCCGATCTACAAACTCGACTAACTGGTACAACTCCTCCTCCGGTAAGAATTCTAACACAACTAGATAATGGTGTAGAAGCAATATTGTGTTTGGCAATAAAACTAGATGATATGAATGAGTGGGTGGCTCCCGTATCAAATAATGTCACAGCAGAAAAAGTAAAAGCAAGGGTAATACCTGCTATGACATCCACCTCATGATCCAGGTCATCTACCTCCAATGCAAAAGCTCTCCCGTTCCTCTGCGGCTGTCCATGTCCAGTCCTCATATACTGCTCCTCCTGAGTGGGTAGCGGTGGTCCTCTCTGAAATCCTCCTGCTGCTGGGGGTCGAGGTGCTCCCGGTCCAGTCATCTGCTGTGCTGGCTTCGGTGCTGGAAGCGCTAATCTCTGAACTGGCGGCGGAAGTGCCTGCTGCATGGGGCAGTCTTTCACCATGTGCTGTCCAGAGCCACATCTCCTACACTGACCCAAGCGGGTCCGACAATCTCTCTCAACATGTTCGATCCTCCCACAATAATTACATTGGGGTTTTTTCGGAATCCGGTACGGTCCTGCTCGGTGTTGCTGATGCTGTTGTACCAAGGGGCGTCTGATAGGTCCTCCCTGTTGTGTCCTGGCTGGTCCCTGCTGTATCCTTGCTGATCCTTGTTGTGTCCTTAGCTGAGCTCCCCTTCCTCTGCTAATGGTTTCCTGAAATCTGGCCTCTGTCAGTAGTTCAGCATAAGAGACTCGGGACTGCGTGCTTGTATAATGTTGTAGCTCCTGGGTCAGTCCTCGATGAAATCTCTTAGCCTTAGCCAAGTCATTTGGTATCAAAGCAGCGCCATATTTGCTAAGTCGACTAAACTCAGCATCATACTCGTCCACGGTTCGGTTCCCTTGCTCCAAGTGAAGAAACTGATCATACAAGGTGTCCCTGACAGTGTCCGGAAAGTACTTTCCCTCGAAGCACTCCAAGAACTGCTCCCATGTCTGGTAAGTACCCAACTGGCGCTCCATGGATTCCCACCAGTGATGGGCATTACCATCTAGAAGCGTCCGTACACCCGTCATCCATAGGTCCGTAGGTAACTGCGATGCCTCCAGTAGCTTCTGTGTGTGAGTGATCCAGCTGGTAGTCTCCTCCGGGCTCTCAGTGCCCTTGTACTGCCTTGCACCCATCTGAACAAAATCCTTTACTGATCCAACCTTAGCTCGAGGTACTGGAGCTAGTGTTTGGGCTGGTACAGTAGCATGTGCAGCCATCCTCTCCAGTGCTGCCATAAATTCTTGTCTCTGTTCGGCTGCCTGCTGCCTCTGCTCGGCTGCCTGCTGCCTTTGTTCCTGTATCATCATCTGAAAGAATTGGAATATCTGCGCTTGGCCATCTTGCGGTACTGGGGCGGGTGGAAGGTTCCCAATAGGTGAAGCGGGAAGGTCAGATGGAACTGGGGTGTGAGTCTGTCCATCTGGCCCCGGAAGCCTAGGAATTGTTGGGGTCCCTCCTTGAGTCTGACCATTGACTCCAGAAGTTGCGTCGCCATCAGCGGCAGTACATCCATTCTACAAATCCATCTCTCTGCAGTTGATGTACGAAACGATTAGAAAAGTACAGGAATCAAACATGATGCAAGTATTAAATAGGAAGGATGAATTTCAATCAAGCGTGGATGAGATCCTTATACTCTATTCCTATTACGCAGGCTTGTTCGGTACAGTTACGTAACCGAGACAATATATTCTTGACCTGCATGGGCCACCACAAAAACATGTCACGCCCCAGTCCCAAAATACGTAGGACTAGGAATACGTAACACGCCAGCCGTATGTATACGAACTCCAATATATGGAAACCATATACACACGTACGCTGTACATGAATATCCAATCCACAGTGGTAAATATATGTCACAACAAGTCACACGCAGTTCTATATCTCATCCACAACACAAATAATAGAATAATGGAAATCAATAACTGAATATCAAAAAAGTAGTCTCAAATAGTAATCTCAAAGTGCAATAGTCGGGTGGAAACAAATCCACTGCAAATCGACTATAATAAACTACGAAAGAGAGAAGAGAATAATCTCTAATATAAGAATAAATGTCTGGAAAAGAATAGCAACTAAAATCTCTAAACAGCTGCAATGAATCACATATAATCAGAAGGTAAGATCTCCTCAGACTGATAGGTAGCGTCAGGTCCAGGTCCATACTCCTGCGGGTACTCCTGCTCACCTATATCTGGAAGGGACCAGGTCCTCAGAGGGACGTAATAAGATACAAAAAACACATGCCAATAAAGTACTGAAAAATGAACATCCATTGGGTCGCCTAACCGTCTAAGTGAATGCAGTTAAGAACACCTTTCCCCACAAGTGAGCTATCTGGCTGAAAACTGGGATTTGGCATGGTTCTCTTTTGAAGATCCAGGGGCCCAAAGGCACGTCGTCTTTTGAACGGCGGAGGCCCGCCAATGTATATATATGGGTCATCACCACCCGTATCTCCAGCGGAGAATCCGGGCATCACAGAAAAAGTGTAAAGGAGCTCAAATACGGTACTTGTTGTTCTCTTCACCCCATGCTCTAAGCATGTCATGTCCATGACACGATAAACCTCTAATAACTGCCAGGTCTACTAGCATGCAAAGTTTCTATTGGCAGTTATCCCTATCCGTCGCACGACCTATACGTACCGGGGGCCAGCCGAGTACGCAAGTCCGTGTCCTACATGTGACTCACACTCGTGTAAGAAATAGTGTCATGGCCAATGAAACATAAATGCCTCATGAAAATGGGGTAGTCTCATAAAGTAGGTCCAATGCATATACATAAGTAAAAACATAGTACGACGACACCGTCGTTGCACCCAAGTTTCCTTGGACGCGCAGTTTATATAACAGTTAAAATAAATGAACTAAATAAGCAGAAAATAAACATGCATGCCTCATATGGAATGTAAAAATAGTACAATGGCAAGGTATACTTGCCTGGCAAGAATCTGTAAAGTGTACGCGCCCAAATGTCAAGGACACTGAACCTGGAACTAAGGACTCGGAACAAACGTCTCCGGATGCTGAAATAAACATCACCAACATTTTCGGAATGAGCAAAATAGCTAAAAAGCACATCCCTTTCGTCCAATTTGGACACAGGGGCAAAACGGTAATTTCGGGCAAAAGTAGGGTCCACGTGTGGCCCACTTTGCACCGAAAAGTGTGCCGAGGGTAACAGTCTCTAAATGGGACAAACTATAGGTCAAACAAATCTAGATGTCAATACGAACTCAACGGTATGTCCAAATATGGATTCCGATGAGCCGAACAAAATTTGGTCCAAAAAGTCAACTGTGGGACCCGCCAATTGGCGATCTGGTCAACCGTCTCAGAAATGCATGAAAATTGGGTCACAGGACCAGCGCGTTACCACGAGTCCAGTGGCGCAAGTTTCGTCGCAATCTGACAATCGTGCACAAAATACTAGCGAGTTCCACAAAAGTGGCGACACGAAATGTGTTCGCGGATACGGTCTGATTTCGGCGCGCACACGCGTCCGAATCAGTCCCCACGAATTTTCACGTGTCCCGTTATGCTGTGTGCACCATTTGGTACACTTGGCACACGGCGGGGCGCTCCGTTCTCCAACTTTTAGAAAACCGGAAAAAGTGGGTGCGTACAGTTTTGTGACGAACATAACTATGTCCACAGCAACTATTAGCCTAGGGTTATTATACAAAAAATAAACTAGATCATGTATTCTACAGGTATCAAAAAGAATCATCGGATTCGGATCTCTGTGGTGGGAGATACGAACTCGACAATACGGGTGGTCAATCTGGAATTCTGCGATTGCAGAATTCTGCCTGTCCGTCCATTTTGGACGCTGATTTACACCTAGGGGCACACATTTTCCGAGGTTGACTATAAAATAAATACTGGAGAGGGTTGAGGGAAGATCATACCTATGAAAACGGATCAGCGTTTGGTCGAGCGAGTCAACGGAAAAACACGCCGGAGCGAAGGTACCTCGAGTGGGAGACTGCAGTTCGTGATGTCGGCGTCGACGGGATGATTGGATGGCTTGGGGAGGCTTCTCTGGCTGTGGTGACGGCTCTAGATGGGAAGAAGAAGTCTGGGAATTTAAGTTAGGGTTTTGGAGAGTTTATTATATATATATACTGTATATTAAGAGAGAGAGAGGGTGAAGGGTCGGATGTCCGCGGGTTGAGGGTTTTGACAGCCGCTGACTAGGGTCTCGGTGCTAATGGGATCTGGGAATAGGAGCGGTCTCCTTGTGGCAGCAAGTGTGCGTTGCTCTAGCACAAAGTTGCTTCCTAAGGAACTCTAAGGAACTTTAAGTATAAGTAAGATTTATTATTATTATATTATACTTATTATATTAGTATTATTATTATATACTTATCTAATTCTTTCTTTTTCCTTTCTTTCTTTATAAAATATATATACATATATATATATTTGTATATACATATATATATATATATATATACTCATAAAAATTTATATTGTAACGTCCCGCAACCGCTCGGAGCGTTACGCTGAGTCGGATTGAATGAATCAAATACTGGTTACATTTGAAATATCGGATTTCGGAAAGAAGGATTAATCGAGTTGGTTTCAATGTGCAGATGGCTAGCGGGTTCGATGGAAATCAGGTGTTCGTTCCGAACAGTACTGAATAGCTGAATGGAAACGATAATGCCATCTTCCTTAGTCCGATCGGTCGGATGATTTGTAGAGCACGGCCTGCTCGCACGGTCATACCAGTTGAGTAGATCGCGCTTGCATCGGACCACGGGTTCAAGGGATTGGCCGTATCGGCAGGACAGGATGCCTAACAGGATCAATCATTGTGAGTGGGCTCTTTCCCTTCTCCTCTACTCCTTCATGCCTAATAATATGGAAAACACGTAAAGGCTTGAACACTTGGACTGAAACATCGGGAAGCACTACACTGAGGCGTGCATAGAGTGCGCGTCGTTGGCTTGGTAGGATTGTGGCTTGAATGGTTTACGCGTTGGATAGTTGGATACGATAGCTGGATTATTCATTTGAGGCGATCGGTTGGATTACTTGGGATTATGCTTGGACGGTTGGAAATATACAAGTTGGAATGATACAATTGAGGCAATGGGAATATGGGAATATCGGGATTCGGGCGAGCGAGCGTGCATCCGTGCACGAGTATCACTTGGTCGCTTTGTCTTGCAAAGCGAGCAGTTGTGGTTCGAAACCGAACAACTGCATCGGCGCGGGCATTGTGTCTCTTTTGGGGCATTGTGCCATGGATTAGCTTTGAGCATAGGTGTTGCACCAATTTGGATTGTGTTGAGAAGAGGCTTCGTGCCTATGAAACACTTGATATTTTGATGCCTCGGGCTATGTTTTGAGGTCGAGATTTGGGTTCTTGGAAGGACATATTGGAAGAATGGTTATGGATGTGTTGGTTGGATTATTGGTGGAACGAGTCTAGGATCGCTTGGTGGGGCGAGAATGTTCGATCCTCTCGTCATACCTACGTGTCTGCATAGTCACGGACAACCTGGGTGGCACAGGGTTTGGTTTCCTCGAACGGGTGCTCCGGGGCACCGGGACCGTTCGGCCATGGAGGAGACAATTGGGTAACGCGTCTTGGGCGCGGTGCCAGCGGTTGGATGCGATTCAGGTGGGTTAGCTACTTAGCGCTGTTTCGAATAGAACCGCATTTGATCTGTCCGATCAACGTCCTTTATGGCCTTTGGCCAGTGACTTCATATAAGAATAGATGTTGGCTTGCTTTACTTTGGTTGGTTTGTGCATCGTATAGGCGCGGCCACCTTGCCTCGGCAAGAGTGTGCACTCGAGAGTGGGATATATAACTTTGGTTCTGGATGGATATTGAGGCGAGACTGATGGTTCGATATGTTATCGTGCAAGCGATGACATTGAGTTAGACGGGTCGGCTTTACATAAACTGCTTGTCGTTTGGTTTGAGATTGAATGCTAGCATGCTTAAACTGCTTTACTGCTTTCCTTAACATGTCATCCATATGCCATGAAATGAATCTAGGATTCAACTAGAAAGATCACCATATAATTGTTTGCATTCACTATTTTACTTAGTGTCGGCTTAGGCGAGTGGGTTACCCCGCTCACCAGTACGGTTGTGTACTGACCCACGTTTGTGGGCAATATTTCAGGTACACAGACGTAGTGGCGCTGCTTGGATATACGGGACAAGATGTATGAACTGTAAGTACCTTTGTGGGCTAGAGAAAGAGAAAGAGTTATTTCATCGTCTCTGTGGCATCGCCTTTGTGGCATTGACTCGGGGCATCTCATTTGGACCCTATCGTGAGCTTCGTTGCGTATACTCTGATTTTGTGCTTGGTACACAATACTTGACTTCCGCTGCAACTTGGTTGTTTCAATGATAACATTTGGTGTTTGACAACATCGCCTTGTACGAGCGCAACTCCAGGCTCGTACGGCACCACGTCCCGATGGGAACGATTGTCCTGCGGGAGAGCTGTAAACGTGGTGATTCACGTTCAGCGGGGACTATCGAGCCTGCGGGAGATTGGGGCGTGACAAATTGGTATCAGAGCGCCTGGTTCATTTTCTCGGACTTGGTCCTTCGCTTCATCACAAACTCTAAATAGCTTCCGCGTGTCGTCTAGCTCTTGACTCTACTCGATGCCGCATCGGATGTTTCATGCAATAAGTCTATTTATTGCTGGTTTTGGCTGCGTTTTATTTCTTGGTTGGGTTGCCTTGGTTGGTTTTCGTAGGATCGCTTAGTCTCGTTAGGCGTTGTTGCATTCGTGCAGCAAGTTGGTTGGCGTTGTTGCATTTGTGCAACAAGTTGAGAGCTTTCGTTGGGTTGGCTTGGCTTGTCGTTCGGGAGTTCTGATTGCCTCAATGGATCAGTTGGTTGGCTAACGAGATTTGGTTATGCAGCATGTTTTGAGTAGAAGCATTCGAAGAGAATAGATCCTTGAACGAGTTGCTCGTCAAGCGATTGTGTTGGATAAAAGTTGGAATTTTGGCTGTGGCGCATCGGTTGAGCAGGTTTGAGTTTGGCTCGGGAATATATGGATAAGTTGGTACGAGTTGCTCGTACAACAAAAGTGTGAAACCGTTGGGTATTGAGTTGGACTATTTGGAAGACAATCATTGCACGATTGCTCGTGTTGAGAAGGTATCAGACGGGTTGAGAAACAGTTGGATAATTCAAGCGTTGCCTGAGTTTTGTGTCAGACTCGAATTGGAAAAGACATGATTATGCATAAGGGATGGTTCGAACGGATCTTGGATCTGTGAAATGGAATCGTAATGTGAGTAGCGACTCGATTCGGAGTGGTATATAGGATACCACATTTTGAGCAAGGCATTGAAAATATTTTGGTTGGACATCTATGGGAATTGCCTGAACGGACTCGTGAAACGAGAATACAAGTTGGTTGGTGCACGTCGGTTGAATTGGGAAGAATGAAAATGGAGCAAGCGAATATTGAGTTGAGCATATCGTGAACGGACTGGTGCAAATGGAAAGCATCATTGGGCTTAAGAGATGGACGAGATCGGAACGAACAACTGGGATGCGCTTGAACGAGCAATGGGTGAATCAAATGATAGCGAGCACGAACTACGATTTTGGGGCGACACTTTTGAGCTGTTGGTTGAGCAAAGAAACACGATATTGGTCTGGAGGGACAATGAGATGGATTTACACAAACTTGGAAGATTTTGGATGTTGCTGCTCGTGAAGTTGACTCAGGTTTAGCGGAAATGGAATTCTGGGCAAGATGGTGCAACGATAGTAAACAGATTCTCCGGAAGACGTGGACGGATTGAGGCAAACAACTAAAGGCAAGAATTTGTGGCGGACAGACTTTTGAAGATAGCTAAACGTGGGAGCAACGTCGGAACAAATCACTGTGTTGCTCGAGTAAGTTGGACGTGCATTGTGGGACGCAGCAAACGGATGTGAATTTGAGCAAGTCTCGAGTTTCAAGAATCAATGGAATCGATGGTGCGAGAATCGAATATGCAATTCGGAAATTTGATGGATTCAGGACAGAACGGCGGATTTATGGAATAAGGTTTCAACGAGCGCGGTTCTCGAATTCGGAAACTTCGCTCGGGTGAATGGTTGGATTTTGAGTCAGATTTTCAGATGAGTTATAGCATGGTTTATAGTAACTGTCCATCGTGATGATTACAATTATCAAGCGTAGCTTCGGGACAGCTGACCCTAAGCAACCTTGCCCGCTGAATCGGATATGAATATGGTAGACCCATAGAACGACCTTTGAGGCGGCGTATTTGGGAATGCGTCGAGGGCAGATGTGAGCAATGTGATTTGGTTTATTGACTGAGTGTTGGATTTGAGAGATCCTTGGGATAGCCTTCAGCTGAAGATACAGCCGGAAGATCGAAGCGATGGTGGAAGTAGCCTTGTCAACTGATGAGATTCAGAGTCGCAGATTTTTATCGATGGCATCGCCTCTGACTCATCGTGCCCTGGAAGGGAATAGCATTCATATGAATTGACGACTGTGAAACTAGCTCGTGAAGTTAAAGCAACGGCTCGTACAGATCAAATTCTTGCGAACACTGGAAGGGACAGATTTGCCTCAGATCTACAAGATGTCTCGGAACTTAGTCTGGGAAGCATGCTCATTCGGAAGGCGAAGGTGATATCCTATGCTTCGAGGCAGTGGAAGCAGCGCGAAGAACTATTTCATGCGCAACCTAAGAATTGTGGCGAGTGTGTCCACGTTGAAATCGTGGCGACACAAATCCCTTTGGCGTGGCGGCGAGATCTTCGTGGATCACACGAACCTCAATATAGATGTTCACCCTGTGAGATTTTGAGATGGCAGGAAATGTGTTGGACTGAGCTGATCTAAGCAAGTTGATATTTGGGTAAGTCGCCTAGATGGGGTAGTATCATTTGAGTTGATCGTTCGGTGCACGAGATAATATTTGGAGATGTTGCTAGTACTAATTTCAGAAATAGTGGGATGGATTGAGCTGGAACTCGGACTGATTGAGTCGGTGGAAAATCTGCATAATTGAGAATAGTTCTCAAGCGAATGTGTTGGAATGGAAATCGTGATTTGGTTCAATTGGGAGCAAAGCAATATGGACGCCTCGAACATAAAGATACCCTTGTAACTTGTTCAAATTTGCTATCGCAAAGCTCGGCTGAAATGCATGTATTTTAGGGACGCCTTAAATATATGTACGGATCCAAAACTAAGCGATACGAGAAATTCGGGTTGAGCTGCAAGGAGGATGGGGGAATTCGTGAAATTTATTCGAGCGTTCAGCAGAACGAGATGTTGTGTCAGAAATAGTGAATATGAGAGTTGCATAGAGCAGATCTATGGAATTGGATTGTGGCATGCTAGTAAGGAATGAGTACCAGCACGGTTCATGGACGAACCTGATTCTAAGTGGTATATTATGTAACGCCCCGCAACCGCTCGGAGCGTTACGCTGAGTCGGATTGAATGAATCAAATACTGGTTACATTTGAAATATCGGATTTCGGGAAGAAGGATTAATCGAGTTGGTTTCAATGTGCAGATGGCTAGCGGGTTCGATGGAAATCAGGTGTTCGTTCCGAACAGTACTGAATAGCTGAATGGAAACGATAATGCCATCTTCCTTAGTCCGATCGGTCGGATGATTTGTAGAGCACGGCCTGCTCGCACGGTCATACCAGTTGAGTAGATCGCGCTTGCATCGGACCACGGGTTCAAGGGATTGGCCGTATCGGCAGGACAGGATGCCTAACAGGATCAATCATTGTGAGTGGGCTCTTTCCCTTCTCCTCTACTCCTTCATGCCTAATAATATGGAAAACACGTAAAGGCTTGAACACTTGGACTGAAACATCGGGAAGCACTACACTGAGGCGTGCATAGAGTGCGCGTCGTTGGCTTGGTAGGATTGTGGCTTGAATGGTTTACGCGTTGGATAGTTGGATACGATAGCTGGATTATTCATTTGAGGCGATCGGTTGGATTACTTGGGATTATGCTTGGACGGTTGGAAATATACAAGTTGGAATGATACAATTGAGGCAATGGGAATATGGGAATATCGGGATTCGGGCGAGCGAGCGTGCATCCGTGCATGAGTATCACTTGGTCGCTTTGTCTTGCAAAGCGAGCAGTTGTGGTTCGAAACCGAACAACTGCATCGGCGCGGGCATTGTGTCTCTTTTGGGGCATTGTGCCATGGATTAGCTTTGAGCATAGGTGTTGCACCAATTTGGATTGTGTTGAGAAGAGGCTTCGTGCCTATGAAACACTTGATATTTTGATGCCTCGGGCTATGTTTTGAGGTCGAGATTTGGGTTCTTGGAAGGACATATTGGAAGAATGGTTATGGATGTGTTGGTTGGATTATTGGTGGAACGAGTCTAGGATCGCTTGGTGGGGCGAGAATGTTCGATCCTCTCGTCATACCTACGTGTCTGTATAGTCACGGACAACCTGGGTGGCACAGGGTTTGGTTTCCTCGAACGGGTGCTCCGGGGCACCGGGACCGTTCGGCCATGGAGGAGACAATTGGGTAACGCGTCTTGGGCGCGGTGCCAGCGGTTGGATGCGATTCAGGTGGGTTAGCTACTTAGCGCTGTTTCGAATAGAACCGCATTTGATCTGTCCGATCAACGTCCTTTATGGCCTTTGGTCAGTGACTTCATATAAGAATAGATGTTGGCTTGCTTTACTTTGGTTGGTTTGTGCATCGTATAGGCGCGGCCACCTTGCCTCGGCAAGAGTGTGCACTCGAGAGTGGGATATATAACTTTGGTTCTGGATGGATATTGAGGCGAGACTGATGGTTCGATATGTTATCGTGCAAGCGATGACATTGAGTTAGACGGGTCGGCTTTACATAAACTGCTTGTCGTTTGGTTTGAGATTGAATGCTAGCATGCTTAAACTGCTTTACTGCTTTCCTTAACATGTCATCCATATGCCATGAAATGAATCTAGGATTCAACTAGAAAGATCACCATATAATTGTTTGCATTCACTATTTTACTTAGTGTCGGCTTAGGCGAGTGGGTTACCCCGCTCACCAGTACGGTTGTGTACTGACCCACGTTTGTGGGCAATATTTCAGGTACACAGACGTAGTGGCGCTGCTTGGATATACGGGATAAGATGTATGAACTGTAAGTACCTTTGTGGGCTAGAGAAAGAGCAAGAGTTATTTCATCGTCTCCGTGGCATCGCCTTTGTGGCATTGACTCGGGGCATCTCATTTGGACCCTATCGTGAGCTTCGTTGCGTATACTCTGATTTTGTGCTTGGTACACAATACTTGACTTCCGCTGCAACTTGGTTGTTTCAATGATAACATTTGGTGTTTGACAACATCGCCTTGTACGAGCGCAACTCCAGGCTCGTACGGCACCACGTCCCGATGGGAACGATTGTCCTGCGGGAGAGCTGTAAACGTGGTGATTCACGTTCAGCGGGGACTATCGAGCCTGCGGGAGATTGGGGCGTGACATATATAATAGGGTATTGCACATCGTTAGGCTAGCAACTGCTCAAGGGGTCTCCTACATGGAATAAATTCCGAAAAATTTCTGAAGGTCCCACAAGTCATCTAAGTGCTCGAACACCTAACATAAAAATTATTAAAAATCTATTTCTCCTATTTGGACCTAATTACTATAATTTAATTAATAATTAATAAATAAAGGGTATATACGATTTCTAGGAAGGGGGTTTTACAAGCAGTGAATAAATGAACCCACTCGTTTCCCTCAGCAGCCATCCTTCGAGTGCGTGCCATCAGTAATGGAGAATTAAGCTTGATCCTCAGGTGCTGGCTCTAAACTTGGCCATACAAAACTAGTAGGGTCAGACCCCAAATAGCAAGTACTACAAAGATAGCATGAAATGAAGAAACAAAACTAGTTCTATAACATGAGATGCGTGAGCTAACAATCAATGGCATATGTCTTATCCATGACATGACACGACACCCCTTCACCAAACAAGGATAGGAAGTGCCTTATCACATCAAGCTTGAATACGTTCCTTGATTATGATCAAGTTGAAATAATTCTTTGTCGTAGTTTCAGTCCACAACATATCATATCACAACAGCACAACCCAACAACCAAACAAGGACATGAGTTGGACCATCATGCTACAACGGTCTATGTCCCTAATTTCACTCAACAGAAGGCACAATACACAATCAGAGATATTACATAGGAGGAATAATCTAGTTTCAGTCCATGGATTATCGTAACATAACGGCGCAATCCAACAACCAAACAAGGACATGTGTTGAATCATTACGCGATAGCCCACTTTCCTGGCTAGGCATGCATTACAAAAAATTTAAACGGCCAATCATGTATTACAGCTTGATATGTGATCTCTGGGTTATCCCAGAAATGCAATACATAAGTATCCTCAGATCGTGCCCTAATCAAGCAGGGCTGACTGAACCAATAATATACGAGCAAGTGTATATGTATAAGATGCACTAGTCCCTAGCAAGGGCACTGAGATAATTAACGATTAGTAGCAGTTCCAGGCTTTCTATAGGAAAGATATTGGCTTGGTCTTATAATTAGATCAGCTATTGCACTCCACTAGTACGGATGATATACATTATCCGAGGTGGCCAGCTTTTACTCCAAGCTAATTTAAGGTGGCTCGACGTTCACGATCTCGGGATATCGTTCCCTCCCAATGCTCTACAAGTTAAGTTGCCTAGTTAACCCTAGGTTAATAGAATCTCATGTCATGGTCACATGAACATTCTTCTTAAATGTCGTACTTTAAGTACGGGCAATCTTGATACGAACCGATATTGTTACTCGCAAGTTAAATATGGATTTACCCAAGTGTGATGCAACAATCAATGTTATCTAGCCACGACTAAAGTCATTGTCCAACTACCAGATCCGCGCATGAAAATAATTACATATATCACGTAGCAAGAGTATATAGCATGACGGCTCACGATATATATATCAAGTAGCACTCTCGGTGCGATTAAGTGTATCAGCATAAATACAATAGTCAGGGCAGAAACAATTTCTAGTATCAAGGTTAAGATCAAGATCATGAACGAGTTATCAAGTAGCAAGTCAGTCAGGATAAGACAGTTAAGCACTGGTCATATTAATTGTTACTTCATTATATTGATAGATGAGAATAAGAGTTGTGCCAGAACTCCTCGAGATCAGATCCACAATCCTTAAACCAAACAAGGACCGGGATTGCATACCTTCCCCCGAGTTGAACTATGCCACTTATTCTATCCAACGTATAATAAGGTGATCAAGAGAAATTAGTAAGTGCATATAAGGCCACATCTACAGGGCTCATATCGGGTACTTAGTCAATTTAGCACAGGGTCACATCTGGGTCATACAAGTCATTTCTAAGTTTAACACATAGCATCATAATCATCCAATCAAATGAGAACATTTTTAAACCAAGCAAGTGTTTAACGTGTGCATGAAATAATAAGTGCATAACTAGGGTGTTGCATGAAGTCGAGGTCGCATGATGCCAAGGCCGCATGCAGTCGAGGCCGCATGATATCAAGGCCGCATGCAGTCGAGGAAAGTCTACTCTTCGGGATAAGTGCAATGTGACAGGCAATAAATGTAAGTCAGAAAAGGTGACATAAAGTGATGGATGTGACCGATGTGACATGCAATAAAGTGTGACAGAAGAAGACTAAATCATAAAAAGTCGTATCAAAGTGGTGCTGAGTCATTCGTTTTAAGAAATAGGAAACACATAGCTTGAGGCCGCATGCTCATCTTGGCCGCATACACACTTGTGCGCATGAAATCTTTTTGGACTTAGTAAAAAAAAATTGACTTACTGAGACTTCATTCGTCAAGTTTTATGCTTTTGGCCAAGGGATGCATGTGCAAATTCAGTCATGCGTCCAACATGATAGCTGTATGCCGACTCGAAGCGAGAAGTCCAGGCCGCATGGAGCTCCTTCGTCCCAAAACAGCAGGTTTCGGCCATGGAAGCTCCGAAAATCCAAGTTTTGTTTCTTCCATGGAAACCTCAAACGAAGTCCAAATCCAAAAAAAGTAAAGTTCTAAACTACTCAAAATCAAGTGATCGTCAACATAGAACAATAATTTTTCGAAAATAAAAAGTTTTAAGAGATCAAAACCCAAGAAAACTCAAGAACACATAAAAAACTCTAAACTAAAAATGTATATCTACACTAATCCATCCACCAAATCCGAAAATACCAAGTTCTAAACATATGGAGAATCACATAGCAAACATAATGGACTCATAAAATAGAAGGTTTTTCTATTTTTATGCAAGGTGTACTTGCTTATGGAGGGAGAGAGAAAACCTAAGTGAGAGAATGAAAAGGAAATAATGTGAAGAGAGAGAGAGAATGCGTGTTTTGGTTTATATATATGGAGGGTTTGGGTTCACTTGACCAATGGTTCAAGTCATGACCAAGCCCCGATCCCGAAATAAGCCAATATCCAAACTCTTCCTGAAAATATTAATTTTAAAAATAATTAATTGATGATGATATACATACAATTTAGACGACTCACTTTTGAGCAGTTTTGAAGCCTCAATATATATATATATATATATATATATATATATATATATATATATATATATATATATATATATATATATATATATGTATATATATATATATATGGGAGTCCTAACTACAGTTTTTTTTTGTCCCCTACCTGGCATGATTTCTAAAGTTTCTAAACCTCTATAATGGGGTTCAAAATCACCAATAATGATGTTAGGCAGAGAAAAAGTTTACAAGATGGAGAGGAAGTTGTGTGAGAGGAATATGAAATATGAGTTTGGCTGTTTGAAATTGTGTGTTATTCCTTAACATTTAAATAAGAGAAATTTTGACTTACCCCCACTTTTTTTTTACCATATTTAAGGGTGCACCCCATAGTTTTTTCATAATGTAAAAGACCTCCTAATTTTGACGGAATTCGTCCAGACATGACGGTCAACCCATTTGACCAAAAATATTAGACGAAAATGTTATTCCCTTATTTTTCTGTTATTTTTCCTCTCACCCCCTCCTCCCCCTTCTCCGCCATCGCCGCCCCCATACCCCTGCTACCCCGCTCCACCCTTCTCCCCGCCACCGCCGCACTCCCCCCCCCCCAACCGCCGCCGCCTCCCTCTCTGCCCCCGCCCCCGCAGCAGCATCGCAGCAACCATACGCTAGCATCGTCGTCGCGCGATTGCTGCTGCTGATGTTATTGTTGCGGCGCTGCAGCAGAGACGGCGGCGGGGAGGGAGACGGCGGCGGTGGCGGGGAGGGTTGGGTAGCGGGGTGGGGGGTGGGGGTGGGGGTGGGGAGGAGGGCAGCGGCGGTGGTGAGGAGCGGGGGAGGGGGTGATGGTAAAAAGGAAGAGAAAAATAAGTGAGGGACATTTTCGTTAAAAAAAATTAGTCAATTGGGTTTACCGTCAAGTCTGGACGAATTTCGTCAAAAGTGGGAGGTATTATACATTATGAAAAAACTGTGGGATGAACACTTAAATATGGTAAAAAAAAGTAGGAGATGAGTCAAATTTTCTCTTTAAATAATAATAATTTAGATATAAAAAAATAACCATATTTTAAAAAAAAATGTGATACCCCCTATTATTTTGTGTGTTGTCCCTGGTTATTCTTTTAGAGCTGTTTGGATAGCAATGAGTGCAACGAAAGTGAACGAATTTTTCAACTTTTTCTTCAATTGGGTTTTGAAATTGGGAGTTCATGTGTTTGGATACGCATTGCAATTGCATTACAAGTGTCCCCTCACTGACCAAAAATATGCTTTTGTCCCCTCCCTTTTTCAATTCTCAGCTCCAACAAAAACAAAAGAGCAACTCGGATGAAACTGACTGTTTTACTGCTCTTTCTGCACTCTTACAAGCGTCAGAAGTCGATATCGACCACTGTGTTATCGAGGAGGCGACGCCTCCATCTAAGCTTGCCGTCTACGCAAGCTTCCTTGCCGGTTCATGGCGAAGAGATCCTAATTTTTAGGGGTTTGTGGAGGGAAATGAGATGGAGAAGAAGAATAGAAGAGTGGGCTGGAGAAGGTGAGTTTTTTTAAGGGATACCAAGCACTAGTGTGTGAAATTTATGTGTAAAAATTTTATGAAGAAGAGTACAACAACAAGAAGAAAAAATCAAGCACACGTGTTTTGATGTGTGAGTTTTTTTTTTCCCTTTCATAAATATATCTTTATTATTCTTACCAGTTTTTTTTGTTTTATGTGTGATGAGAGGGTAAGCATAACAAATTTAGAAAGGGTGGCTATATCATTTACGAGATTATATCCAAACATTAAAAGTTCATATTTTAGTTTCCACCTACTCTTTCAAGTGGTCATCTAAACACATTATATTGAAACTTCTCACTTGCGAGGGGACAAAATTCTACGTATCCAAACACATTTTGAAGAGTAAAATATATTGAAAGTGCACTATATTACAACATGATAAAAGTACCACTTTCACACTTTTATGAGTTATCTCTATCCAAACAACCCTTTCCAGAAGTTAAGATTTTCCTCCAAATTTTGTGACAGAAAATAATACCACATTTTTCTGAAGTCACGTCCCTTTCCTGTAATTTCACTTCCATTTCCTGAGCCAATAGAAAGTCGAATATTCGCAAATTAGGGGTATGCTTGGTAACGATATTTTTATCGGTTTTGGGGTATTTTTGAACCGGCGATTTATGAAAATACCTGCTTGTTAATTTTTTTGAGGCACTGATTTCGGTCTGCTCAAAAACCTTCCAAAATCGGTGTAATGTATTTTTGGATGGCTTTATAAACACCCCAAATCGGTGGATTTTGAGGAATTTTATTATTTTATTTTATTTTTATCCTCATCCAAAAATATAAATATAGGTAATAATACCTAACCTTATTTTCTATTCCTCATCTCATCTCCCGCGGCTCCTTTTCCGGTAAAATTATGAACTCTCTCTCCTCTTCCCGTAGTTTTCTAATTGCTACTTTTCCGATAAAATTTTCTCCCGTGGTTCCTCCTCCACCTATTCGTTGGCATCTTTCTTGTAAACTCATGTAGAGGTCGTTAGCATCTTGCTTGTAAAGGCATGTAGAGGAGCGGGCTGCAGGAGCACAAAGGGAAAGTTTATTGTACTATGTTTGCTTGTAAATGCAACGTAGTCCATTGCACTATTTTTATTGTTTCTTGTAAAGCTTCCATGGCTACCTTATGTCCTGTCTTCGTGGTACTATATATATATATATATATATATATATAAAGGGATATGAGCAATAGACTTATATTTCTACATCAGTCAATGCACATGTGGACTAATAGGAATAAAGTGTACTGGTGCACATGGGATATATGAATCAATTCATATTGGTCCACGTGTGCATGATTCATGTAAAAATATGAGCATGTGGCTGTGTGTGTTATAGAAAATTAATTACATGCATGCAGCTAGTTATTCCAAGTGCTGATGTCATATTTACTTTTGCAATGGCAACACAAATGCTATAATTATTTTAATACTCTACTTGTATCATCTAGGAATTTGAAAGATACTGAGCTACAACGTGTATATATATGTCAGAAAAGCTTTTATTTATATACAGACATAAAAATAATTTTACTTTTATAAAAAAAATTCAAAATCATTCCTTAATGATTATCAAACACTGATTTAAAAGTCGTTGTTTAAAACCATCCAAAATTGGATCCTTCGTAACCGCTGCTCTAAAATTATATCGTACTCGTTACCCTCGTAATTGTCAAGTGTACCCTAAAGGAGGAGCGTGTGTGAGAAGTGAAAGAGAAGCGAAGACATCCCCTCAAACAAAAAAAACAAAATGGGATCCCTCCTCCTCCTCCGATCTCTCCAACGCTCCCGCGCCATCCTCAACCCTAACCCTAACCCTAGACTCCCCTCCCGATGGATCTCCTCTACCACCGACCTCAACAAGTCCTCCCCTGCCGCGGCGGCGGCCGTTCCGGAGCCCTCGCCGGAAATCCGCCCGCCGCCGGCTCCAGTCGGAGGAGCCCGGGTCCACTTCCCGAACCCCGAGGACGCCATCGAGGTCTTCGTCGACGGCTTCGCCGTCAAGATCCCGAAGGGTTTTACTGTGCTCCAGGCCTGCGAGGTCGCCGGGGTCGACATCCCGCGGTTCTGCTACCACAGCCGCCTCTCCATCGCCGGGAACTGTCGAATGTGCCTCGTCGAGGTCGAGAAGTCCCCCAAGCCGGTGGCCTCCTGCGCTATGCCGGCTCTTCCAGGTCCGGATCCGATCTCTTTGGTTTCTTGATGCTTTTGGTGTGATTTTAGGGTGTGTGGATCGCTTTGACGACGACGACGACGACCGACGATGGAGATGCAATTTTTAGGGTTGAAGCTAGAATTTGATAGGTTTTGAGTGGAAATATGTATTTGTTTTATCGGATCTCTTGATTTGTTGCCGCTTTTTTGTCATTTAGGGTTGGTAGGTTGGTTTGACGATGGAGTTTTAGGGTCTGCTTGGTAGCGGTGTTTTCACCGGTTTTGGGATATTTTTGAACCGGCAGTTTACGACAGTTTATGAAGTGTTTTAAAAACACTGCTTGTTAATTCTTTTGAGACTGGTTTTGGTTGGTTCAAAATTCCCCAAAACCGGTGAGAAATTAAGTATTGCATTGCTACATATACTTTCAATATAATTAAGTTGTTGGAGGCTGTGCACAGTTTTTTTCTCTTCATGCAGCCTTCGTAAATTCCATTTGACTATTGTCAAAGTTGAACAATGTATGATACACACCCATAAAGACATATTCAAGAATCATGAATCAAGCAGACTTCGACGTCAAAAATAAAATTTTGGAAGAGCTTTTGTTTATATATGGACATATAGATAATTTAATTCTTGTAAAAAAAAACTTTTAAAACCGCTTGTTAATGAATTACTAAACATGGATTGGACTGATTTAAAGCTGCTACTTAAAACTACTCAAAATCGATCTCTCAAAACTGTTCATAACCGGTACTCTAAAAAAATCTCATAACCGCTACCCCCACAATTGCCAAGCAGACCCTTAGGGTTGGAGCTAGAGAATCAAGAGGGGAATATAATTTTGAGCTAGAAATTGATAATTTTGAGTGGATATTTTTGTATAATTTATTATAGTTTTAAGGTAAAGGCGAAAGACTCGACAACTTTCTGATGTAAAATATTATCTAATTAAACTCGGGGAAGGATATAGGGTTTCTAGGACTTGAAATTAGTGCTTCGAGACGGCAACAATATTGTCGCAGCGATTTTGGCTGGTCATGGTGCCTTTCATGTTGACTCAAAAACAAAATTTGAAGTATCCATGCTTCCTAAGCGTAGAAAAAAGATAAAGCTCTATACGAAAATAGAATAACGACAATCCGATTGGGTAGAGAATAAGACCTGAAGCTCAATACCAGGAAATTAAGGTCGGTTTGTCGAAATTGATACAGTTTTCAGCTGAGGTCAGTGAAGTCCTCATTTTTTTTTGTTGGTTTGATAGGTTATTGTAGGTTTTGGTGTAGACTGTGAGAGAAAGGAAGGAAAGATGAATGAAAATGTGCTAACCCCTTGTTTTGGTACACTGGGAAAGAAAAGAAGGAAAAATTGTAATTTTAGCATCAAATGACGAATCTATACCTTTGGAAAGAAGGGAAAGATAAATTTGAACTTGCATTGCTTACAACTCGGAGCTCCTCTCCTACTTGAATATAGGCTACCTTTGTTTCCTTTCCGGTTACTGTCTATGTCGCACAGCTATGAATACAATATAACATGATAGGGACACGACGGTACAGTCACAATATTGATTTTGGTGATTCATAGTGTATTTTACGGTTTATGACACGGAAGAAACTGTACGACATGAACTGATACGAATCCATCACATACAATACGAAGTCACATACAATACGATACGACAATTGGTTTTTTAGTATTCGTGCTTGCTATCCGTCTGTGCAATTAAAAGTATCCTTAGGGTTGGAATTCCAGGTTTCTACAGATTTAGTTTAGAGGAATAAGAGGCTTGGGGATTACCAGGGCACTGCCTTAAATTTCTGAGTGCGGCAGTTTGTGTCGGAACTCACTTTCTAGTCAACTTTATATTTGATTATTTGATCGAAGGTGTGCAGACCAATACTTGTTTTTTGTTATTCACGGGAAAATTGTTTGGCCTTCTTTATTTCTTTTCCAAAAAACCCAGTAAAAAGCTACTCTAGCTTAAACCTTCAAGAATCTGAT
Organism: Iris macrosiphon; assembly: GCA_036927795.1. NCBI lineage: Eukaryota > Viridiplantae > Streptophyta > Magnoliopsida > Asparagales > Iridaceae > Iris > Iris macrosiphon. The sequence continues at coordinate 131,711,273 of JAYESA010000003.1, forward strand.
TTACTAGCTGAGTATAACCAGAGTAGAGTACATATTACTGCTTAAATCTGGGAAAGGCTGAATTCTGTGTTCCAATTGGAAACTAGTTTAGCAGCCTCATTGAGGTCAATAAGTCTCGGTAGCGGCTTCCTCGTGTGCCATATTGGCTGTCTCAGGTCCCCTCCGATCCCATGTTGAATCATTTTGTTGATTATTTGGTATAACTTACAGGTGGCCAATTGCTTTAGTTATGGAATTTGTGATTGAAGCTAGAGAAGCACAAGTTTAAATACCTGTTATATGATTAAGAAGGGAAAAAATAAAACTTTAAGCTATTAGTTGTTGAATGCAAGTGGAAAATTGTATTTTAGATGGTAGTTTAGAGAGAAAGAGGACAACTTTTCACCTTCTAATATAACCTAGATGTAAGCTATGCTTTTAGGTAAGTTTGGGGAAGGATTCAGTGTTATAGGACTTGAAATTAGTGACTCAATGAACAGGATTGTAACTGTCCCGAATATCTAGTAATGTGGAAATATTTAATATAACCTCAAAGTTTTAGCACGCAGACAGATCTTGGTTAATTCTACCCATTTAGAAGTTCCAGCTGTCAGAGAAGTAGAAAGTAGGAGAGCCTGCAGTTTCGGTAGCAGGCGACTAAACTTAGTGTGTATAAGGCACATTGTTTAACAGACATCAGGAAAATTCTCCATTGTTCTGAATGAAGTTTTAGAGAATGATACGGTTTTGTTAATGTTGCAGAGGGCATGGCCCTTAACCGAGCTGGATGTCTGAAAAGGAGTCGAACAGCCGACCCCAAATTTTGGGATAAAGACTTTCTTCTTGTTGTTGTAGGAAAATTCTCCAGTGTTCTGTTAGTTTGTTAGAGTGATGTAGGCTGTGATTCCTTTGTTAAAAGATCGAAAGAAGTAGATGGAAAGGTTACAAAAGTCGGCATTGTGCTTAGAATCTCTGCTTCTTTTCCTTGCCTTCATTATTTTCCCCATCTAAGTAACTCGTAGATGAAAAGAATAGGAACGTACATTGAGCTATTTATTGATTAGAACTGTGAGCTTCTCCCTAATTGAACATTCCCCTAGCCAATTTTTCTTGCCACCAATTACACAAATAAAGACATCCTTAGGTAAGAATTTTATGTTTTTGTGACTTGAATCTAGAGCAAGGGTCACCAAGATCCTGTCCTAAATTTCCCGCAGAGCTGGGATTTTGGTATTTCAAGGGAAAAACTGTATCAGGGTTTGAGATTATATGCGATTATTAAGTCTAAGTATGTCATGAAAATATATATTGTACTTTATTGTTACATGAGAAAAATGTTATTCATCCCTGTTAAATAATCCACCAAAAAACTAACTTGGAACGCTTGAAGTAAGGTATAACTTGCAGTAAACTAGTTTACTAGCTGACCATAAAAGATAGCACAGATTTGCAGCTTAAAAATGGAAAAGGCTGAAATATAAATGATGATATGAATATCACCGCAAGTTGTGACATAAGTTCCCATGATGAAAGCCTGTTTACTCCTTATATTATCAAGAGTACTTGAATCACAATCAGCAGACACCTTATTTGTCAGGAATTTTATATGAAGTTTTTTTATTGGCAGGGATGAAGATTAAAACAGACACTCCTATAGCAAAGAAGGCGAGGGAAGGAGTTATGGAGTTCTTACTGATGAACCATCCATTGGATTGCCCTATCTGCGATCAAGGAGGGGAGTGCGATCTCCAGGACCAGTCGATGGCCTTCGGATCAGATCGTGGACGGTTCACAGAGATGAAGAGGTCTGTAGTTGATAAGAATTTGGGTCCATTGGTGAAGACGGTGATGACTCGTTGCATCCAGTGCACAAGGTAATTTTCCTTTTAATCCTGCTGACCAAGCAATTTTTCTTCCATTGATTTGTATTATCCAACCGTAGTAAGCTAATGTCTTTTCTTTTGGTATGGCTAGTTTTAGTCAACTTCCTCAAATTTCACCATAAAAGCGGAGTGGTCTTTAAAGTAAAAATACTAAGACACGTAGTAATCAATGTTTACTGAACATTTCCATGTTTGGAGTCTGGACACACGGTATGAACATCCTGAGTCAAGGATCCATGCTTCAGTAAATACATCCTTCCCACAATGTACTGTAAGTATATCACATGGTAACTCTTCCTCGGCTTTCGTTGAAATATTGACTTGACTCAAATTGCTATTGTTTCCTTCTTTTCTAACTATTGCTTGTACTTTGGGCATTGCTTGTAGAAATAGTATGCATCACCATCCTGCCATAATGATTTAGATTTTTTCCTTGTTGCTTTTGCCTCTATCTTTATTCTTAGATGTTCCCCTTTTCCTGTCAGTCAACCTTCATGACTCCTTGGATGCGATTTGCCTTTTCATTATCTCATTATTGAGAAGCGTAGTTGTAACCTCCCTCATCTCGAGAGTCTCATTCCCATAAAGGATTGATGTTACCAAGTGGTCATACGATGTTGGAAGTTAAGATATGAGCAAAATCGTTTGGTCCTCTAATTTTGACTTCATGACATATAAGATCGTTTACAACCTTATTGAAACTGTTCATATGGTGTAGAATTTGGGTCCCCTCCTTCATGTGTTAAGTGTAGAGCTGCTTCTTTACAAGCTCTCTAGCTTCAACCATAAACTGACGTTGAAGTTTTTGTCATAATGTTCTATATAACCTCATTTGCCAGACAAAGCTCTAACATGTACTTGTGCCTTTTAATTCATATCGTCATATGCTTCATCTGTCATGTCATCATGTTTCTTCTCCTTACCGACAACGACCTTATACAATCTTTTTTTAACAAAGATTACGTTAACCCTTCTCTGTGTCGAGATTTTTCGCTTACTCTTAAACTTTTCCATCTTGAACTTGATGCTATTGATTTTGTTATTCTTTATCCTTTATAAGTAGAACTCTCCCTCGGATCTTTATGGACCAACAACTTCAAGAATCACGATTTAAGTAGATAGGGAGCGAACCAATGTCGTCATCTACTGTTGTCCTAAAATCTGAAGTTCCTTCGGTTCCCTTAGTTATGATAACAATTCTTAAGCCGCAAAGATCGAGAGCTTCCTTCAGCGAAGACAAATAAACAAAGAGCAATTACCGAAAAAAATAGCATAACCAATAACACAAACAATATGACGTGGTTCAGCTAATATCGATCTACGTCCATGGGGGCAAGGGAGAATAATTTTATTGAATCAAGCTAAAACCTTACATGAGTTAGTACAATAATACTATATCGCACAAACTCTCCCTTAGGAGATCTTCAACAAGCTCTCTTCCTTCTCTCAATTCCCTTAAGTTTCTTGGGAATTCTTAGCATAACCACCAAGCTAGCATCCTTCCTCAAGCACACCTATTAAGGTTAGGGAACCCCTTAAATAGGCTCTCCAAAAGTTTTCCAAGTCGAGAGCGATCCGAATCGTCGAAAGCGCACCTTAAAATCTGGCCGGTCTGCTGAAATCCTTCTGAACTGGAATTCCAGATAGGCAACCAGTATGTCACTGGTATTCCGTTTACAGTGCGCACTTATGTGCACTATGCAATGAGAAACCAGTATACTCGTCTGGGGAACCGATATGCCGGTTACTAGTGCGCACGAGGCTATGGAGAACCCGATTTTCCGGTTGGGAGCAACCGGAATACAGGTTGACTTTGACGGCAGCTTTGGTTCTTTTGAGCCCCTTCTTTGTGTGTCTATTCTCTAACTCCTTGTTGAACACGAGCCACCACTAATGGTGACAGTTAAGGGTCAGACCGTTGGTTACTAGGATTTAATCCGTGGGCTCTGGTGTTGTATGTTCAGTCAAAGCAGAAGCAACCACAAGAATCTTTCTTCCTGACTTTTTACCTAGAGGCCTCATCACCATGTTTAATGTGGATAAAGATCTAATTGGTCAGCCCATCAACTATCGAAAATTGTGCTATTTCTTTTGGCTAATTTTTTTTTTGTAGCAAAAGTGGGTGGGATTTTTTTTTTCATTATTGCTGTAATTGTCAACATTTATGACATCAGTCTTTGGAAAGCTTGGTAGGCTGGTGTAGCCTAGTTTTTGGGCAGTCTAGGCAGGCTGTGTGTTAGTAATATGGTCAGCCCAATCCTAACCCTGTGCTTTTAGTAATATGCTTCTAACGTAAAAATGTGGAATAGGATATGTCAAATTCATTAATTGGCAGAAGCATCTGGAATGAACAATGAGGATGATACCCTTTCCCCTCTTTTTAAGGTGGCTGTTGCTAGGGTCACCAAATGTCTGCCTCAGCTCTAGGCAGTGTGTTGTCGGTCTCCTCTGCCGTGTCTGAGTGTCTCCCATGAATGCCTTCTTAAAACTGCATTATGGCACCTAATTTGAGTCTTTTCTTTGAACAAACTTAAGGAAATTTGAGTTGATGGTTCCTTGGGAAGCTATTTCCCTATCTGGGAGCATATTGTTATGCATTAGGCAGGCACACTACGTTTAATCTGTATGTTTGTACCTTAGTTTTTATCTCGGAATAGCTACGTTCACATAGAACATTTCTGTGAAATTCATCACTCATGGTTAATCTATTTTCTGTTAATTTAGATAACAAGTTTATTTCCAGTCTCATTCGTGTCTTCATCTTTTTCTCTAGTCAATTATGATTTGATTTCTTGTTCTGCATTCCATTTAACTATCTGCAATTTTAGGTACTTTCTTTTATTTTCTTATTATGCTTCTCATCTTTTCGTTGAGTCACATCTCATCTGAGATAGAAGTTTTATCTTGCAAAAGTGGCACTCTGACATCCTAATACTGGCCAAAAGGTTCGGTGAGTCACATCTCATCTGAGAAAGTTTTATCTTGCAAAAGTGGCACCCTGACATCCTAATACTGGCCAAAAGGTTCACTAGATCTTGACTTATTAAGCACATGAGCCTGACATACACCAGTATTTTCATTCCGTATCTTTTTCTTTCACACATAATGAACTTCAACTCCTTTACTTACTCTAGGTGTGTCAGATTTGCGACTGAAGTTGCTGGGGTTCAAGACCTTGGCATGCTAGGGCGGGGTAGTGGAGAAGAAATTGGAACATATGTGGAAAAACTTATGACAAGTGAACTATCTGGGAATGTGATAGATATATGTCCTGTGGGTGCTCTCACCTCAAAACCATTTGCTTTTAAAGCTAGAAACTGGGAATTGAAGGGCACAGAGAGCATTGATGTCACTGATGCAGTTGGCTCAAACATTCGAATTGACAGCAGAGGGCCAGAAGTCATGCGCATCATTCCACGCTTGAATGAGGTCTCACTTTCCATCATGTTGGTTCATATGCAATAACTGACTATTATATTTATATTTCCAATCAATTTGCATGTATTGTTTCCCCTTGCCTTATTTCTCTTTGCAGTTCTACGCTGGCCAATGCACCTGCATCTATATATTATCATCAAGCAGTTGCAAATTGGACACTTCTTAATAGCAAGGCGATTAGTTTCAAAAATGTGATCCATGTTATATCCAAAATTCACAACCGCTTAGAACATTATATACATTAAAGGGCAGTTTGGATTTTTTTAAGCTTGGTAGTAGTTTGATTTTGTGAAGCTTGTTGGTTGCTACCATCTGTTCTTTTACTGCTTGTACACATGCCTATGAGTATGATATAACATACAGATACGTATAAGGTTACAGATACGTATATTTATATTCACATGCATATATGGTAATGACATTCCTTTTTACTTTTTTTACTTAACGTCTCATAGAGATGAATGCAATTTCCTATATCAAATTGTATCATTTATTTTTTCTTAAAGACTCTTTAATAGTCTAGAGTTTCTATAGTCCAAGGGAACTTGGAGGGGGTGCTCCTTGGTTGCATACCAGAAAGGTAGGTCTAACCGACCGATGTCTGACATGGCTCTCTCATGATGTTAGCTACCTTGACAAGGAACAGGTTGACGTATCGTTATAAAAACATTTTTTATGCTCCATAGCTAGACCCATTTTGACGGGAAAATCAAAATGCTTGGATGCTGACGAAGACGAGGACATCCTTATTGATAAGCATATATCTGTATGCCATTTTGTCAAAATTGTGTGAACCGGATCGTGGAGTGCGTGGGAGTGCGCGATCCAGTTTGGATCGGACCCAATTCGATCTGGGACAAAAAAAATTGCACCGGCCAAGGATCAGTTCCGAATTGTAGGATCTGGATCATGGAGCGTACCATCGAACCCAAATAGTAGGATCCGGAGTGCGCGCGGCCAGATTTCTGGGGGTATTTTGTTTTTTTCTTCCTACAAACCTTGTATAAGTTAGGGAGGGCCTTAACTATTTATTTCGACTCTTTCCAAAATCTACGTTATTTACCGGGATTGCTCTTACCCTTGGAACCAAGTTCCAAATCTTCCGATCTGGATCACGGTTCTTTCTGACTCTCAGGTTTGTTTGGTTCGAGATACGGAGCTATACATATTACATCCCAAAATATGTAACATTGATGAAGGAATTATCTCAGTTTCCGTTCAGCTTCCGAGCAAACACGGTATGACAATTAAATTGTGAACAAGATGGGTCAATAATTCAATATGATTCCACTATTTACCACACAACATACTTTTGGAATGTAAGCAACACGGATCATCATGATTCTAAAGATAGGTCAATAATTCAATATGATTCCAATATTTATGACACAACAAACTTTTGGAATGTAAGCAACATGGATCATCATGATTCTAAATTGTTTGCATTCGGATAAAATTTAGAAATGATAGGATATGCGTTTTTGCCTTGTAATTTTTCAGTTGAGTTGATAATCGAAATTACTAATATATTTATGAAATATTATTAATGAACCAAGTAAAAACACTAAAATGTACAACGATCCGAAATGATGATCTAGCTGAACCTACCCCCACCTAACCATCATATTTGCCTTAAAAGCTTTGTTGTTGTCACCACTCCCATGTCCCTCAAGCTTCGTCTGTTATGCACATCCTTCCTTGAATTCGTCAAGGGGCAATAACTAATGTTATCATTGCACACCAAGCACATAAGAAGGAACAATACTACAACGGACATGGCAACTAAGAGCTGAATGGAAGAAAAAGTTTCAAACAACCGACCCTAAAAAATTTGGGATAAAAGCTTTGTTGCTGTCACCACTCCCATATGCCCCTAAAGCTTCGTCTGTTATGCACATCCTTCCCTAATTTTTCTGAGTATTAATCCAACTTATTGTTCCTTATGTGCTTAGAGTGCAATGATAGCATTAGTTATTGCCCTTTGACGAATTTATACTTGGTCCACCCATAAGTACACATGATATCTTGATTGACTGGTTTCTATGGATTTCAGTAGTCTAGTGTCAATAGACAACTTACAATTGATTATCAATATGCTCTAGGATAAGATTTATAATATTTTTTCTACTTCCAATATAGCATCAAACATTTTCATTTTTGGGGCATTAAATTGAGCAATTTGCTTGGTTAAAACTGGAGTGTCATGGGTTACTGTTATAAAAGGTGTTGGTTTACTGGTTTATGGTTTTGTCAATGGATTCTATGTAAAGTGAAGAAATGAGGGATGGGTTAGTGGTATAAAAGATGTGTAACTTTGTGAAGGATATGGAACTTAAAATAAAGAAAGTGGATAATTTTTCCAGTAAATATGAAATAGTAGAAATCCAAGTTAAATAGATGCCTATAAACGGATACAGAACATCCATTAATATGGATGAAGGTAGGGAAAGGAATTATACAACGTAAAGTTCAATTGTCTTAATTGAAAGTGACTTCTTAGAATCCTGAGATTCTAGAAGGATTTTCTCTGCAGGGTAAGTAAATCAAATTACCCAAACATCTGTGTGCAACTTTTCTCTATGTAACTGGTAAGGGAAGGGTGGGAAAGGCCTTGTAAGACATCCTGCAATCTGGTTTCCCTCGAGAATGACCTATTTGAAACTTGAACTTGTTAAATTATTTTCTCTGCAAGAAAAAGAAAACAAATAACCCAAACAGTGTTCAGAATGTGCCTCTAGGTGAGTATGTCCTTAATAGGATAAAAGGAGTATTATGTGGTCAGCAGCATAGATCGAATCAGATATAAGCTTTCTGCTCCTGCTTGTTTCTATCATTGTTCTATGAGAAGGTCCTTTGGGAATTGTATCTGGCCTAAAGCTAATTTGTACACTATCTTGAAGGTAGTCTCATGTTAGCCTTGGATCTTCTCTTATCTAAATACCTGTCTGCCCTGTACAACTCACTCCACATCAGGACCCACAAATGGTCCAACAATACCTCACAAGACAATCTCGATCTCTTGGAACATTCATTTTTTACTATCCCACATATAAATAACTCATATAAGTAACAAAGAGAGGACCCCTAATTTGAATAGACACAAGGAAGGCAATCATGAGGTAGGTTGCATAGCCTCGATCTTGGATATGGGCACAGGTAGATATGGATACGCTAATAAATACACATGAACTCATATTTGTATACATATGATGTATACTATAGGTTAGCCTAGTATATATAACTACGTTTTTTTGGATATTAGTTTGGTACCGAGGGATTCTAGAAAGAATCCATAGTAGAAGAATTTTACTTATATTTTGACTATGTTCGGCATGAGCTTGAACATGCCAAATAAATTTTCAACTAGTTTTTTGTCACTTTGTAAACTAGGCATGGTCGGAGCAAGTCTGAATTCTGTGTCAAAGAAGTATCATGTCAGGTATGTGTCATCTACACGGATACAATGAGCTTCAACCGTAATCTATTGATTCTAACTTCCTACAAGTGCACTAGTTTCTTATTCTATTATTTTTATGTTACCGCTCATCCATCTCACTTTCTCATGTTCTATACTCAATTCTTTTGAACATTTTTATCTGTTGCCCTACATTTTGATCTCTTAAACATGTCTGGTCTAATTAGTGGTCAAGTAAAAAAAAATTCCTTCCAATTATGAAGTACTCTAGGTTACATAGTTCTTCTGAAGCACTTTTCCACTGGAAGCATCCAGTTTTAGCTCTTTCAGTAATATACCATCAGCTATTTCATTTGGTTGAACTTATTCAGATTTACAAAATTCTTTTTCCTTGGAGCTTTAATAGTTTAATTGTAAGAGGTTTAAAATAACTTTAAGATAGAATTTCAATGTCTATATAACCCATTAGCTTAGCCTGAAAAGAACATAGTGATACTTATCCAGGACAAAATAACATAATAATACTTTACTGTGGACTTGAGATGTTGCCCAAGTGGTCCTTTCTTTGCCTGGTCTCAACTTTCTTTTAATTGCCAGGATGTCAACATTTTGTTTAAGTTCCCAGGTCCAACCTGGTTAATTCACCCACAATGCAGCTTAAACACCATTATGTAGGAGCTCGTTTACATAGGATAAAACACAATAGCCCATATTTGATTGTAAAAGACATAACCTTTTAATCTGGAAAGGACCCGCTTTAACATAAAGTATACCCTCAAATCTAGATATGTTTGGCGCAAGGTTGTGAAAAGTGCCAGGCGCTAGTTGGGCGGGCATCCGCCGCCTAGCGCCTAGCCCGTCTAGGCGGCCTCCTAGATTTAGGTGGTTCAAAAATAAATAAATAAAATCCAGAAAATCTACTGAAAATTGCAAAAAAGTTCATAAAACCCTAAAACATGCATAGTCGATCATCGGGGGGACTAGGCGGACATCGAGCGGGCACCAGGTGCCTAACGCCTAGGCGGCCTCCTAGACTGCCTTTTAGAACAGTCGTTTGGCGTGCACTTGACCATGCCAAGTTATTTCTGCCACGTGTTGGAACCTTCAGAACCTAGTATGTCTGACATGCATGTTAGAGAAGTATTGTGTCCGATACTCCTATGGGACATGTATTACTTGGATACTAGCATATACGGTCCTTGGAGGCATGTTTATGCAACCTAGCCCTGACTGTTATGTTAACCTTAGGACCAAGCTGCATTTAACACCAGTATATGGTACATTAGGAACTTATTTCAGGAATTTAACTTAATACCTCAGCAAGTCTGTCTTGTCACGTGTTACTTTGACAATTAGGATTTTCTTGCTTCAGCATATGTTCCGAGTTTTTGTCCTGCTCAATGTAACAGCTTTAGTTTTCATTGTTTTTTAGATTAATACCTCAATTCCAAATTACATGCGAGTTTGTTGGAACCAATTTGTCAATACAAATTATCACCAGTATATGGTATTGGTACATTAGGAGCTTATTTCAGGATATTAAACTAAACACCTCTGCAAGCCAGTCTCATCATATGTTACTTTGACAATTAGGATTTTCTTTTGCTTCAACGTATGTTTGACAGTTAGAGATCTAATCTTCATTTTTTTTTTTCTAGATTCATATATCAATTTCAGGTTACACATAATTTTTTTGGAGTATTTTATTGATACAATTCTTCACTATTTGGTACACTTTTCTTGTTTCCTGCTTGTTGCAACCCACTACGGTCTATATTGTTTCTAATAACGATTCACATATTATAACTGTTTATCCTTATGGAAAATGTTGTGGGGTGTACAGGATATTAATGAGGAATGGATATCTGACAAAACACGTTTTTGTTACGATGGCCTCAAGAGACAAAGATTGAATGATCCCATGATCCGAGGTCCTGATGGAAGGTTTAAAGCAGTGACATGGCGTGATGCACTTGCTGTTGTGGCTGAGGTTGCTCATCAAGTTAAACCTGAGGAAATTGTTGGAATTGCGGGCCAGCTTTCTGATGCTGAGTCCATGATGGCACTTAAAGATTTTGTAAACAGAATGGGCTCAAATAAAGTATCATGTGAAGGGATTGGATTCAATCCTCAAGCTGACCTTCGTTCTAGCTACCTAATGAATACCGGTATCGCTGGCCTTGAAAAGGCAGATCTTTTTCTCATTGTTGGTAGCCAGGTAAGTTCTTTGTTTTGACAATCTTGTTAATTATGTCTTTTATTTGTCACATTTTGCAGTGTTATATGTCATGTCATGATAAGTTTTCTAAACGACCTATCCCTTTAAAAATGGGTATTGTCCAATGTCCTCTTGATTTTATAAAGACAGAATACCTTGTTTAACTAGGCACACATCCACTGTGCATAAGTTGCCACATATATATATATATATATATATATATATATATATATATATATATGAAAAAAGGGTTATGAGTCATAGGCTCATATTCCTACATGAGCCAATGCACATGTGGACCAATAGGAATGAATTCCTACATCCCATGTGCACCCATGTGCACTAGTACAACTTGCCAAGTAAGAAAACAAGAATGAAAATTCTTCGTGTGCCACATTGGGCTAGGCTACTCTTTAGTCGTTATCTTACAGTCCGTCCATTTTGAAGTTGAAAAGTATATCCCTAATATTAAACGGGGATGCTTGGACATGCACATTTTTCCACAAGAAACATACAATTTGGGCATGTAACTTTTAATACCATTGCAAGTCTGTTGTATATTATTTAGGGATTAAAGAATGCATGCTTGAGTGTTAAAGAATTACTTTACCCAGAGTTCTTTTTGTTGTCACAATTTTCATTTTCTCATCCCAATGCAATTTGATCAATAGTTGGCATGTGAATAGATTGTTCGCTCTTAGAACTATGTACTTGATTACAAACATTTTGCAACCTCCAAGTTAAACAAATAGTTGAGGACTGACTCTCAGCCTCTTTCGGATATGATTCGATCTAATTCAGAGGTAATAACTTACATCAGTATCTCAGTTTGTATTCAAACATAGGCTTGATTCAATGTGTTAATTATCATCCGGAACCAATATGTTTCGGCTGTTTCCGATCGGAATTGGATGCCTGAAAACAGCAGAAACTACCATCACACACACAACATAATAGCGAAGGTAGTTTTTGAACCTTGGTTTGATTCGCGGTCCATGCTCGAGCTATTTGAGCAAATCTTAGTCAACTCAATGCTCTTTTTCTTTATTAATGTACATATTCTTTATACTTGGTTTTTATGATTATAAATCCTGAAGCTTGTTCTATACTTAAAATTGCTGTTGCCCTTTATTATGCAATGAGCTTGTCTCTCTAGCTAGAAGTGGTTTAGTATTATGTATTTCTGTTATTGGGGGTTAATTACTGCATATTTCAGTTTCCATTTTTCATAATTTTGTACATTAATTTTTGTTTCAAGTGTTTGCGAGCTTCTATGAGGTAAACTTTTGTGGATTGATATTAGGTAGGTAGTACATCTGTTATTTGAATGGAGAGAGTGAGAGGTGGATAGACTCGAGTTTTGAGGAAAGACTAGGCAATAGAGGATGGCTGATCTAGTGACAAAATATTGGAATAATGAGGGGGGCAACTTGGGAGGGATGAACTTTGATAATTAGTTGAAACCTGGAGGAGGTGGTTGCAAATACCTCTCAACAAGAACATATAGGAATGAGTAAATTGGTTGGAGCCTTGGTGGGTCCACTCTTGTGTAGTGGTAATGACACCTGGGTTTGAAATCCTCCTACTCTAGATAAATTGACTTTGGCAGGTTCCTCATGCTTGTTTTGCCATGTTTGGTGTTTTGCAACTTTTAAGTAGTTTTCTCCCACTTGTATATGACCAGTGTCTTAGATATATCAAATTTACTCTACGGTTATAGGATTGTAAACTGAAACGAAATGATTCATAGGCTATTAAGAAATTTGGGGCTAGCATACAAGCGATAGATTGTGGTAGGCGGTCGTACCTGAGAAGTGGTTACGTAAGTGTTAAAAGGAAATTGAACATGCATGCTCGTAAGATCCTATGACTGTGAGTTTCCGGGGTTATGCAGTTCTATTTTGTTTTAATTAATCTACTATAGCATCAATTTGTTTTAAAAGTTTATCTTCATTGATTAAGCAAGTGCCAGCAGTTACAGGTTCTAAGCACCTTGATTTTTCACTATGCGCATAGGCCATGTATTCTCCTAGATACCTAGTTCTAATACTGGTGGTTGGCTCGGTGGCTGCCTAAATGTCTAGACTAGTGTTTACGCGGCTATAGATTGCCTACAGACCACGTCTTCTCCTTGATGCCTAGTTCTTAAAAAGGTGGTAGCTTGGTGTTTGCCATTAAATACGAAAGTTGGAAAGAACTTGATTCAATTGAACAAACTAAAGAAAGTACAAAGAAAAGTCCTAGAAGACAATCTAAGTACAAAGTTGTTTTCTGGGGGGTGACAATAAAGGGTTAGGAGTGTAGCAACTCTCTTTACTCCGTGGACGATCCGATGCGGAAGCTCTTCTCTTTTGCTTGAGTGTAGATTCGCAGATAGCCAGCCTTCTGTTTGGATATGGTACCCTGCTATAACTGCCTTGTGGACGTGCTATGGATGTCACATATACTCGTGCTTGGTGGCCGCATAAGGCTCATTTGGCAGAATGCGGCCGTAACGGTAGCCGCATGATGCGGGTAAGCCACCACATGAGCTTGGTTAAGATATTTGGTTGATGAGATCTCGGGGTCGTTTCAACCCGTTGTATGCGTGACCTGGTCAACTGAACACGTAGTCCGCAACAACTGTGCGAAGATCTCTTTGGTCGTAACAGAAAGATCATGTGGATCAGGGGCTGCCTAGCAGTCTTGGCCTCATATTTTGACTGAGGCCGCATATCATCGATGCCGCATAGTCGTCGTGGCCGCATATGAGCTCTCGTCTGGCTGTGGCCGCATGATGACGAGGCCGCATAAGACGGAGGACGTATAGGGGAAAACACGTGGCATGGCACGTCTGACGAAGTCATTAATGAGTTGATGTGACTTCTGTCTTTTCTTGAGCTGTCATTTGCACGACTTTCGAAACGTCTCGGCTTCATGATTGATGTGTCAGACGCCTCGGTTACCGAGTGGAAAGGAGGTTTTTATGCGGCTCCTTGGTCCCTATGCGGCTTTCATCTGGCCGTATAGATGTTTATGCAGCATGAGCTCTATGCGGTCTGTAGTATTTTTATACTTCAAAATGACAAGTTTGGATTACTTTGAATGAGAAGCATAATCGAGCACTCTTGGCCGCATAGTAGCGACGTGCCACATATCTGTGTTGCCGCACAGCACGTTCTGCCAGGCTGTCAAGTCATGAATGAGGAGATTTGGTTCGATCTTTGTGCGGATCTCTTGGGATTCTGCGTCGTCTCCTGCCACGGGGCTCGAGGCGTTGGTTTTCAAGGAGATTAAAGTGAATCCCGCAAATCGAGGCGTCAGATTCATTCTCATAACTGCTTTGGTTCACGGCTTCGATCTCTTCCCGCGGCTTTTGGAGCCTATATATAGGCAGCTAGGAGGAGAGAGAGCTTCATTTCTTTGCTTTGTTTCCTCCTTTTCCTGTGAAGGATGCCGCAGGCTGCGACCCTTCTCGTCGAGGAGTTTGTCAGGGGCGGTCTTGATCATTGGTCCCCTGATTTCGGTGCTTTACTCGGAGGTAGGGAAGCACCACATTCTTCGTGTCGGGCTTTCATGGACACAAAGACACTATTGCACAGTCTTGCTGCGTGGACGAGAAATCGTCTAGAATACGCGCATACTTCTTATACAGTCTTGCCGCATGGATGAAAGATCATCACGAACATGCGCATGCTTCCTTCATTAGTCTGTCGCATGGATGGGCAACTATCATGTGGCAACTAAGATCCTGCCGCATGGGTAAAGGCTTGTCCTGGACATGCGACACCCATGACTTTGTCGCATGGACGAAGTTCGATCCGGACATGCGACCACCCGCATGGAAGGCATCTCATGCGCCGGCTAGGCTCTGTCGCATAGTCGTCAACATTGTTTTTCTTGTGCAGGCTTTGTTCTCCCTCGTGCGGCTCATGATGGAGCATGGAAGGATATCATAACACCCGTTATTCGGGGTGAAGACCAACTTTATGTGGCGGTTCGCCAAGAACTGATCCAGGAGACGCGGTCAGTTTGGCAAGAACTAATCCAAGAGACGAGGATGAACATCCCGCGTCGTACGCTGAGCTGTCCTTGTTCATGCAGCGTGCCAGCTTTTTTTTCCTTTTATGTGGTTCGCTATCGGCCGGGAGACTGCGGGGTCGATGACAAAATTTGGATTAATTGTCATTCCTGTCGTCGGTCTCCCCGCATGATTATAGAGCGCCTACTCCTGCTCCTCCCTTGCTATCCGTCGGTATGGATTATTTTTCATATACCGAGGCTTGCACTGTGGAGGGATGATCCAGAAAACATTGAGTTTTGCTACGGGCTTGACTTGTGTTAGTAGCGACGACAGTACGGAGAGGTGCTTCTAATGAAAAAGTTTTGTATTAGCGAGACTTCATGGAACCCTTTAAAACATGTTTCCTTCATATGTACTCAAGATCTTGAATACTAACGAAAAATTCTTGAATGTAATGGATTTTCATCATATGTACTCATGATCTTGAATATTAATCAATAAGGTCTCACCTTTTTCAGAATTTTGTATATTGTGGACTTTTGGGTATTGTACTAGAGGTAATATGAACGTAGTGCAATACCATAGCTTTTTAAGGATATTTCGCTAGAGGATCTTTGGTGGGCTTATTATTTGTTGCGTACGTTAAGTGCAAATAAGGAGGAGGTTTGGTTCTGCCAGGCTGTCAAGTCATGAATGAGGAGATTTGGTTCGATCTTTGCGCGGATCTCTTGGAATTCTGCGTCGTCTCCTGCCACGGGGCTCGAGGCGTTGGTTTTCAAGGAGATTAAAGTGAATCCCGTAAATCGAGGCATCAGATTCATTCTCATAACTGCTTTGGTTCACGGCTTCGATCTCTTCCCGCGGCTTTTGGAGCCTATATATAGGCAGCTAGGAGGAGAGAGAGAGCTTCATTTCTTTGCTTTGTTTCCTCATTTTCCTGTGAAGGATGCCGCAGGCTACGACCCTTCTCGTCGAGGAGTTTGTCAGGGCGGTCTTGATCCTTGGTTCCCTGATTCCGGTGCTTTACTCGGAGGTAGGGAAGCACCACATTCTTCGTGTCGGGCTTCCATGGACACAGAGGCACCCTTGCACAGTCTTGCTGCGTGGACGAGAAGTCGTCTAGAACACGAGCAGACTTCTTATACAGCTTTGCCGCATGGATGAAAGATCATCACGAACATGCGCATGCTTTCTTCATTAGTCTGTCGCATGGATGGGCAACTATCATGTGGCAACTAAGATCCTGCCGTATGGGTAAAGGCTCGTCATGGACATGCGACACCCATAACTTTGTCGCATGGACGAAGTTCGATCCGGACATGCGACCACCATGACTCTGCCTCATGGAAGGCATCTCATGCGCCGGCTAGGCTCTGCCGCATAGTCATCAACGTTGTTTTTGTATGCTAAGATCATATGTTTTTCTTGTGCAGGCTTTGTTTTCCTTCGCGCGGCTCATGATGGAGCATGGAAGAATATCATAACACCCGTTGTTCGGGGTAAAAACCAACTTTATGTGGCGGTTCTCCAAGAACTGATCCAGGAGACGCGGTCAGTTTGGCAAGAACTAATCCAGGAGATGAGGATGAACATCCCGCGTCGTACGCTGAGCTGTCCTTATACATGCAGCGTGCCAGTTTTTTTTCTTTTTTTTCTTTTATGTGGTTCGCTATCGGCCGGGAGACTACGGGATCGATGACGGAATTTGGATTAATTGTCATTCCTGTCGTCGGTCTCCCCGCTTGATTATAGAGCGTCTACTCCTGCTCCTCCCTTGCTATCCGTCGGTATGGATTCTTTTCCATATACTGAGGCTTGCACTGTGGAGGGATGATCCAGAAAGCATTGAGTTTTACTGCGGGCTTGACTTGTGTTAGTAGCGACGACAGTACGGAGGGGTGCTTCTAATGAAAAAGTTTTGTATTAGCGAGACTTCATGGAACCCTTTAAAACAGGTTTCCTTCATATGTACTCATGACCTTGAATACTAACGAAAAACCCTTGAATGTAATGGATTTTCATCATATGTACTCATGATCTTGAATATTAATCAATAAGGTCTCTCCTTTTCCAGAATTTTGTATATTGTGGACTTTTGGGTATTGTAATAGAGGTAATATGAACGTAGTACAATACCATAGCTTTTTAAGGATATCCCGTTGGAGGATCTTTGATGAACGTAGTACAATACCATAGCTTTTTAAGGATATCCCGTTGGAGGATCTTTGATGAACGTAGTACAATACCATAGCTTTTTAAGGATATCTCGTTGGAGGATCTTTAGTGGACTTATTATTTGTTGCGTATGTTAAGTGCAAATAATAAGTTCGAAACAAGTCCTATCAGAGGTAATATGGGCGTCATAGGTTTTGTGGACTTTGCACCGCGAGCATACTCCGGATTGGGTACGGGTGATAAGTTGGAAGACAATCGATATCAGAGATAATATGGACGTGATCATCGATGGTTAAGGCCGGAAAGTTTGCTCAGAGGTAATATGGACATGGCAGACTCCGCCGGAGTAGTGTATTAGAGCGACAGTCCAGGGGTAATGCGGATATGAACCAACGTCCAGGAAGATACGATGTAGTTTAGTAATAGAGGATCACCAGTCTAATTTAGACGTAGTAATTTTTGAGGAACTTGTCGTTGATAGGCATCAGGAGCAAGTCGTTGTTGGATTTTGCTAGTCGGTATGCGCCGTTGGAAAATATGGTTTCCACAATGAACGGGCCCTCCCATTTTGGTTGGAATTTGCCGGCCGTCTTGTGAGTCATGGTGCGTACAAGCATCTTCATATCCTAGCCCTCTGCGAGTGTTGTTGTAATAACTGTCGGATTGTAAAGGAATACGCCATCCTTTACCAAAATTCAGACCTTCAGCTTTTTGGAGGTAATATCTCATCTTTGACATGAGACGGAGTGATTGTTGGCTGTAATAATGGAACTGAGACAGCTCATCATTTGTTGCGTTGAATACTGTTGATGACTTAGCATGTGCCGAATAAGGAGCTCTGTGCATAGGAACATTGCCACGTATACACGACAGAGTTGGCTGAGTTGTGCACATAGGATTACTGTCGCATGTGCACGATTGTCTACCGCGTCGAGGACCACCGGTTGCTACGCGTTTTTGTATATCGCACAGGGGAATACTGCATGTTGCCCATAAGGATTCGTTACGACGAGTAGTACTATCGTGTGCACATGAAGTGTGATACGTCATTGTGCTGAAGACTTGCTCAGATGCGTACAATGGGACGCTGCCTATCATATGCCATTGCTGATGAGTCATGCGAGACTTGGCTTTTGTGCACAAGGAGACTTGTTGAGCTGCGCTGAGCAACCGAAGTCTACAATTTGTGTTTTCTAAGGAAATGATCATGCGGCCCGGCCTGCATTGCTTTTCCTTTGACCTGGTCGTTGAGGGCGCTTTGACGTTGGACGCCTTAGAATCATGCTGGTAGGCAAGGCCCGACTTGGTTGCCCCTGCCCAGGCCTCCTCAGTGATGGGAGAAACCATGCGGCAAGACTTGATTTTTCGTGTTTTAGGCCTGTCGGCGGAAGGCGCTTCTTGCTGCGTCAAGTCTGGGACGAGATCCGGGTGGATCCACATGATTTCGCCTATATGGTCTCGAGCTGGTGGAAGGTTGACCACCTCCATAGTCGCCTTTGGGACAGGGACCACTCCGTCTTGGGCTTTCGTCGGTGGGAAGTTGCCAAATTGGAGGGACACCATGTTGGCGGCGACCGTCACGTCGTCGAAGTCCAGAGAAAGAGCCTTGGTATCTATCAGGCGTTAGATGTACCGCTTCAG
Source organism: Iris macrosiphon (assembly GCA_036927795.1). Lineage (NCBI taxonomy): Eukaryota > Viridiplantae > Streptophyta > Magnoliopsida > Asparagales > Iridaceae > Iris > Iris macrosiphon. The sequence continues at coordinate 131,730,025 of JAYESA010000003.1, forward strand.
GGTATAGCACTCCTGCGTCGGGTGGTGGACGTAGCGGTGGAAGTGACAATACTTTGAGTTGGCCATTTCCGCCGTCTCAGGCTGACATCGGGGAGCCGGATTTTGCCTCCTTGCATCAGCATGTCGAAGATGGGTTTGACATAATCATTTTCGAAAGAGTAAGTCTCCTTTGGTTATGGAGCCTCTGTCGGCTTTTGCTCAGGCTTCTTGGTCAAGGTAGCGACCATAGCCCGTTTTCCTTTTCCATCGCGGCTGTTATTGCCGCCATTACTGTTGTTGTTGCTGGGACGTTTGTCCTTTTCCTCAGCAGTAGGGATATGGATCCCCAAGTGCCGAGCGTCCTTGAGCTTCTTCTCAGCGTTGACAACACTTACAAGGAATGTTGTCCGATCTTTGAATTGGCTTCGCCCATCCAGAGACTGACGGCCAAAGCATGGTTTTCGGGCACATCTCTATTATTGTGGCCTTGGGATTGCCAGGAGGCAACCTTAGCGCGGCCTGTCGGAACCGCTCGATGTAATTTCGTGTCAGTTCTTTTTCACCATGGGTGACGCCCATCAGAGAAGACATCGTCATATCATTTTTCGTCTCATAGAATCTGTTAAGGAACAAACGCTTGGGGTCATCGAATGATGAGATGCAGTTATCTTCGAGACTGCAGAACCAATCGAAAGCTACCCCCGCCAATGACTCGACGAAGAGCCTGGTAAGGATAGCGTCAATGCGGGATAAGTGTTGGCGAAGGGAGGACTTTCCGTCAAACGTGTTTATGTTGAAGGGCTTGTACTTGGGCGGATACGGTACATCCCTCCATTCTATCGGATATGGTTGCCGCACCCCGAGATCACGGAGTGAGTCCCGATTGCTCATGAATTCTAGACGAGTCCGAAGTTCTCGGACCTCCCTCCTTGCTTCCTTAGCTTCATCTTCTGCAGAAGGTGCAGACGAGCCAGGTAGGAGAGGATCATCGCCTACGGGTGGAGCGGTCGTGTTTGAATCCCCGTTGGTCCCGGGATCAAAGTTTGCTTGCCCAGAGTTCCTTGCTGGCTGGGAGGCCATGTTTGCCTTGATTTCTAGCATTGTCTGGGTCAGAGCTTGCATTGATGCACTCATTGTATGCATCATGGCCTCGAGAACCTCGAAGCGCTGTCGGTCACTAGGGCCTTCGTGGTCGTCTCCGGCCATGTATACCGTCCTCACAATGGGAGAAACGGATGGGACAGTGGATTCTGTGCTCCCCGTCTCATACCCTTGTAGTGAGTAGTCTTTAAGGAGGGCGGGTGACGTTGTGTCCTCCTCGGATTCAGAGGGGTTACTACCCCCAGTGTAGAAGATTGTGCCGTGGGAGTAGCTACCTTCCGGGATCTTAGAGTTCGTTTCTTGGGAGTTGTCTCATCGGAACGTCGGGTTGTTGCGTACGTCCAGGGGGACACTACCCCCAGCTTGGGCCATCCCCAAGAGTTTTGAGGAAGAACTACTTCAGGGGCTGACAGCTTCTAACTTAATCGGGTGCCCTGGAAGACGCCTTCCGCAGGCATCGTTGTCAGCCCTTCGGGTAGTCGCCTTCGCGACGCAGTAGTAGAGAGCGACGGACTGGAGGTGTTTGACTTCTTTCCTCCCTTGGTGGCGGAAAGCTTTCCAGTTTAGTAGCACGAGGCGAAGGGCAACTCCTCCTCCTTTGGTACTTGCACCTGATCTCCGGGTTGTTGCCGGGTAGGCGCTTTCTGGTGCAGTCGCTGAAAGGTCGACTGCCTGTCTGTGGGTACTGCCGCTTCATTGCAACAACATTTGATAATGATGCTGGCACAGCAGTGCCTTGGAGAGGGTACGTCGTACGTCGTAGTTGTTTTTCTTGTTTTACGCTTGTGAGTAATCACGTCACGCAAATTATGCGAATGGTGTTTTACCTTTGCATCGTCTTTGTGAGTCCAGGTATCCCGGGCGAACGGATGCGCAGCTATTATATTTGCTCTCTGGCTTGGGGTTCGTGCACGAACTTGCCCCGAGGTACCGGTGGAAGACTTTTGAGACGGACCATGTCCATTGGTCCCTGTCGGTTGGACGCATAGGTCAGTCATGTACAACTTTCTGTCAGAGGCTCGCGTAATAGTTAGCGATGCATGTTGGCGGTCAATCGTATGAGCAGTTGCTTGAGCTCGACGGGCTCGCATTGCCCTAGACTTCTTCAGCTTAGTAGTCGCAGGCGCGTAGTATGAAGAGTCCAGATTTGGATTTTCACCATTCTCAGTTGGTCGCATAGGATCTGTGTCACATGAGATACGGTCGAAAACAGAGGTTTTGTTGCTATCAGGGCCGCACGCGGCCGTCTGTCTGCTACTGTAAGTTGATGCCGCATGGATAGTCTTATGCGGCCTCCTCCTTGGCCGCATAAAAGCTGCCTCGGCACCAGAACGTCTGACATCGTAGTGTTTTCCTCTGCCAGAGTCTGGGTGCTGAACAGTTTTTGCGTCAGCCTGGGATGCCACATAGACGTGGACGTTCTGGGTATTCATCCGACGACCATCATCGGCAACAGAGTGAGAGGAGGGAAGCGTCTTCTTCGCAGCTGGGTGAGGCGCAGCGGTCTTGGCCACCCACGTTCCGTGGGTCTTCTTGTGATTGGCTATCCTTGGCGAAGGATTAGCACTTCCTTCCGAGAGCATTTTCTCGAACACTTGCTGGTCGAAGCGGACCACCAGCATCTTTTGCGTCGAGCCGAGCTTGACCGCATCAAACTGTGTCACCGACTTCTCAACAGAGAAGGACGTCCCCAGCATAGTCGCCATCGTGTTTTCCATTAAATACGAAAGTTGAAAAGAACTTGATTCAATTGAACAAACTAAAGAAAGTACAAAAAAAGTCCTAGAAGACAATCTTAGTACAAAGTTATTTTCTGGGGGATGATAATGGAGGGTTAGGAGTGTAGCAACTCTTTTTACTCCGTGGATGATCCGATGCGGAAGTTCTTCTCTCTTGCTTGAGTGTAGATTCACAGATAGCCGGCATTTTGTTTGGGTGTGGTACCATGCTATTTATAGCCGCCCTGTGGACGTGCTATGGATGCCGCATATACGCGTGCTTGGTGGCCGCATAGGGCTCCTTTGGCAGAATGCGGCCGTAACGGTAGCCGCATGATGCGGACAAGCCGCCACATGAGCTTGGTTAAGATATTTGGTTGATCTCGAGGTCATTTCAACCCGTTGTATGCGTGACCTGGTCAACTGAACACGTAGTCCGCAATAACTGTGCGAAGATCTCTTTGGTCGTAATATAAAGATTATGTTGGATCAGGGGACGCCTAGCAGTCTTGGCCGTATGAGCTCTCGTCTGGCTGTGGCCACATGATGACGAGGCCGCATAAGACGGAGGACGTATAGGGGAAAACGTGGCATGGCACGTCTGATGAAGTCATTAATGAGTTGATGTGACTTCTTTGTCTATTTTTGAGCTGTCATTTACACGAATTTCGAAACGTCTCGACTTCATGATTGATGTGTCACCTCGGTTGCTGAGTGGAAATGAGCTTTTACGCGGCTTCTTGGTCCCTATGCGACTTTCATCTGGCCGCATAGATGTTGTTTATGCGGCATGAGCTCTATGCGGCCTGTAGTATTTTTATGCTTCTACACTTGGCAGCCGGCTAAATGTCTAGACTATTGTTTATGCGGCTATGAAGTGCCTACTGATCATATTGTTCTTAGTATAATATGACGGTTTTTTGTAAAGTTTTCAAAATTTTGGTGATAATTCATACAACCAGAGGCATATCATACTTCTCAATCTAATGTGATCTTTGCAAGTAAATTTAGTTATAAAAATAACAGATTTTCAGATAAGCCACGACGAAGGTGTTTAATCTTAAGCCGAAATTGTGGCCTTGCCTTTCTGTTCCTGCTCAAGTTGACTGGGTCTTTGTTGCCTCTCTCCCCCCAACCTCTAACCTGGATCCTGTTCTCTTGCTGGAAACTTCCGAGTAACTGGACTTTCTGATCGATTAGGTTGGCTAAGCCTGATTAGATATAAATCTGGCGTTGTGGAGTATTACTCAATTGGAAAGAAGAGAAATCTGCATAGGCAGTCAGAGACTATACCATGAAATTTCTTGAGGCTATCCTAAGAGTATCACATCAATGAGGCATCAAATGTTGTTGAAATATTTCGGAGGGTTGCATGAGTTTCTCCATGATGAATTGGAACTGTTCTATGCGTAGTAGCCTATAGGGTAGTAACTGAAATCAAAGCCAAACAGAAGCCAGGTTATGAATCTGACAAAACCAAAGGCAAGAACAATCATGACAAAAGCAAACAAGTGAGACAGAAAAACATAAAGACCTTTACTTTTAGGACCTTTACTTTTAGAAGGGACTGAATGAGGTAACATAATTTGTCCTGAATTGAACCCAAGTGGTGACGAGGATGATTCCAAGGGCAAAGGAATGCAACATTACATGCAACAGTGTTCCAAGTACTTCGAATGGCAAATTTGCAAGCGTCTCTAGTTGGCAGCATCCTCAATTTTCCATGAACCCTTGAGTCTCGTATGGCAACATTGCTTGATGTACCTTGTGCTCTTGAGAAAAAAAAAAAAAAAAAAAAAAAAAAACCTTGACACCACCCAAGCACAGGAGGAGCTCTTCCACTTGAAGATTCAAGTTAATCTGAGTATACAAAAATAACAACAATAACAACAAAGGATGTCGAAATCAGAGTATATTGGGGTAATTCTTGTGGGGTCGGCTGTACAAGTTAATCAGAGTATACTTGTGATAATTCTTGATCCAAGTAGCTAGATAAGTTTGGTGTCGAAATGGTTGTTGCAAAGATAGACTTGGAGAGGAAACCACGTCAAAATAGTTTCTAATGAGGGCACATAGCCATTATCAAGAACTTTAGGTTGGATACTTCTTGAAGGATGTCAAAGCAAAGATTGTGAAGAAGGGCACATAGCCATTATCAAGAACTTTTCTAATGAGGTCACGTCAAAATAGTTTGTCTAGATGTTTGCCAAGTTATCTTTGGTATCCATATATGTGGATCGGTGATAAATAAATGATCTAGGAAGCAACAACTTGTGAGGGATGGAAGGAGATTACGCTCAATGCTACATGAAGGATGAAGCCAGCAAGATTCCCTTTCTCCCGGTGTAATGGTCACATATGAAACTCTGGTGGACGCTTGTAGGAAAGTGTTACTACCAGGGCTTGAGGTTTAGTGACCAACTGTCATCTCCGAGGGTGATTGTGTTCAAGATAACCGGAATCATGATGTGGTCTCTCGGTCGGATAACTATCTTTCGCGGATAGAAAATGTCAATAGAGAGATCTTTCTCCATTGTGGCTGAGATGCCCATGATCTCACCAAGAACCTCATGAGATCTGTCCGGCCCTCTGCTACGACATTAGCTAGCATCATGGTAGTCACGTCTTAGCTGGGTCCTGAGACCGTAACGTCTTAGCTGGGTCCTGAGACCGTGATCACTGTGATTCTCTGGCCTTGGATAAATTTTTCTCACTATACGGCCAATAAAGTAGGAGAATAAAAATGTGCCCTTCTCAAAGAAGCAATTTAGACAGAATCCTGTGATGAGTAGGCTTCATTCGTAGCCCGTGTTTTACAGCTCTTTTCTTTGCTTTTCGCATATTGGTTTTTTCCTTGGTTTCTGTTTTAATTTAAGTCTTCGGTTCTTGTAGATAAATGTTATTTTATATATGATTTTATGTGGATAAAACTTGAATGCAGCACATTTAGTACTGTGGCTGTTCTACTTATTGTCTATATTTTATTGCTTATAAATCACTGGGATCTTTTATTGCAAAACTGTGAAGTGTGGAAAAACTTGTATCACAGACAGCTGAACAAACACTAATTTTATGAAAATGTGATCCATTGATACTATCTTTTAATAATTATTCTGTATCAATTTGTCATTCTTTGATATCACCTCTATTGATGTTCATCTAATTAAATAAGAAATTAATTTCTAACAATCTTCAGCCAAGAGTGGAAGCTCCGATGGTGAATGCCAGAATCCGGAAAACTGTGCGAGCAAATCTTGCTAAAGTAGGCTACATTGGTCCTCCATCAGACTTGAACTATGATCACCAACACCTAGGCACAGGCCCCAAAACCCTCCTTGAGATTGCTGAGGGCAGCCATCCCTTCTGCTCTGCTATCGCTTCTGCCAAATATCCCACTATCATCCTAGGTGCAGGAGTCTTTGAGCGGAAGGACAAGGATGCAATCATCTCGGCTGTTGAAACCATTGCTAAGGTTGGAAATGTCACCAGGCCAGACTGGAACGGCGTCAATGTTCTCCTCCTCAAAGCAGCCCATGCTGCTGCTCTTGATCTTGGTCTCGTCTCGGACCCTACCGAGATCATCGAATCTGCCAAGTTCCTTTACCTTATGGGAGCTGATGATGTGAGCTTAGACAAAGTTCCAGATGATGCCTTTGTAGTCTACCAAGGCCACCATGGCGACAAGAGTGTCTATCGTGCCAACATCATCTTGCCTTCGGCAGCATTTAGCGAGAAGGAAGGGACGTATGAAAACACCGAGGGTTGCTCCCAGTGGACAGTCCCGGCAGTTCCGACAGTTGGGGATGCTAGGGATGACTGGAAGATTATCCGAGCACTATCAGAGGTGGCAGGAGTCCAGCTACCATATGATTCCAATGAAGGTGTCCGGGCCCGGATTGGGCAAGTGGCCCCTAATCTATTGCAGGTGGATGAGAGAGAGCCATCGACGGTGGGGTTTGAATTGAAGCCAGAATTCAAGGGAAAGATGAGCTCTGATGACTTCGTTTCAGCAGTGGAGAATTTCTACATGACTGATGCAATCACTAGGGCATCGAAAATAATGGCACAGTGCAGTGCTTCTCTGTTGAAGTGAGAACTTTATTTTGTCACAAGAGTTTTGTAATTATTTTTTGGAGCCATTCGGAGGAGCTGTGACTTGGTTGTCTTCCTGAAGGTGTGATTCATAAATGGCACAGCTAAACATAAAGCTCAATCTTGCTTCAATTTGTATTGCAGAAGAGGGCAGTGTCAAATTTGAAGCTATTCTGTAGTAAGGTCTGCTGAATCTTTGAATGACAGTTCCAAAACTCAATTATGCATCTGCTGGTTAGAAAATCTATGGTGCAGGTTTGAAGAATGTATAACTTGTCAACATGGGTTTATCTTTCTTTCAGCGGCTGAAAATATTCCAGAGGTAATTTCTTTTGTTTGCTTTGCTATAGAAGATTATTTCTCAGAACAACGTTATCATGAAATTGCTTTTTCCGTGGTGGAACTACAGTAGTCATCCATCTTGTGTTGCTACTTTCAGTACATATGCGATAGTTTTCTTCTTTTTCCTTTTCTCTTTTCAAATATTTGCACACACATGGAATGAAATTTATGTATAGGGCCAAGCCGTCGTCTTGTAAGTTCAAATAACCGTATGATGATGGATCATTCCTGTGAGATTATGCGATAGCGATTGTCCATCTGTAAATTATTACCATTCTTTCCTTGTTGGGGTCTTGAGGAAGAGCAACAGAAAAAGGAAAAACTAGTGGATGGTGAGGAGATAGCCAAGGCATTTTGTGCACTGGTGGGGCTTCTCTTACGTTGCTTTCGTTGAGATGGATTTCCACTTCCAGCACCCAAACTGTAAGAGTTCCAACAAGTCTCCTCATAATTTGAAATTACCTCAAGTCCTACCACAGGAATCTCTGTGTTATGCAATTCGAGAACTGCTCAGAAACTGAAAGAACCATGGAAAATGGTATTTGGAATTTCATTTTCAACTGTTGCTTGTTTGGTTTGCTCATATAGTTGCTTTATCACACGATCTAATATGTTCTTACTACGATTCAATTTCTGGCTGCTAGTTCATGTTTGGTGAATGTTTTTTTTTTCCTTTCTCTTCCTTTGCGTACCTAATTCTTTCGCCTGATGGTTACTTTTCCACGCAATCTGATATGTTCTTTTGGTCCCAGCGATTTTTTGAGACTTAAATGTTTGGTCCACTGAGTTGGTAATTCGCCACAATCTAATTTGGACCTAGTCCCATTTCATGTTTCATATACCCAATGTATACTTTTCTTGAGACTCAGTTTTCAGTGAATCAAATAGCCAAGCCATTCCTAGGTTGGAAAAGTCCCACCGAAAGTGTCCCTACTCCAAGCAATCAAAAGAATGAATAAAGTATGTTTCCCCGCACTTTTCAGTTTGCCAAACAGCCCAACAATAACAAGTGGACATCTAATTGTTGGCTTTCTATATAATCCAAAACAATCCCCTCTATATTATTATTATTATTACAATAAGACTCTTCCTTCTTCAGCATTATTGATAGAGGATGAAAATGACCAATTCATTTGAATGTTCTTTATCAAGTGTCCTTTCTTAAGGCTCTGATGATAAATATACTACAAAATACACTTATGTTAGTCCAATTTTTTTTTCTAAATTTTTCATTTAAAATTTTACTCGAAGCTAGTCCAAAAATTTATTAATTTTGACAGTTTTGACAGTCCATTGAATTGCATATATTATTTAGGACTGTTGATAGTCCAAACTATTAGAATGACAGTCAAAAATAGTCTTAAATAAATTTTTAGACTAGTTCTGAATAAAATTTTAAGTGAAAATTTTAGAAAAAAAAAATTTGGGACAGTCTGAGTCATTTTTGGATTGTCTTTATCAAGAAGCTTTCTTAATGGTCATTCCTCTTTGTTTTGTCCCTTTGACCTGCCCTTCCTTATCCATCCTTTACAACTATACCAAACTATACCAAATAGCACTCATCATTCATTAGTTAGAGACGATAATAATAGACTTATTACACAGTGTCGCATCGCATCTATCCAATTTTATCGGTATCTATCTATTGTCATCATTTATGAATTTCTATAGAGGAAAGTTTAGGATAAGAACTCTCTTTTTTCTTTTCCATTTTTCCTTTCATCTTAATTAATGAATTGAAGTGTATGCTCCACACACGCAAGCTGTAACTTGTATCAGAATGATTCTTCTAGCTACCATGAACTGTCACTGTCAATGAACACTAGGTAGGAACACATATTCTTAACCTTACTTTGATCAATTAGTGTATTCCGCTATTGTTATTATTGTTATCTGAATTTCCGATTAGACCTTATCATGACTCTCTACTATCATTGGTTCTGCTAGGTCTTTCTTTGTTCCATAGGATGTCACCAAACTTTTAGATTATGATGAGCCTATTGGATTAATTAAGGAACACAAAAAGCTAATTGGATCAAGTTAACTGAATTTCCAATGTAACCAATATGATACTTATCTACAATCATTGAGGGCCTCCACTTTATTATTATATATATGCTTTAAGCAAAGACAAAAATACTCTAGTATATTCTCTCTAATCTCTCACATGGATGGACTTTGTGTATTTGTTGGCAAAGTTGTCACACTCGTAAATTCCTAATATGCTCTTCTTTATCTCCAATGTGAGATAATAGCCAATATAATCCTCTCACCTCATCCTAAAGTGCAATACCATGCTTCGTCAACCATTTGGCAATAAAAGGGGCTTATCCGTTCTAATTTATGAAAATGCTATTATTAGCATAGTGGAGGAGTAATAAATAATAGATTCCTTAAGAGATGCATATATGAATTATGCTAAATCAATTATATATATATATATATATATATATATATATATATATATATATATATATATATATATATATATAATCCAAAAAATAAATTATTTTTTAACAATTTTTTTATGTGTGTACAATGCGCGTGTACGTTACTAGTATATATATAAAATTACACCATTAAATAAAAAGAATAATATGTTTTTTCGAGTGCTTATGTCTCCACCTCCTGATTAATTGAGCTAGAAGATTTTATATATACTAGTAACGTACACGCGCATTGCACACACATAAAAAAATTGTTAAAAAATAATTTAAATTAGAATTTGTTATAGATACTACTACTCTGTAGAATAAAACTCACCTAGCCAGAGAGAATGTCTCGCACCTTAACCACGTGAGTTAGAGGTGTTGGACTATAGTTAGATAATATTATGTAGTTAATCAATTAGTTAGAATTTCTTGTTATATTTTTAATTATGTGAGGATATACATATTGTTTAAACGGATCATTTTGAACTATTTTTAAGTCTCTTTTATATATATATATATATATATATATATATATATATATATATATATATATAGGAGACTTTATATATATATATATATATATATATATATATATATATATATATATATAATTGGAAGGATAATTTATTTTTCGTGAAATCGAACCGTCAAGACAAGTCCTTAGATAGTAGCCTAGTGGTAAAAGGCTTGGGACATTGGGAAAGGGGGGGGGGGGGGGGGGGGTGGAAGTCTCGGTTTGGGGGGGCAGGGGGAGGGAAACGTCAAGACAAGATGCTTTATGTCTATTCTTGTTCAATATAAAATTTAGGCTAAACTACAACTTGAACCTCAAATATTTGAGTTTTTCAACTTGATATCCTGAACTTTGATATGCATCAACTTAATGCCCTCTCTCCATTTTTGTCCTAATGGTATTAATCGAAGAAGAAAAATGACAAAAATATTCTTCCCCCATTTTCTCCCATCTCTCTCTCTCTCTCTCTCTCTCTCTCTGGCACCCTACCTTCTTTCTCCGGCGCTGGCAGCCGAATGGGGAAGGGAGGAGGGGGTGTAATGCCCCGCTCCGTACAGTGCATTACGCTGAGTTAAATTAAAATGAGACATTTGGATTGGTTGCATGACATAAGTCGGATTGGGAACGAGGCATTGAGTTACTTGCATTACGGTAAGACAGATTCAGGAACAAGTATTGATTCGGATTTTGGTTTCATTTACAGGCTTTACGTGAAACTTTCTCAGGTTCGATTTATAGCCTCGATGTGGACAAATGCACGAAATCAAGTATCGTGCAACGAAATCAGTGGGCTAGTTCAGAGTGATACAAAAATAGCAGGACTTAGCAATGGTGCAGTCTTCCTTGAATCCGTTCGGGTCGGATGATTGAGAAGCACGATTTGATCACATGGTTATACCAGTTAAGTAAATCGTACTTTGCGTCAGAGCACGAAAATTGGGGATAGGTTGTATCGACTCGGGTGGAGCGATAGGCTGTGACGACTCGACAAAACGGCTAGGCAGATGAGTATAAGGTGGGCGGGCGCTGACCCTTCTCCTCTACTCATTTATGGTTAATAAAATACATCAGTTACGTGCTAGCGATTTTATATATCCAACGAGCGTGGTTCGGAGAAGCATAAGTTGTAACACATATTGAATACTAAGATAGAACATTGAAACAAAGTATATCGAGGCCTGCATCAAGCGCACGAGTATCGAACGAGAATCATAAGAAAGCTTCATAAGTGAAGCATGCAGTTGTGGTTCAGACCACGAAACTGTCAAGACGGGATACGAGATATCTCAAGCAATCGAAAAGGGAAATGGTGCAACGGAACTATCGATCAGGGATAGGGCACCATGGAACTGTATCGAGAAGTGGCACGGTGACTTTGTTGTTGGGACCTACGGGTTGCCCAACCGAAACGTCGATCGAAAGAGTAGCGATACCACGAGTATGGTCTAGTGGGGCGAGTCGGCACGTATCTCGCCATGCCTATATTTCTATAGTCGGGCGAGTAGACACGTACCTCGTCGTACTTGCAAAGTAAAGCGATGCTAGTATTGAGTGGGGCGAGAAGACTCGTACCTCGCTGTACTTACATTATCGAAATGTTGCATGGATAAATGGTCATGGGTTGTCTGTGCACGGGTTAAGTATTCCTCGAACGATGAGTCGGACTCGGAGTACCCGAGCATGGCCAAAATTGTATCGGCCTAGGAGGAATTTGAGAGTGCTTTCCTAGCTCGGTATAGCGAGGCGTTCAGGCGGGTTGCTCACGGGTGCTGAAATAACCGTCGTATATCAAGATAACGTGATTCGGCGCGGGGTATAGTTAGACTTCCAGCGGTCTTGCTACCTAGAGTTGGAATGATCTCGCATGCTCAAGTAACGTGCTTCGGCGTGGGACATATGAGGACCTCAGGTCGACTCGAACTGAGAGGATGCACCACAATGTCATGGCATTGCAGGACCTTCAGCGGGACTCGCACTCCGGGCTGATAGGGCGCGTCGTTTAATGTAAAAAAGATGCCCAAGTATGACGTTCGTGTCGTCAGTGACCTGCATACAGATAAGAGACGGTGGGCTATCGAACGTTTGAGCCAAGAGGATGAATGTCGCTTAGCGTCGAGCAAGAGTGTGCACATCGGTTACAGATTCAAAGTCGCTATTGAGCGAGGCGATTCAACGTGTTTCATGCGTTGTGCACGCTATAGAAGTATGCTTGCTTAGTTAAAGACGAAATTCGAATAACATGCTTAGAGATCGAGACGAACGATTATAACAAGTTTACTTAGCGATGTGATTGAGAATAACATGCTTGTCCGCTTAAGTGAATTCAATGTCTATATGTGAATATGCTTTCATAACAGAAATGTTTACATGCGAAACCTGCTTTACTGCTTTCAAGGCATGTCTCAACATGAACTGAAACTCATCTAGTTCAAATAGAAAGATCATCAAATAATATGCATGCTTGCCATGATCACTTAGTATCGGTTTAGGCGAGTGGGTTATCATGTTCACTAGTACAAGTTGCGTACTGACTCACGTTTGTGTGCACCCTCTTTCAGGTACTCAGGTGCGAGGCCTTAGCTTGGATATAAGAAGACATGATGTATAGAACGGTGGAAATTCCTTGTGAGCAAGAGAGATCAAAGAGTGTTGTAAGCCAACTTGGCATATTCAATGGGGCTATTCAAAGCACTTGTAACCGCTGTAATTATCAATAAAGAGCTTCGCTTTGCATACTCTATGTGTTTCATATTGACTCTATAAATCTTTCGCTGCGACTCAGTATTTTCTATGAAAACCATTATGTTTTATCTTCTTGCCTTGTGAGTTGCACAACCTAGGCACGCATGGCATCACGTCCGGGGGACGATTATCGACTTTACGGAGTCGAAACGTGACAGGGGGCAACAGTAGCGATAGCGAGTAACAACAACAACGACAGCAGCAGTCGGCAGGGGACGTGCTGGTCGTGGGGTTAGGGGGCGTTAAGCATGGGGGGGGAGGCGGTTGTGTGGGGGAGAACGGTCGAAGTGGGGGGAGGGTCTCTGTGGGGGTGTGCGGACGGAGTGGGGGTGTAGGCAGGGGTCTGCATAGAGGGGAAGTGGGGTAGGCATATTTTAGTAAATATAAACTAATCGGTAAATTTAATCATAACTGACGGAGGGTATCAAAGTAAAAAAAAAAATCAATGGTTGATAGTTTTAAGTTAGTAAGTTCAGGATATCTCAAGGTGTGTAAAAGTGCGAGCCGACCCGGAACCTGCCACGGGTCCGACCTGGTCAAATTCGGTTCGGGCCAGAAAGGACCCGGTCAACGACTCGGACAGGCCCGACCCACCTCCTCCGCGGGTCCGGGCTAGGTCGGCAAAATCGGCCCGTAAGCTTGGCTCGACCAGGTGTTCAACGTTGCGAGTCCGGACCGGTTTCGGGTTGGACCGAGCCGGCCCAATTTTTTTATTTACTTTAATATATATATATATATATATATATATATATATATATATATATATATATATATATATATATATATAATTTTTTATTTTTTTGGAAATGGTAATTGAATATAAAAAAATGAGATTGTAACTCAACTGCATCCACATCTTACTTCAGAGCAACATCGCGCCAATGGTCCAATCCACCTAATATTATATATATATATATATATATATATATATATATATATATATATATATATATATATATTAAAGTAAAAAACTAAATCGGACCGGTCCAATATATATATATATATATATATATATATATATATATATATATATATATATATATAAATAAAAAAATCGGGTCGGGTCGGGCCGGACCGGCCCGACCGTGGATCGGCTCGGACCCAGACCGGTTCGTCCTGGTCCTACCCTGACTGGATCATGGGTCCGGACTGGGTCGGATAATTAATTGACCGGGCCGAGCCGGCCCGCAGCTCTCTTCGGATTGAGTCTGGACCGGAGTCGGTCAAACCCGGTTGACCCGAACCGCGGGCCGGTCCGAACTGATCCAATACGCATCGTGAAGGATATCAAGCTGAAAATTTTGAATAATTAAAGATATAAAGATCCAATTCTCACCCTAACCTCTTTCTTGAAATATGAGGCAAGGAACCTTATCCATAAAAGTTATTTGGCCTTCTTCTTTTTTAATTCTTGTATAGGACGTACATTCTTGAACAAAATTGATGGATGTGTATTAGGATCATGATGGCTATTCAATATTTATTTTAATAAATTACAACTTGTTTTAAAAAAATAAAATATGACTCTTTATCCAGCCTTGTTCCTTTGACAATAAATATACGACTCTTCCATCCAAATTTTAGTGTTTGTCTACCTGAAGCTTCATTTATATATATTTTTACGTGTCTTTGATTAGATTAGCCAAAGGATTGATGAGCCACAGTTTATGTCGACGTTAGAATTGTGATAAACGAGAACCACTAAGTACTAGATAAGCATTTTCTATAATAGAAAAAAAAATCAATTATACTAAAATGGTGAAGGAGACATGGCAAAGGGACAAAAATAAAAAAGAAAAGAAAATACAACATAATAAAATTTCGGATGGTGCTATGCCTACAATCTTATGCTTACAACCTTCTTACAACCGTCGCGTGACGTTCACGTGGTGCCCATGTGACAGCCGTCCATTGGAGAGAGGGGGGAGAGGTGGAATCCGGTGGCTGTCCAGGTGGTCGTCACGTGACCGAAACGTCATGTGGCGGTCGTTCATTGGAGAAGAGGTGGTGCCGGAGGTGGCCCACATAGAGGGGGGTGAGAGGATTGTAAAAAGGTTGTAAGCATTTGGTAGTAAACTTAGCATTATTGTAAAATTCTGACGAAAGAAATAAAGCTCATTAGCTCAAGACAAAATTAAACCATTAGAAGAAAAATAAAATCTATATTTTATTGTCATAATGGACAAACTTTCTAAAGCATGCAATGAAAAGATGTAGAGACTAAAAAACATGAAATGATTCGAAATACGTTACATGTTTTTATAATAGAACTTTATTCCTACAAGTAGTGCATTAAGTTTCTGACCAGCGATATATTTTCGAGATATAATGAATTCGACAATCTGCTACACTCTGCATCCGGTAACGAATTCGACGATCGATCACAGCATGTCCGAGGACAAGATTGTTCGGAGGAGGATTTTTGGTTTTGGTTCTTTTATTTTTCTTCTCTTCTGTGCGAATGGGATTTTGGGATTTGAGAGAGAGAGAGAGACTGGATTGTAAAACAGTCAAACCTGTTTTTAGACCGATCATCTGGATCGCACGAAAGGCCATGAGGAGAGAGCATCTGTGATCTATGGATCTCCAATCGGGAAACCATATCCAAGCTCTGTGTGTCCAGGATATGCGTTCTCCACTAATTCTATAATAGGAGTATGTGCGTGAGAACAGGTCTCCTAAAGGCTAGCAACCGAAGCAGATTTAAAAAAACTGAAAAAATATATCTTTATATCCCTAGTCCGACTAATAAACACATTAAATCGTGCACTTGCTCGCGGGTTGGATGAGACCATTACAAATTTTACTTATCTCATCCATTACAAATTTTACTTACTCAATAGAGTGGGTAAAGCAATATAAACAAAGGAGAGTGCTCTCTCCTATCCGATGTGCGAATAAAATAAAAGGGACCTTTATTGAATCACAAAGCACATGTGGGTTGCTTTGATAAGCAACAAAACCAACATTTAATGTCTGTTGGAATTTTTGATTTTAGAGTCTAGAAAATAGTTTCACATCCATGTGACAACCCCATGTATGTATTTCAATATAAGAATTTTATTTTGTTGACTTGTGCACATGGGATATGATGTCAGTGTCACGCTCCGGTCCCGCAGGAGCAGATCGTCCTCGCTTGGTCCATACGGAACCGATCGTCCTCGCACGGCCGTGATGCCGTGCAAACCTAAAATGCGCTTGCACAAGGCCAAAGCTTGAACAAGGGCAAGTAAGCTATTCAATACAGAGGCAGTGGCACATATATTATAGAAAAGTAAAGAACACAATGGCACATGAAAATAAGCTCTTTATTGATAATCAAAAGTATTACAAGCAGCGTATGGCAGAGGTTACAGATCGCTCAAGCACTCTCTCTCTCTATTACAATGACACCGTTCCATACATTATGTCCCTCTATAC
The DNA here is from genome assembly GCA_036927795.1 of Iris macrosiphon. NCBI lineage: Eukaryota > Viridiplantae > Streptophyta > Magnoliopsida > Asparagales > Iridaceae > Iris > Iris macrosiphon. The sequence goes on from JAYESA010000003.1 coordinate 131,746,365, forward strand.
AAAAGTATCTCAAAGCAATCTCGATACGTCTCAAGACATCGACTCTAGATTTTTTGGTCCCTGGGATGAGGCACGGCTATCGCTTCCTCGGACGGTCCAGCACCTGCGAACAAGCAAACTGTTGGTGGGTCAGCACTTTTATAAGTACTGGTAAGTATAAACAACTGAACAGAAGCTATGCCCCCTAAAACCCCCACTAAGTAAGCATGTGGCAAAATATTACATTACTAGTGATCTTGCTAGTTTTACCTAAGTTCATTTCATACAGCTCAGGATTATAGTCAGATTATATCTTTTGAAAACATAGTTTGAAAACAGTTTTGCATATTCAACCATAAGCATACAATCGGGACAGTGTTCTATCGTGCAGTGCACAACATGTATTGTGCACCATAATCTAACTCTTAGGGACAAAGTTCTCTGGTGGACTATTCATCTCAAAGCAAAACAAGCATTAAGTGGACTATCATACTTTCAAGCACACAAGAGGAACTAGCTATATGATTTTGGTCCCCGAGAAACTCAGGATCGGTAGCGGTAATCCAGCTAACCAATGACTCACATTCTAATCCTATTAGCAGTTGTGATCATGGTTGCTCTTCACTAACAAAATAGCAGTCGGGACCAAGGTTCATCTCTGCACTAATAGCCATTGTCCGACCGATGCGAATGCATGATGCACTATCAAATAAACTCTATGATGCAAACAAAGTGAACGAGCAAGCTATTTGTATACACTTGTATTTCTTACCCCATAGTCGAACAATTATCCCTGCAACAGACATACAAGTTAGCAACAATTTCCATAAACATATATGTGTAAGGTTCTCTAGTTTCCTGTCCGTCTCTGCATCAAACAGTTAGGTATGCAAGAAGGCTAGCCTAGCATGCGCCCTAACTATATGATGGTCCATGGGTAGCTCCATGATTAGTAGCGGTTGCCCAAGGCTCAGCTCTTCACTAGCACGCACCTGTGTCGGCAGTTGTGACTCAAGGTTCAGCTCTTCACCAACACACACGAGTACTATCAGGTGTGACATCATGGGTTCCGCACAATACTAATAGACAAATACCGCCCCACTAGATCCCAGCGGCCGTATCCTCAGGGCGATCCAAAAATCTCTTCCGGACCGAACGATTTCCAGTGCCCCAGAAACCGTTCGAGAGCCAAGACCTTGTGCACAAGTTAGTCTGAGACCAATGCAATACATAAAACATCTATAATGCAAGCAAAACAAATGATCAAGCAAAACATATACGATCTACCAAAACACATCTTGTCAAACAAAGTACATCTCTCACATATCTAATAGCATACCCCACTAGACCCCAGCGGCCGTATCCTCAGGGCGCACTATTAGTCTATGCTTATACGAATCAAAGACTTATAGCAGTTCGATATAGCAAAACAGACAAGCAAAATATATAATGGCAAGCACGATTGATTTTATATCTAGCATGCAATATCTATCTCTTTCTTAGCATATTTTAAAGGGACTTATTCAAGCGATTCTTTTACTTATTTTCTTAGCATGGCAAAGGTTCGTTCGATAGCTGTGTCTGTGTAACTAAGCATGCAACATTTTTTATACTCTTGACTTAGCATGGCAAGGTTCTATCTCATTTCAGACAAGCATACAAATTCTCTAGTTAAGCAAGTAGGTTCGTTTCGATGACAAGCTATACGAGTTCTCTTAATAAGCATGCTGAGTCAGGTTCTATCATTCTTCTTATGAAACCATCTTCTTAAGCAACAAGCATTCAAAAATTCAGATTCATTATTAAGGCGTGCAAGAGTCAGAGAATGCAGTTCTGCCCACAAACATTGATCAATCTTCTTGTGGTTCGGTCGAAAACTCTCCGAGAAGACTTCTGCTCGAGCAAGCAAAGCGATATCACTTGTACATAATGCCTACACGGAGCGGGACACTACATACTTACCCACCAACAAAGAGTTTCGTCCTCGAAACTCAAGGAGAAACTCACAAAAATCCAGAGCAGCGATAGTCCTCATCCCTCACCATCCTCAATCAAAACACAAACAAATCACAAGCACAAAGGCACAACTCTAAGCAACAAATCAAATCCAAAAAACTTTTGCACGCATCTTTGAGAATATTTATGGACTTATTGTATGGAACGTACATTACAGCACATCGGGCATAACTCAGAGTCAGAGGCAACGGAATGGGCAAGGATTCGAGTTGCTTTGATACCATTATGTCACGTCCCGGTCCCGTAGGGGCCGATCGTCCTCGCTTGGTCCCTACAGAACCGATAGTCCGCACGGGCGGGATGCCCAGTAAGCCTAAAATGCGCTTGCACAAGGCTAAAGCTTGAAGAAGGGCAAGTAAGCTATTCAATACAGAGGCAGCGGCATATATATTGCAGAAAAGTAAAGAACACAATGGCACATGAAAATAAGCTCTTTATTGATAATCGAAAGTGTTACAAGCGGCGCATGGTCGAGGATACAGATCGCTCAAGAACTCTCTCTCGATTACAATAACACCGTTTCATACATTATGCCCCTCTATACAAAAGTATCTCAAAGCAATCTCGATACGTCTCAATGCATCGACTCTAGATTTTTGGGTCCCTGGGATGAGGCACAGTATCGCTTCCTCGGACGGTCCAGCACCTGCGAATAAGCAAACTGTTGGTGTGTCAGCACTTTTATAAGTACTGGTGAGGATAAACAACTGAACAGAAGCTACATCCCCTAAAATCCCCACTAAGTAAGCATGTGGCAAAATATTACATTACTAGTGATCTTGCTAGTTTTACCTAAGTTTATTTCATGCATCTCAGGACTATAGTCAGATTACATCTTTTGAAAACATAGCTTGGAAACAGTTTTGTATATTCAACCATAAGCATACAATCGGGACAGTGTTCTATGTACAGTGCGCAGCATGTATTGTGCACCATAATCTAACTCTTAGGGACAAAGTTCTCTAGTGGACTATTCATCTCAAAGCAAAACAAGCATTAGTGGACTATCATACTTTCAAGCACACAAGAGAAACTAGTTATATGATTTCGGTCCCCGAGAAACTCGGGATCGGTAGCGGTAATCCAGCTAACTAATGACTCACATTCTGATCCTATTATCAGTTGTGACCATGGTTGCTCTTCACTAACAAAATAGCAGCCGGGGCCAAGGTTCAGCTCTGCACAATAGCCATTGTCCGACCGATGCGAATGCATGAAGCACTATCAAATAAACTCTACGATGCAAACAAAGTGAACGAGCAAGCTATTTGTATACACTTGTATTTCTTACCCTTAGCCGAACGGTTATCCCTGCAACAGACATACAAGTTAGCAATAATTTGCATAAACATATATGTGTAATGTTCTCTAGTTTCTTGTCCGTCTCTGCATCAAACAGTTAGGTATGCAAGAAGGCTAGCCTAGCATGCGCCCTAACTATATGATCGTCCATGGGTAGCCCCATGATTAGCAGCGGTTGCCCAAGGTTCAGCTCTTCACTAGCACGCACCTGTGTCGGCAGTTGTGACTCAAGGTTCAGCTCTTCACCAACACACACGAGTACTAGCAGCTGTGACATCATGGATTTTGTACAACACTAATAGAGAAATACCGCCCCACTAGACCCCAGCGGCCGTATCCTCAGGGCGATCCAAAAATCTCTTCCGGACCGAGCGATTCTCAGTGCCCCAGGAACCGTTCGAGAGACAAGACCTTGTGCACAAGTTAGTCCGAGACCAATGCAATGATATGAAACATCTATAATGCAAGCAAAACAAATGATCAAGCAAAACATATACGATCTAGCAAAACACATCTTGTCAAACAAAGCACATCTCTCACATATCTAATAACACACCCCACTAGACCCCAGCGGCCGTATCCTCAGGGCGCACTATTAGTCTATGCTTATACGAATCAAAGACTTATAGCAGTTCGATATAGCAAAACAAACAAGCGAAATATATAGTGGCAAGCACGATTGATTTCATATCTAGCATGCAATATCTATCTCTTTCTTAGCATATTTCAAAGGGACTTATTCAAGCGATTCTTTTACTTATCTTCTTAGCATGGCAAAGGTTTGTTCGATAGCTGTATCGGTATAACTAAGCATGCAACATTTCTTATACGCTTGACTTAGTGGCAATGTTCTATCTCATTTTAGACAAGCATACAAATTCTCTAGTTAAGCAAGCAGGTTTGTTTCGATGACAAGCTATATGAGTTCTCTTAATAAGCATGCTGAGTCTGGTTCTATCATTCTTCTTATGAAACCATCTTCTTAAGCAACAAGCATTCAAAAACTCAGATTTATTATTAAGGCGTGTAAGAATCAGAGAATGCAGTTCTTTCCACTCACATTGATTAATCGTCTTGTGGTTCGATCGAAAACTCTCCGAGAAGACTTTCGCTCGAGCAAGCAAAGCGATATCACATATACATAGTGCCTACACGGAGTGGGACACTACATGTGATACCTCATGTGGTTGAGATGGAGGAGTGCTTTACTAGAGGACGATGATCAAGACCAACAAAGAATATTTATATTTTTGTCACTCATTTTTTTGGGGGTTCCCTAGTGTTACGACCTGCTCCGCTCAACCCGAAGGGCCGATTCAAACGGCAAAGTGTAGCGGACCGAACCGTCTTGCTCAGCGAGATGGCCCGTTCGATGCAAAGGCATTCATACTGAAATTTTCAAATGGAGTCAGACTTAGGCTTTCAGAGGCGCGCTCGGAGTCTCGTTCGACCGATGCAATTCATCGCTAAGGTGGGTGGCCCCGATGAACCTGTCTCTACTTAGTTGCACACTAAGAAAATGAGTGTTACATGCTAGTTTTCAGACGATAACCTTTGTATGCTAATAAAAGAGATGAACGCACATAGCTAAGGGGATAACCCCGTCTTATCATTGTATAGAATATGGAGATCTTACTTGCTATTTGCGTAGTCGGGCTTATTGAGTTGGAATATAGTAGCTTCTTACATATATGCCACAAAGTAGGGTGAGTTTATACTGAGGCGTAGCACCGCACGGAACATGATACGGAATAGAGTAAATTATGTTGCATACATAGACGAGGAAGGCTATCAAATAGTCATTCCGAGTCAGGAGATGGAAAGAAAGGAATGTACTCGGGATATGCAGATCACCGAGATAGTCTCTAATCAGGGAGCTGCGTAAAGAAGAAAAGATCCGAGTGTAGTCCTCGGCAAAGATTGATCCGAGTGTAGACCTCGGTTAGGATTGGATGTGGGAGAGTAGTTCCATGGTCACGGACAACTGGTTGCGCACCAGGTAGAGAGAGTCCTCGACACGATTGCTGAGATATCCGAATCGTGTCGGCCCGGGAGGACAGTGCCAGTGTAGTCCTGGAAATACGCTAGCTGATGACTAGCGGGCGAGAGCAGAACATCCAACAAGGCTTGCTACCGACCTGGATTGGGACCGACTCATCAGACGGTTCGGGAGGCCCAGCAAGGCTAGCAACCGAGCTGGGAAGACACCCGTCTATCGCAGATCATGTCCATTATGGCTAACAGAGCCAGTGACCTTCATATAGATAAGTCATGCTTGCATAGCGGCCATCCGCATTCAGTAAAGGAGTAACGGGAAGGAGTACCTCTGCACGACATTTTGTATAATTAGAATGGATGCACGATAACAAACCTAGTTCGAGTAGAATGGGCTTGAGGCAGAGACACGACATAGCACTTGGGTTTCATAAATGCTCGTTATTATTCAGTAGATCATTGTTTATATTGTTGCATATGTCAGGGAAGTCCGAATGGTAAGAAATGGTAAGACGAACTCAATTGTTCATTAATATGACACTCTTGAGCAGTCACGGATATTACTTTCTTTATATTGCCATGTAATTGATCCTAAGGCAAAAGATTAGAAAGACAACAAAATCAGTCGGTGCACATAACTAATGAACGTGCTTGTTTTGTGGCGTGGGCGAGAGGCCTCTCCACCAGTGCATTCAATGTACTGACACCCAACCAGATTGGATGCAGGGTACAGGAGAACTCGTACGGATTCGGAGATTGCTTAATGCAATGAGGCGTCGGACCGTACTTGGCATCTTGGAGCGTGGCGCACGGACCTGGAGCTCACATATATGAGACATAATGTATAGGAACATTATCATCCAGATCGTTTATGTCGGTTCTAAGCCTAAGGGTATATTCATTGTAAGAGAGAGAGAGAGAGCATGAGCGACTTGTAATCTCGGTCTAGCGCCGCTTGTAATGTTTACTTCATATCAATAAAGAGCTTGATTTGGATTCAATACTTGTGTTCATTCTATGTTTTCGCTATGTCGACTCTGTGAACTAGTTATCAACGGTCGTTTCGGTAATTATCTCGCGCGGGCGCCACCTCAGGCTCTCGCTGTAATGTCCCGCTCCGCGTCGGCATTATGTATCAGGTGAGTGGGCAGAACTTCGTTCTCTGATTCTTGCACGCCTTAATAATAACCTGAGTTTTTGCTTGCAATATTTTCATAAGAGAATGATAGAACCTGCCTTGCATGTTAATGAACGAACTCACATAACTTATCTTTGAAATGATAAGTCTGCTAAACGAATATCCTGAAACGCTTGCCTAGAGTGCATGAACATGTTCACTATCGTCTATGCTTCAAGAGAACCATATTGTGCCTGAATGTGTTCAAGTGATAAGTTAAATTGCCCCGCAACAACGATAACTGTTCTGATGGTTCGTCTCGTCTGCATACTAGAGTTTATTTGATAGTTTTCTATGCATTCGCATGCGGTCGGACAATAGCTTTTGGTGGAGAGCTGAACTGCATGTGTCACGGCTGCTACCATGATAGTGAAAAGCAACCATGAGTCACAGCTGCCATTAGCATCAGATGAAAGAGTCATTGGTATGCTGTACAACCAGCTGCCGATCCTGAGATACTCGGGGATCGCCCCGCATATAGCTAAGTCATTGTGTTGTCTTGGATAGATGACTGCCCCTAAGATTGTGCATTGTGTGTCTAGCTTTGCATCTGACCTTGGAGTCGCACGAGACACGCTGCGCACACCCTGAAACATGAACGATTGCTTGTCTTACTTATTGCATATGAAACTCTGTTTCCAAACATGTTTTCAAACAATGTAATATGACTCTGCTAGCGAACTGCATGAAACGAACCTAGGTAAAACTAGAAAGATCACTAGTAATGTAATATTTTATAACATGATTACTTAGTGCTTGGTTTTAGTGAATGCTTGCTTCTGTTCAGTTATTTTATCTTACCAGTACTTGTATAAAGTGCTGACCCACCAACAGTTTACTTGCTTGCAGGTACTGGATCGTCCGAGGGAGCGATAGGCGTGCCACAGTTCCTAAGACCCGAAATTCTGGTTTCGATTGTTGCCCCGAGAATGCTATCGTATAAGGGGGCATAATGTATGGAACGAACGAATACCTTTGCATAAAGGAACCCAAGTTGCCTCGATTGTCCCGAATACTCAGTTGACTAAATGCATTACATTGCAACAAGTCCCTTTCCGCTGCTTACTCGATTGATGCGATGATAGCCAACTATCAACTTAAACGATTGGCCTTGTGCGGACGCAACGCCAGGCCCGCACGGCATCACGTCCCCCGATACACTCGATCGGGCCAAAGCTATTCCTTTCCCTTGCTCGCACCCGCGGGACGGGCGCGGTGATTCGCGTTCGGCGCGCCGAGGCACGGTAATTCGTGCCCGGCTCGGTAATTCGTCCATACGGGGGCGGGGCAAGGCGGAGCGTCGGCCCGGGCGGGTCCGGGACGTGACATAATGGTATCAAAGCGAAATCGATCTTCTGGCCCAAAACCGTTGCTATGACTTTGAGATATTATCGATATAGTATTGCAATAGAGCGTTCCATACAATAAGCCCATAGATATTCTCAAAGTGCAAAATATTTTCTGAACTTGAGTTGCTTGATTGTTTCGATTGAGTACGGCGAGGGATGGCACTATCGCTGCTCGGAATATCGAGAAGTTTATCCTTGAAGTTTCGAGGACGAAACTTTTTGTTGGTTGGTAAGTATGTAATGTCCCGCTCCGCGTCGGCATTATGTATCAGGTGAGTGGGCAGAACTTCGTTCTCTGATTCTTGCACGCCTTAATAATAACCTGAGTTTTTGCTTGCAATATTTTCATAAGAGAATGATAGAACCTGCCTTGCATGTTAATGAACGAACTCACCTAGCTTGTCTTTGAAACGATAAGTCTGCTAAACGAGAATCCTAAAATGCTTGCCTAGAGTGCATGAACATGTTCACTATCGTTTATGCTTTGAGAGAACCATATTGTGCCTGAATGTGTTCAAGTGATAAGTCGGATTGCCCCGCAATAACGATAACTGTTCTGATGGTTCGTCTCGTCTGCATACTAGAGTTTATTTGATAGTGTTCCATGCATTCGCATGCGGTCGGACAATGGCTTTTGGTGGAGAGTTGAACTGCATGTGTCACGGCTACTACCATGATAGTGAAAAGCAACCATGAGTCACATCTGTCATTAGCATCAGATGAAAGAGTCATTGGTATGATGTACAACCAGCTGCCGATCCTGAGATACTCGGGGACCGCCCCGCATATAGCTAAGTATTGTGTTGGCTTGGATAGATGATTGCCCCTAAGATTGTGCATAGTGTGTCTAGCTTTGCATCTGACCTTGGAGTCGCATGAGACACGCTGCGCATACCCTGAAACATGAACGATTGCTTGTCTTGCCTATTGCATATGAAACTCTGTTTTCAAACATGTTTCCAAACAATGTAATATGACTCTGCTAGCTAACTGCATGAAACGAACCTAGGTAAAACTAGAAAGATCACTAGTAATGTAATATTTTATAACATGATTACTTAGTGCTTGGTTTTAGTGAATGCTTGCTTTTGTTCAGTTGTTTTATCTCACCAGTACTTGTATAAAGTGCTGACCCACCAACAGTTTACTTGCTTGCAGGTACTGGATCGTCCGAGGGAGCGATAGGCGTGCCACAGTTCCTAAGACCCGGAATCCTGGTTTCGATTGTTGCCCCGAGAATGCTATCGTATAAGGAGCATAATGTATGGAACGAACGAATGCCTTTGCATAAAGGAACCCAAGTTGCCTCGATTGTTCCGAATACTCAGTTGGCTAAATGCATTATATTGCAACAAGTCCCTTTCCGCTGCTTACTCGATTGATGCGATGATAGCCAACTATCAACTTAAACGATTGGCCTTGTGCGGGCGCAAGCCCAGGTCCGCACGGCATCACGTTCCCCGATACACTCGATCGGGCCAAAGCTATTCCTTCCCCTTACTCGCACCCGCGGGACGGGCGCGGTGATTCGCGTTCGGCGAGCCGAAGCACGGTGATTCATGCCCGGCTGTCACGCCCCAATCTCCCGCAAGCTCGATAGTCCTCGCTGAACGTGAATCACCACGTTTACATCTCTCCCAAAGGACCATCGTTCTCATCGGGACGTGATGCCGTACGAGCCTGGAGTTGCGCTCGTACAAGGCGATGTTGTCAAACACCAAATGTTATCATTAAAACAACCAAGTTGCAGCGGAAGTCAAGTATTGTGTACCAAGCACACAATCAGAGTAAAACATAGCGAAGCTCACGATAGGGTCAAATAAAATGCCTCATCGAAGACAAGGCCACGAAGGCGATGCTACGAAGGCGATGAAATACTCTTGCCCTTTTCTCTAGCCCACAAAGGTACTTACAGTTCATACATCATGCCTCGTATATCCAAGCAGCGCCACTACGCTTGCGTACCTGAAATAATGCCCACAAACGTGGGTCAGTACACAACCGTACTGGTGAGCAGGGTAACCCACTCGCCTAAGCCGACACTAAGTAAAATAGTGAATGCACACAGTTATATGGTGATCTTTCTAGTTGAATCCTAGATTCATTTCATGGCATATGAATGACATGTTAAGGAAAGCAGTAAAGCAGTTTAAGCATGCAAGCATTCAACTCAAACCAAACGACAAGCATTTATATAAATCCAACCCGAAGGAAACTAGCATGCAACCCGTCTTGCTCAAGTCCAAGCAACACGATAACATGTCAAACCATCAACCAAGCCTCAATATCCTTCCTCAACCAACACTTACAATCCAATCTCATAGTGCACACTCTTGCCGAGGCAAGGTGGCCGCGCCTACGCGAAAGCCAAACCAACAAAAGAAAAGCAAGCCAACACTAATCTATACGAAGTCACTGGCTAAAAGCCATAAAGGACATTGATCGGACCAAGATCAATAGGGCAGTCCTACCCGATCCAGGGTTGGGCAGCTACTCCCGCCTGGTGGTATCGGACTACCAGCACTGCGCCCAATCGCGATGCCCATTGTTTCCTCCATGGTAGAACGGTCCCGGTGCCCCGGTGCCTCAACCCGTTCCAGGAAACCAAACCCTGTGCCACACAAGTTGTTCGTGACAATGCAGACACAGTAGGTATGACGAGAGGATCGAAACATTCTTGCCCCACCAAGCGATCCTAGACTCGTTCCATGAATTATCCAACCAAAACATCCATAACCATTCTTCCAACATATAGCCCAAGGCACCATTCACAAGTTATTCCCATAGGCACAATGCCTCTTCTCAACACAGTGTTTCCAATGGTGCAACACCCATGCTCAAAGCTAACCCATGGCACAATGCCGTGTCAGTGGCACAATGCCCCATTCGTGGCACAATGCCTCATCAAGCGGCACAACACCCTCGCCGATGCAGTTTTTCGGTTTCGAACAACTGCTCGTTTTGCAAGACAAAGCGACCAAGTGATACTCGTGAACGGATGCACGCTCGCTCGCCCCAAATCCCAATATTTTCAACGCCTCAATGTATCATTCCAACTGTCCTAGCATAATCCAAATCAACCAACCAACTGCCTCAAATAGTGTATCATCCAACTCTAGCTCCAACTATCCAACGCACAAACCAAATCAAGCCACAATCCTACCAAGCCAATGGCGTACACTCTATGCACGCCTTAGTGTAGTGATTTCCAATATTTCAGCCCAAGTGTTCAAGCCTTTACGTGTTTTCTATATTATTAGGCATGAAGGAGTAGAGGAGAAGGGAAAGAGCCCACTCACAATGTTTGATCCCGTTAAGCATCATGTCCTGCCGATACGGCCAATCCCTTGAACCCGTGGTCCGATGCAAGCGCGATCTACTCAACTGGTATGACCGTGCGAGCAGGCCGTGCTCTACAAATCATCCGACCGATCAGACTAAGGAAGATGGCATTATCATTCCAACTCAGCTATCTCAGTACTGCTCTGAACGAACACCTGATTTCCATCGAACCCGCTAGCCATCTGCACATGAAACAACTCAATCAATACTTCTTTCCAAAATCTAACAAATCAAATGGAACCAGCATTTGTTTCATTCAATCCGACTCAGCGTAACGTACCATGCGGTTACGGGCGTTACATAATATACCACTTAGAATCAGGTTCGTCCATGAACCGTGCTGGTACTCATTCCTATCACATGTCGCTATCCAATTCCATGGATCTGCTCTATGCAACTCACATTATCCTGATCCAGACTCAGCATCTCGCTCTGCTGAACGCTCGTACAAATTTCATATTCCCACATCCTCCTTGCAGCTCAATACGAATTCTTTGTATCGCTTAGTTTTGGATCGATACACATATTTAAGGCGTCCCTAAAATATATGCATTTCAGCCGAGCTTTGCGATAGCGAATTTGGACAAGTTACAAGGGTATCTTTATGTTCGAGGCATCCATTTCTGTACTCCCAATTGAACCAAATCACGATTTCCATTCCAACATATACGCTTGAGCGCTATTCTCAAATATGATAATTTTCCACCGACTCAATCAGTTCGTGTTCCAACTCAATCCATCCAACTATTTCTGAATCCGCACTAGCAACATCTCCAAATATATCTCATGCACCGAACGATCAACTCAAATGATACTACCCCAGCTAGGCGACTTACCCAAATATCAACTTTGCTTTCATCAGCTCAACCAAACACCTCTTTCTCAATCTCAATACCTCGCTGGGTGAACATCTATATTGAGGTTCGTGTGATCCACGAAGATCTTGCCGCCACGCCAAAGGGATAGTGTCGCCACGATTTCAACGTGGACACACTCGCCATAATTCCTAGGTTGCGCATGGAATAGTTCTTCGCGCTGCTTCCACTGCCTCGAAGCATAGGATATCACCTTCGCCTTCCGAATGAGCACGCTTCCCAGACTAAGTTCCGATGCATCTTGTAAATCTGAGGCAAATCTGTCCCTTCCAGTATTCGCAAAGATTTGATCTGAACGAGCCGCTGCTTTAACTTCACGAGCTAGTTTCACAGTCGTCAATTCATATAAATGCTATTCCCTTCCAGAGTACGATGAGTCAGAGGCGATGCCATCTACAAAAATCTGTGACTCTGAATCTCATCAGTTGACTTAGGCCAATCCCACAATCGCTTCGGTCTTTCGGCTGCATCTTCAGCTGAAGGCTATCCCAAGGATCTCTCAAATCCAACTCTCAGTCAATAAGCCAAATCTCCAACACACATCTGCCCCTCGACGCATTCCCAAATACGCCGCCTCAAGGGTCTTTCTATGGGTCTACCATATTCATATCCGATTCAGCGGGCAAGTCGCTAGGGTCAGCTGTCCCGAAGCTACGCTCGATAATTATAATCATCACGATGGACAGTTACTATGAACCATGCTATATCTCATCTACAAATCCGAATCAAAATCCAACCATTCCATCCGAGCGAACTTCCGAATCCGAGAACTCATGCACTACCTCTGCTGATCTGTCAATCAATGCTGCTTAACCACCTAGAGTCTTGCTATCTATCCAAGCCACAATTCGAGAATTGTGCTCGTTTGAAACTGTCTTCCATCAATCCGCCGTTATGCTCTGAATCCATCAAATTTTTCCGAACTGCCATGTTCGTCTTCTCGCACTACCACTGCAATAATTTCCAAAACTCAAGACTTGCTCCAATTCTTATCCCTTTGCCGCATTCTACAATTCACGTCCAACTTGCTCAAACCGCATAGTAATTTGCTCCGACGTTGCTCCCACGTTTAGCTATCTTCAAAAGTCTGTCCGCCACAAATTCTTGCCTTTAGTTGTTGCCTCAATCCGTCCACGTCTTCCGGAGGATCCGTCTACCATTGTTGCAATATCTTGCCCAAAATTCCACTTCGCTAAACCTGAGTCGTCTTCTCGAGCAGCAATATCCAAAATTCTTTCAGTCCGTTCAAGTCCATCGCATTGTCCCTCCAAACCAAGATCGTGATTCATTGCTCAACCAACATCTCAAATGTGTTGCCCAAAATCGTAGTCCGTGCTCGCTATCCTTCGATTTACCAATCGCTTCACTCAAGCGTCTCCCAACTGTTCATTCCGATCTCGTCCATCTCTTAAGCCAAATGATACTTCCATTTGCACAAGTCCGTTCTCGATATGCTCAACTCAATATTCGCTTACTCCATTTTCATTCTTTCCAACTCAACCGACGTGCACCAACCAACTTATATTCTCGTTAACCCGAGTCCGTTCAGGCAATTTCCATTCATGTCCAACCAAAACATTTTCAAATGCCTTGCTCACAATGTGGTATCCCATATACCACTCCGAATCAAGTCGCTACTCGCATTACGATTTCTTGTATTGATCCAAGATCCGTTCGAGCCATCCCTTATGTGTGATCCTGCCATTCCCAACTTAAGTCTGACACAAAACTCAGACAATGCCTGAATTATCCAAATATTTCCATCAATCTCGCGATGCAGTTCGTGCCATATTCCATTCTCAATATTTTCAACTATTATCACCGTCTGATACTTTCGCTACACGAGCAACCCGTTCAACGATCGTATTCCAAGTAGTCCAACCCAATACCCAACTGTTCCTCACATTTGCTGTATGAGCAACTCGTTCAAACTTATTCTGATATTCCCAAGCCAAACTCAAACCTGCTCAACTGATGCGCCAAAGCCAAAATTCCAACTTATACCCAACACAATCACTAGACGAGCAACTCGTGCAAGGATCCATTCTCATCGAATATTTCTACTCAAAATATGTCGTATAACCAAATCTCGTATGCCAACCAACTGATCCATTGAGGCAATCAGAACTCCCAGAACGATAAGCTAAGCCAACCCAACGACAGCTCTCAACTTGTTGTACAAATGCAACAACGCCACCCAACTTGCTGCACGAATGCAACAACGCCTAACGAGGCTAAGCGATCCTACGAAAACCAACCAAAGCAACGCAACCAAGAATAACATGCAGCCACAACCAACAATATATAGACTTATTGTATGAAACATCCAATGCGGCACCAAGTAGAGTCAAGAGCTAGACAACACACGGAAGCTATTTAGAGTTTGTGATGAAGCGAAGGACCAAGTCCGAGAAAATGAACCAGGCGCTCTGATACCAATTTGTCACGCCCCAATCTTCCGCAAGCTCGATAGTCCCCACTGAACGTGAATCACCACGTTTACAGCTCTCCCGCAGGACCATCGTTCTCATCGGGACGTGATGCCGTACGAGCCTGGAGTTGCGCTCGTACAAGGCGATGTTGTCAAACACCAAATGTTATCATTGAAACAACCAAGTTGCAGCGGAAGTCAAGTATTGTGTTCCAAGCACACAATCAGAGTAAAACACAGCGAAGCTCACGATAGGGTCAAATGAAATACCTCATCGAAGACAAGGCCACGAAGGCGATGCTACGAAGGCGATGAAATACTCTTGCCCTTTTCTCTAGCCCACAAAGGTACTTACAGTTCATACATTATGCCTCGTATATCCAAGCAGCGCCACTACGCCTGCGTACCTGAAATAATGCCCACAAACGTGGATCAGTACACAACCGTACTGGTGAGCGGGGTAACCCACTCGCCTAAGCCGACACTAAGTAAAATAGTGAATGCACACAGTTATATGGTGATCTTTCTAGTTGAATCCTAGATTCATTTTATGGCATATGGATGACATGTTAAGGAAAGCAGTAAAGCAGTTTAAGCATGCAAGCATTTAACTCAAACCAAACGACAAGCATTTATATAAATCCAACCCGAAGGAAATTAGCATACAACCCGTCTTGCTCAAGTCCAAGCAACACGATAACATATCGAACCATCAACCAAGCCTCAATATCCTTCCTCAACCAACACTTACAATCCAATCTCATAGTGCACACTCTTGCCGAGGCAAGGTGGCCGCGCCTACGCGAAAGTCAAACCAACAAAAGAAAAGCAAGCCAACACTAATCTATACGAAGTCACTGGCTAAAAGCCATAAAGGACATTGATCGGACCAAGATCAATAGGGCAGTCCTACCCGATCCAGGGTTGGGCAGCTACTCCCGCCTGGTGGTATCGGACTACCAGCACTGCGCCCAATCGCACGATGCCCATTGTTTCCTCCATGGTAGAACGGTCCCGGTGCCCCGGTGCCTCATCCCGTTCCAGGAAACCAAACCCTGTGCCACACAGGTTATCCGTGACAATGCAGACACAGTAGGTATGACGAGAGGATCGAAACATTCTCGCCCCACCAAGCGATCCTAGACTCGTTCCATGAATTATCCAACCAAAATATCCATAACCATTCTTCCAACATATAGCCCAAGGCACCATTCACAAGTTATTCCCATAGGCACAATGCCTCTTCTCAACACAGTGTTTCCAATGGTGCAACACCCATGCTCAAAGCTAACCCATGGAACAATGCCGTGTCAGTGGCACAATGCCCCATTCGTGGCACAATGTCCCATCAAGCGGCACAACACCCTCGCCGATGCAGTTGTTCGGTTTCGAACTACAACTACTCGCTTTGTAAGACAAAGCGACCAAGTGATACTCGTGCACGGATGCACGCTCGCTCGCCCCAAATCCCAATGTTTTCAATGCCTCAATGTATCATTCCAACTGTCCAAGCATAATCCAAATCAACCAACCAACTGCCTCAAATAGTGTATCATCCAACTCTAGCTCCAACTATCCAACGCACAAACCAAATCAAGCCACAATCCTACCAAGCCAATGGCGTACACTCTATGCACGCCTCAGTGTAGTGATTTTTAATGTTTCAGCCCAAGTGTTCAAGCCTTTACGTGTTTTCCATATTATTAGGCATGAAGGAGTAGAGGAGAAGGGAAAGAGCCCACTCACAATGTTTGATCCCGTTAAGCATCCTGTCCTGCCGATACGGCCAATCCCTTGAACCCGTGGTCCGATGCAAGCGCGATCTACTCAACTGGTATGACCGTGCGAGCAGGCCGTGCTCTACAAATCATCCGACCGATCAGACTAAGGAAAATGGCATTATCATTCCAACTCAGCTATCTCAGTACTGCTCTGAACGAACACCTGATTTCCTTCGAACCCGCTAGCCATCTGCAAATAAAACAACTCAATCAATACTTCTTCCCAAAATCTAACAAATCAAATAGAACCAGCATTTGTTTCATTCAATCTGACTCAGTGTAACGCACCATGCGGTTGTGGGCGTTACACCGGCCATACGGGGGCGGGGCAAGGCGGAGCGGCGGCCCGGGCGGGTCCGGGGCGTGACACGCGCGGTATCGCGTCCCGATGGAAACTATCGTCCCGCGGGAGCGCTAGCGCGGTGATTCACGCTTAGCGGGGACGGTTGATTCCAGCGGAAGATCGGAACGTGACAATAATGGTATCAGAGCACGGCTTTACGTCCTTGAAATTTGTTTCGATTCTCTCAGTTTTGAACTTGTGTATTAAAAAAATGATAGATGCTCTCTCTCGATGTTCGATGAATATTCCATACAATAAGTCTAAATATTTTTAAAAAGTACATGTGAATAGTACAATTGCTTGAACAAGATTATGATGCGTGGGCCTTTGTGCCAACCTGTGTCAGACTTGTGTGGGAATAGACTTATGTTAGAATCTGTGAGTTACATGTGAAACTGGATGCCTATATGAAAACACCAAGCGAGTTAAAGTGCGAGATAGAATATCATTCGGACTATTTTTTTTGCACACAGCCTTTTGGCGAAGTGTTGAGTATCGTGCGCCAAGACCCATGGTGCTAGTGAGTTACAGCAAGATTTGGGTATCGTTCGGATAAGAATAAAGTCAGGCTTAGAATTAAAACAGATAGAAATATCATTAGAGTACCGCTAAGGCGAATAATAGAAATTGTGTTGGATTTTCAGATATAGTTTGGACGATTATTCATAGCGATAAGTTATGATTTAAAGCATAGTCTGTATGGAGGACTATCGATAGGGGTGCACACGAGTCTATGATCATTAAGGAGGTAAATAGGGATCGTGCTGGAGTTACAAGAAATAAATCAGATAGACGTGTGAGGGATGCTAACATGATTCAGAAGTTAATAAGATGACTCGATGCCTGAGTGGTGTATAGATAGTCCCATGTTCGAATAAGGCGAATTGAGGATAGAATGAGTTATAAGGATTCATAGAGTATAGCTCGAACCCTCAGTGGTGTATTGATCGGCTTAGAAATTCTCGAACAGTGTTTCATAACGGAACATACAAATCAAATATGGTTAACTTGGATGACTATAAATGAGATAGATGTATACGAGACTAAGAGTTATTAGGCGATGCTTAAGTATCGTGCTGGAATTCTAGGAACGACTTGGCGAATATTCTAGCGATTGATGTGAACCTCAACTGAGAATTTGATTTGGGTGACTCAATTTCGAGTGGTGTATGGATCATTTAGAAATGTCCAAACGGATTCATAGGTCTCGTGCGATATCAGATTGAAATAAACGGATTGAACTTGAATACAATATCGCTCGAATGTAAGTTAGCCCGAGGAAGAATATTATGTTTCGATGAGGAGATAAGTGATAACAGATTTGGCTTAGAGTTTGGAAGAACGATCTTGAAATCAAGTTCGGAAAGATAACATTCAAAAGTAGTCCCAGCGAGAACGATTATCCTACGGGAGCGCCGGCATGGTGATTTCACGTACGACGGGGATAATCGAACTCAAGGGAACATGTTCGATAATTATTCCAAACGAACTCGATGAATGGAATGTATCAAATGGGATAGACTTGGGTTTGGGATTTAAACTTAATTGTTTGAGGAATGCTAGAAGTAGACTATGAAATGATCAAAACGGTAACATTAAAGTTGGACGGTTTGACTAGACGAATTTTTATTTCGGCAAGAACGGTTGTTAAAAAGAACATGACTTGATGGATTAATGTACAACTTGGGATGAAACGAAGAGTGACGATAAGGTGTCTGTTCGTTCGAGGATAACAATAACGATTGACCTTCTTGTCTTGTGCAAGTACAACTTCTTACTCGCACAAGTGTCACGTCCGGATTAAGACAATCATTCCGCGGGAGCGTTAGCGTGGTGATCTCACGTCCGACGAGGATGATTGAACTTGTGGGAGACCGGAACGTGACAATTAAAGGATCATTTTGACTTGTGGTTCGACACGATAAGACAATCTGCAAAAAATAAGTGAATCGAAGGTAATTTAGGGATGAGTTAGTCTAGAATGTGAAATAAGATATGCGGGATGATTTTATGAACGGATACGTAGATCGTGTTGGATGACTTAAAGTTTATGATATACATCGATAATTTAGAATGGGATTGTGACTTAGTGGTGCAGGCTTAGAAAATGATGGATAGGTAAATTCTATCAAAACATGTTGGAAGAGATAGTGTATGCAAATCGATAGGTTGGACATGCAACGTGGGCATATCGTGGGTTTGGTTGAACGAATGTAGTGATGGGATAGGATGATCTGTGCTAGATATTTAGAAATCTGAGTGAAACGAGCTTGGGTAGAATACTCGTGTAAAAGAACAAATGGTTTGACCTTAGGGTATTTGGAACGAGCTTCGTGCAACGCGATTGTACGATGAGTCACAAACTCGAACTGTACCTATGACCTTGTGACATGACATAGTGGCTAGGCAGATGACCCTATGCCTTGAGTTAAAACTGGAGTGCCAGACTTCACGATAATCGTTCGAGAAAACGATAAAACTGGGGCAACAAGACTTAGAGTGTTAGGACTTGAAACTGGGAGTGTATACTAGTGGCATTGGCGTTAAAATGAACGCAAATGGGAGATAGGACTCGGGTAATAATTGATTTGGTGGGATAGGTTATGCGACGGTGAGGAGTAAGACTGTATTAGAGAATTGTCGGACGGAACTCTTATGATTTGGAATTGGAGATATTCGAGATAAGTTGGCACAATGAATTAGATCATTTCTTGAAAGAGGCGCATTACTAGTAATGCTAAGCTTGAATTTGGGTGAGATTGGAGTAGACGATAACTAAATTGAACCAGAGTTCGATTATTCGTGTAGCGAAACAATCGGGAATTTAAAAGATTTTTACGAGTAGCTTGTCCGACTTAGCTGTCACTAAGCTTGGTTGAAATACACATATTTGGGGGACGTCTTGAATATGGGTACGATCCAGACTTAGCGATATGCATAACTCGAATGCAGCTTCAAATAAAAATGTTCGAATTTGAATGGATGAGTATGGCAACCGAAATAAGTTAGTCTCAACCTAAACTTTCATAAAGGAAAGATTATAATGTACCCCGTGCTACTGAGATAGTTATGTGCTAAGACGCACTACGAGACTGAGTTTGGGAATGCAACAGTTGAACGAATGAATCATTTGGATAAAATGATTAAGCACTCGTGCAAAAAAAAATGAGTAAAACGAATAGAAAGTTAAATTCGATTAGACCAAAGACGCGTAGGATTAGAGTATACCCTAGGTGGGAAATTTAGCTGAGATTGGACGATGACTCGGAAAGGATATTGGTGCAAACAAGATTGGAAAATTAGCTGAGATTCGAGCTTTTGGGTTTAGGCGTAACGATGGGTTTCGATAGGCGACGTCAAGTAATCGGTCAGGTGCGTTGGGATCGTATGGATATAATATAACAAGTTGGGCAAGTCCACCCGATTATGAGTTTTAAGTGCCCATTGAGTTATAGAATATCATGTGCTTAAGTAATATAGCCCTGCGCCAGGCGTAGTAGATTTTGAGTCGAGAGTGCAACGATAAAATTAAGTATAGTTCGATAACATTGAACGATAGAGTCGTTCGATTAGAATTGGCTAAACATTTGCGTAACGCATGGTGAGAAAATAAATGAATAAGTATTGAAACAATCCTTGGAAGTTAGACAAAATATATAGAGTTTAGTTTAGAAGTTGTACATAATACGAGTTGCGCTCAGGAAGTCTCGAGGACGAGACTTATTCTGAGTGGTGTATAATGTAACGACCCGCTCAGCTCAACCCGGTGGGCCGATTCAAACGACAAAGTGTAGCGGACCGAACCGCCTTGCTCAGCGAGATGGCTCGTTCGATGCAAAGGCATTCATACTGAAATTTTCAAATGGAGTCAGACTTAGGCTTTCAGAGGCGCGCTCGGAGTCTCGCTTGACCGATGCGATTCATCGGTAAGGTGGGTGGCCCCGGTGAACCTGTCTCTACTTAGCTGCACACTAAAAAAATGAGTGTTACATGCTAATTTTCAGGTGATAACATTTGCATGCTAATAAAAGAGATAAAAACACATAGCTAAGGAGATAACCCCGCATTATCATTGTATAGAACATGGAGATCTTACTTGCTATTTGCGTAGTCGGACTTATTGAGTTTGAATGTAGTAGCTTCTTACATATATGCCACAAAGTAGGGTGAATTTATACTGAGGCGTTGCACCGCACGGAACATGACACGGGATAGAGTAAAATCATGTTGCATATATAGACGAGGAAGGCTATCAAATAGTCGTTCCGAGTCAGGAGATGGAAAGAAAGGAATGTACTCGGGATTAGGGGTGAGCAATTCTCGGTTTTTAACCGAAAACCGAACCGAACCGGACCAAAATTGAAATTTGGTTCGGTTTTTAATCAACCGGTTCGGATTTCGGTTTTATCATTTGATTAATTTCGGTTATCGGTTTGGTTTTCGGTTTTGGATTCCGAAACCCGAACCGAACCGAAAACCGAATCACTACATTATAAAAGAAAAAAAATCGGTTTTTATGAATTTGGTATACACTCACCACTTGGTATAAAATTAGTTTATTATTATTTTTGGTACACAATTTTGGTTTTTCTCAGTTAGGTTTGGTTTTTTCGGTTTTTATGAATTTGGAATACACTCACCACTTGGACCTAAAAAACCGAACCGATTTAATTCGGTTCAATTTTTTCGGTCTTTACAAATTCGGTTCGGTTTTTGGTTTTGCAAAAAGCAGTTTTTGGTTTCTTCGGTTTTTGGATATTCGGTTCGGTTTGAACCGAACCGAACGGTTGCTCACCCCTACTCGGGATATGCAGATCACCGAGGCAGTCTCTACTCAGGGAGCTGCGTAAAGAAGAAAATATCCGAGTGTAGTCCTCGACAAAGATTGATCCGAGTGTAGTCCTCGACTAGGATTGGATGTGGGAGAGTAGTTGCATGGTCACGGACAACTGGTTGCGCACCAGGTAGAGAGAGTCCTCGACACGATTGCTGAGGCATCCGAATCGTGTCGGCCTAGGATGACAGTGCCAGTGTAGTCCTGGCAATACGCTAGCTGATGACTAGCGGGCAAGAGCGGGACATCCACCTAGGCTTGCTACAGACCTGGATAGGCGCCGACTCGTCAGACGGTTTGGGAGGCCCAGCAAGGCTAGCAACCGAGCTGGGAAGACAGTCGTCAATCACAGATCATGTCCATTATGGCTAACAGAGCCAGTGACCTTCAGCATTCAGTAAAGGAGTAACGGGAAGGAGTACCTTAGTACGACATTTTGCATAATTAGAATGGATGCACGGTAACAAACCTAGTTCGAGTAGAATGGACTTGGGACAGAGACACGACATAATACTTGGGTTTCATAAATGCTCGTTATTATTCAGTAGATCATTGTTTATATTGCTGCATATGACAGGAAAAGTCGAATGGTAAGAAATGGTAAGACGAATTCAATTGTTCATTATTATGACACTCTTGGGCAGTCATGGATATTACTTTTTTTATATTGCCATGTAACTGATCCTAAGGCAAAAGATTAGAAAGACAACAAAATCAGTCGGTGCACATAACTAATGAACGTGCTTGTTTTATGGCGTGGACGAGAGGCCTCCCCACCAGTGCATTCAATGTACTGACACCCAACCAGATTGCATCCAGGGTGCAGGGAAACTCGTACGGATTCGGAGATCGCTTAACGCAATGAGGCGCCGGACCGCACTTGGCATCTTGGAGCATGGCGTACGAACCTGGAGCTCTCATATATGAGACATAATGTATAGGAACATCATCATCCAGATCGTTTGTATCGGTTTTAAGCCAAAGGGCATATTCATTGTAAGAGAGAGAGAGAGAGAAAGAGAGAGAGAGAGAGAGAGAGAGAGAGAGAGCATGAGCGACTTGTAATCTCGGTCTAGCGCCGCTTGTAATATTTACTTCATATCAATAAAGAGCTTGATTTGGATTCAATACTTGTGTTCATTCTATATTTTCGCTATGTCGACTCTGTGAACTAGTTATCAACGCCCGTTTCGGTATTTGCCTCGCGTGGGCGCAACCCCAGGCTCGCACGACATCGCGTTCCGATAGAAACGATCGTCCCGCGGGAGCGCTGGCGCGGTGATTCGCGCCTAGCGGGGACAGCCAATTCCTGCGGAAGATCGGGACGTGACACCTAGCGGCTCGGACTCGAACCTATAGCGCTTTGATGACGCAATTTGTACTTCGTACATACGCATCGGACACAAGATAACACTTTTGTACAATTTTCGTACGGGCACTATGCGGATGCTGCGATTTCATACAGAGGCTATGGCGTCATGCAGATTTTGGAGTAGTAGTTTATGGCGCAAAATTGAGGGCGGGTCACACACATTTTCGCGTAATAGTTGTTGGCGCAAAAATTGTTTGTAACGACTGTTTAAGTAAATTTTCTATTGTAACTGATTCTATCTTTTGAGATTATAGATAATGATTAGTAATTGTCCCTTATCCGTGGAAACTTGTTGGTTCGTCCAATTCGAGATTCACAACAAAGATTGACAATGAGCGTTCAAGTTCTACTCTACGAACTTACTAGTTTCTGGAAACATATCGACAAAACTGATCGAATCTTACTTTGAGCAACGATGATCTTCGTCACCCAGCGAACTTTATTCTTCTTTGTGTGTTTGGTTCTTCATATTGTAGCATTGTGTTGCAAGTTTTTATTAGCTTTCAATTCCAACAACTTCTCATTGCAAATTCTATTTCACAGTGTATTATTTTCGGTTTCACGTTCATTTATAAAACAAAAAATTTATTGTACCGATAATAATTTTAAATAATTTTATATTAATTAAATGTAACGATAGAAGTTAAAAAAAATTAAAATTTCGATACATATCGCCAACTGGGTTGGCAAAAATTAGGAGTGCTCAATTTTCGCTCTCCCAGTTGCCGAAAATCCGACAAAAACGAATGTGGAATCCGACGTGTAAATTTTTAGGCGGGAGTGGGGTGGATTTTTACTAACTTAGTTGGCGAAAATGTGGTGGGTTGGTTTTTTTTGGGTTTTTTTTTGGTTTTATGTTTAGGGTTTGATTTGGTTTGGTTTTTTTGTTGGTTTGATTTGTGTTGATTTTTTTGCTGGTTTTTTGTGTTTCTGTTTTGTCGGTTTATTTTCTGGGTATGTTCATAGTAACGTTCATATTTTTACAACGGCTCTTTTTTCTCATATCTATAAATTTTTTCTGCTATTCATTTCTCACTCAACCCACTTATACTTTCAAACAAAAGCTACTTCAGCTCAATCACTCTGTATTTAGAAGCTCATTCTCATGAGATGGATCAAATTCTAACAATATTATGTTCAGTTTGAGGTGTGCTTAATGGGTTAGTTTATGAAGGAGGTTTAATTGAAATTTTTTTAATTGATCAAAATATTTTTTTTGATAGTTTACGTAATCAAATTGTTGAGCAATGTTCTATTGATTATGAATTTATATTGGTTCATATTTATTTAACTAATTGTGTAAAGTTAGTTACTGAACAAGCATGAAAATTTATTCTAGAAGTTAATGTACAAGCAACATATATTAATATTTATGTAACTTCACCACAACCTAGAAATAATATTGTAAGTAGTATACGTGCTTCTAATCAAGTTAATACTGCTCATAGTTCTTCTCATCAAGTTATTTCATTTACTGTACAAGAACATATAGTAGATTATGGTAATAACGACGATGAAAACAGTGATGATTTAATTGAAAATTTAGATGATGAATTTGATGGCAATGTTGATAGTGTTAGCATTTCAGTATTAATCATTGGAAGAAAATTTGATAATCGTTCTGAATTTAGATATTTTATTAGTGATATAGCAATTGTACATAATTTTACTTGTCATGCTACCTTAAAATATGCTAGTGGGATTGTATATAAATGTAATGATTCAATTTTTAATTGGAGAGTATACGCTAAAGCAAGTGGTAAAGGTGAATGTTTTGTTATTACTACGCTAGAAAATGTACATTCTTGTTTAGGGGGACTTACAACAGGTTCTCATCCATTAGCTACTACTGTATGGATTAAAAATAAGATTATTGATAAAATTCAAGATAATCAGTCGTATAGTCCATCGCATGTTGTAAATGATATATATAGAGAACACAGAATATACATTAAATATTGTAAAGCTTGAAAATCTAGGAAACTTGCTCTATCTGAAATAAATGGTAGTTATATAGTAGTCTTGAAGAGTATGGTTTTAGAATTATTGCGACAAATCCAGGTAGCCAATATTTTATACAGACTACATAAGACAATAGATTTAAAAGAATTTTTATTTGTTTGAAGGCATACATTAATGGATTTTTCAGAAAAGGTAAAAAACGTAAATTTGTCCTAAATTCGGAGTTTGAAAACAAAATTTTGTGGATTAGACCTAGTAAGTAGGCCCTGGTGCAAGCAGTAACCTGAACATGTAATAAAAATATAATATCAGTTAAATTAAATAAAAATATATATTACATAAATAATAACATTAAATGGTATACTTACTCGTTCCGCATCTACTAAGATTTTTTTTCTCACCAATACGATCTAGGTGCATAAAGTTATAACGGAGCCACGAAAGCGTCACGAAACTTTTACCATATATGGTAGGCGGCCCCACGCCTAAGTACTTCCTAATCACAGTTTTGACGCAAAATAATTCATCATTTTCAAATATTATAGGTTCACCCGTAATAGGTAATCCTAAGATATTTGCCACATCTACTAGCAAAATGGTCATTTCTCCGAACGGTAACTGAAAGGTATTTCTTCCGGGCCACCACCGCTCAACTAAACTGAAGATCAAGTCTCTATCGTGACGTAAAAAATGTATCTGATCAATATGATCAAAACAAAATACGTTCACCATACCATGTTGTTCTTCAGTCAACATTCAGTACCCAACGTCGTCCTCATAACGTCATGCGACATGCTCTCGTGCTCAAAACGTATTAAGATAATCGTATTGCTATATATGACATATATAAACGATGTTATTATTAGACATATAAAAAAATATAAATTATATTGACTAAAATAATTCAATTTTAATATACTTGTCCAGAAAATACTAGACTAGAAATGTGCGACTCACGTACCTGGATAATAATATATGTGGTAAGCCCTCCCGGAATACGTCCATCGTTTTAGGTACCCATCTACCATATTTAATACTTAGTGTTAAAATATATAATCAAATATTTAGTGTTAGCATGGCTACTATCATGAGGATTACAATTATAATAGTTAAAATTGTAACTAGAATTACATGATTATAATTATAATTAAAAATATTACAAACCTTTTTTGTGTTCTCCTTTTCTTCTCTTCTCTTCTCTACTTATTCTTCTTCTTCACTTCCTGCATCATTTCTTCCTCCCTCCCTCTCCTTATAATACGAACACACCAACACCCACCAATCTTATTAAACCAACTATCTTATTAAACCAACTACCCACATTTAAACCACATTTAAACCGAATACACAAACCAATACACCACAACCAACCATATTTAAACTGGGGAGCCGAACATTTAAACCGGAGAGCATATTTTCGTCAACTCAGTTAGCGTTTCACCAACTCAGTTAGTGAAAATCCGTGTGTTCCCGTCCAAAATTTACATTTTCGCCAACTGGATTAGCGAAAATCAAGTTCTCCAAAATTTTATCATCTGAGTTGGCGATAGGTATCAAAAATTTAAAAATTTTTAAAGTTTAATCGTTGCACTTAATTAATATAAAATTATTATCCGTACAGTAAATTTTCTGTTTGTAAAATATTTGAAATCCGACAATAACAGTAAAGAACCTATTAAAAGACTATTATAATTTCGAAAATTATAATTGAAAGTGTTTCTTTCAACTTGGAAGACAAAAAGAACTTGGATGCCATAAAAAAAAAAAAAAAAGGAAGATGATCGACTAGAGCAATCTAGTTATTGTTTAGAATAACATCCTTTAAAAAAAAAATTTCAAAGATCAATAATAGTAATTCGGTAATTTTCATTGAGAGTATAAAATTTTGAAAAAAATCCAATACATAGTTTATAATATTTACAATGAAAGTATTGGAACCCGCTTCTAAAGGACAATTCTACTCAAATTCTTTTTCTTTTCCCTAACTAAAAAATATTTAAGAATAAAAAACGTCATTTTTGTTTTTGTTCGTCCATCCTATAATCATTACGACTAATATATATATATATATATATATATATATATATATATATATATATATAAAAGAGTAAACCGTTCTTTGGAAGAATATTTTCTATGTGAGAAACGTCCTTCCAAAAGACGTATTTTTTATTTATTAATTTGTTTAGCATAATAGCAGGACATTATACTAGTAGCTAACATTAAACTTATAGGTAGCTAACGTTCTAAAATGAACCCCCCATCCCCTCCTACCTATTTAATCTCTCAACTCCTCATAAACTCCCTCCACCAACGTCCCCACGGTCAAACTGACCTAAAGTCCGCACCTAAAAAATCACGCCGCTGTCATCCAAAAATACGCACTACTAAAGTTGCTGTCAATTGTAGAAAATGTCCTTTGGAATGACGTTTTCTCTATGAGAAATGTTCTTCCAACATGCGTTTTTATTTATTTTATTTTTTTATCCACGATTTTTAGTCTGGACTAATGGTGATTAACTGCGGTTAAATACACACAAAATCTATTAAAAAAAATTTCTTAAAGAACATTATATATATATATATATTTAAAAAAAAAATTTAAAGGAAATTACATGTTTTGAATGAAATTTTGAAAAACTATATGCTCTTATCGGAATTTCTTCAAAATTTAATGCTCTCGATAAAAAATTTCGATAACAATTTAGTTCGATATCAAGAATTTGTTAGTACATATCATTATCTAGTTACAATTCTATTAACTGTCTCATTATCTAGTTACAATTCTATTAACTGTCAGCTATATCAATTTAAATATTGATGTGATCAGGACAGACCTACATTGAGATGAGTGGTGGGAGCAGTGAATTTTTGGTTATGAGTTAATTTTAATTTTTTTTTTTATCAATTTTATGTTTTGTTCCTTCCAAAATTTATAATTTTCAATATATATATATAATTTGTATTTAAAATAATATCATATTTTATTTTAAACACACATAATATCATATTTTTAAAATAATATCATGTTTTGTTAAGCAAGATGAAATGCAACTTAACTAACGAATTAATTTATTCAAGTGGATGTAGCTTATCCAAAACACAAAGTATAAACAATTGGAGGACCTTGATCCACATTAAATACAAGGTGGAGAACAGAGCTAGGGCAACTCAACCTAGTTTGCTATATTTAGCATCTACTCTCAGCATTAAAATACTAAAAACATAAAATATTAAATTAAACCAAAATAAAATTAAAATTCGAAAATAAAAAATAAAATAATGCAAAAAGGCTCATTATTGCACTTAGGCCTTATCCACAAGCTGTCTCCCCTTGACTGCCGACCGGAGCGCACTCCCTTACTCTGTTCTGGATGACGTGTCATGTGCCTACGTGTACGGACTACGGAGCCTATCGAGTGGTTTGGATAACTTGGTATACGTGTCAGAGTTGAGGCTGTTGGCTGTTCGGGCCCCAACAGCGGATCAGTAGGAGAGCATTTAGGTCGGGACAGGTGGCAGGAAGGCAGCCACCTCCCACCGGCTGCCGACGTGCCATGCACGCCACGTCAGCCGAAGAAGCTGTCTGTCATGCGTGATTTTCTTTTCCTTATTTTAGTCGACTTTTTACAGATAAACCCATGGTAAAAGGAAATTTATAGTATGAAATGCAATATTCATTCTGGAATTTTCAATATTTACAGGGTTACTATATTCAATAATTTCCTAAAATTGATAACTACTTTCTGTTTTTTGTTTGCGTAATTAGATTTAGATCCTGAATTTTATAACAGCTTATTCCATTTAGAAAATTTAGATCCTGAATTTTATAACAGTTTAGTCCATTTAGAAAATTTAGATCCTGAATTTTTATTTAATTGTTAAAAATTTAGAGTCTAAATTTTTTAGTTGGACATGTTAGGACTAAGACCCTAAGTTAGTATAAAATTTAGGATCTAAACTCTAATTAAATTTTTTTTTTAATATAGCAGATATATCTGTTTGGTAAAAGCTACCCTTATTTGAAACTGGGTACTTACATTTTATAGGTTGTTTTAAAAGTACAGAGGAATTTGTTTTTCAAATATTGTTCATTTTAATCATGTAACTTTTATTAAAAAAAAATTCAAATTTATCTAATATTTTTACAACTTTATGAATGCATGTCAACAGGTTTCATTCTTTTAATAATTTCACAACATATTTGTACTAAATATATTATTTTTTTACAATAACTTGCAATACAACTTACAGAACTATTAAAAACGAAAACTTTTGATAACCTCAATTAATACTAAATCCAGCTTCAAAGAAACAACTTGATTTAGAAAAATTTTTGATAACCTCTAAATCCAGTTTTAAAGGAACAACTTGATTTAGAAAACGACGGCTAACCATAGTGGATCTTGTATTAAAAATTTATAGATTTCAAGAATGACTAAGAAGCATGTCCTAGTGATGAACATTTAAATCTGTTAGGTATTATTTTCTTAGATATTAATTATGATAGATTTTTTTTCTTTACTTCGTTGAAGAAAATTCTCACGAGTAGAGTCCATGCATCCAGGACCGGTTCTAAGAACAACGGGTCTTTGACGAATGTAAATTACAAGACCATTTTACTATATTAGTTATATTATACAAAAAATTATCTCAATATTTATAAATATATTTTCTCTTTACCAAAGTTAAAATAATAATTTGAAAATTATTACTTCCTTTCCTCATATATTTATAAGTGTGCTTAACATTTTTTTACAAGAAAAAAATCTATTATTTTCAAAATCGAAATTAATTTTTTTTTTTTTAAATCGAACTGAATATCTTATTCGATTCAGATCGATTTTTGTCCAAAATCAAATAATACTCACCCGAGAGGACAAATGCCTCCTCATGATTAATTTATAAAATAAAAAAGTTATACTTTCATGTAAATTGTCTTTTCGGATTTAGTGTTATGTTTTGACCTTTTGAATGATAATTTTGATTCCGTACTTATATGATTGGTGCATGCATCATGCATGTGTTATAAGATAGAGTTGGAGATAATATTTGAAAACTTTGTAAATTACTTTTTCTAAAAGAAGGGGCTTACATGCGATATTTCCAAACATGACAGGAAAGTCATTTTGTGATTTGTAGTGCCGGAGTAAAGCAGTGCTTATCTATCTATGTTTGAAAATAATAAAAATATAAAATATAGGGCCGGCTGTTGAGAGCATATTACAGTGTGCCTGGCCCACAGTACGTGGGACACCTAGGGCGTCAACACGTATCCGTAGACGGTACCAGTGTCGACACGTGACTGGCACATGTCCACGGTGGTCTACAGCTTGAGCACACGCCATCCAAGGGGGACAGAACACGAAGAAGAGTAGGAGTAGGAGTAGGACCGAGGACCCTCATATCTTTTCCGGTGGGACCCGCATATCCTCATCCACTTATCCGGTGGATTTTAAAATTTTTTTTTCCTCTCGGGGTACAACCGTCATTTTCATGCATCAGTAATACTCCTGATTCATGCACTCGCATGTTCTGGATAGAGTTGAACAAATAACATAAAATTTGCTACAAAATACAAATTTAAGACTAATTGGACGGAGAGAAAAGTATTTAACAAAATTTGATATCTCGACCTCTACTGCTATAATCGGACTTAAAAATTATTCAAAAATAAATCATCTAAATCGTATATATATCATCATTTAAATAAATTAAAAAATTAATAAGAAGATAACTAAACAACTACCTAAATACTCGACTAATTATTTCAAAAAATTAACCAAACATTTAACTAGTTAATTAACTAAATAATTCTAACTCAAGTGGTCAAGGTGAGAGACAATTTTCATGATTACTTGAGTTCAATTCCTAGAAATAACATTATTTATAATAAATTTATATTATAAAAAAATTATATATTTTTACGCACGTGCAATGCATATGTACATTACTAGTAAGAATATAAGTAGTTAGTCGATACAGTGTATTTCTTGAAAAAACAAAAATTAAGGAATACGTGAGTCGGACTAATGTACCGTATCAAACATGCTGACACATTTTGCACATAATGCACCAGTTTGACTGGCGTATCTTGCACATGATGCACCAGTCTGGCCAGCGTTGTCACGTTTCGGTCCCAGAATACTGGATAAATACGAAGACTGATATGGCCAACTACACCTTACAGAATATCTAAGTAAGCCGCAATGTGCTAAGGTTGTCTACATATGGGTGGACTCTAGCATGCTATGACGCCAGTCCTAAGGCCGATAAATCTAGTATCTCAATCCATCAACATCAAGTACAAGCGTATATCATATATGAAAGTAAAAATGCGTCATAAATTACGTACCACATATGATTATGAAGCTAGTGAATACAAAATGCTGCACTAGCAGAGTATAATTATAATTGATCAAATATACCAGCCATGGTCTAATATATATATAATGTTGACCGAAATCAGAGAAGTGATCTCAAAATAAGGGACTAACACTGCCTCTTGCTAAAATACCACAAAAATGAAATAACACTACGAGGGGTGGAGGAAGAAAACTCTCTCATGAGCTTCGGCCGTAGTCCTACGAGTGCAGGCCATCTTGCTGGAAGTGTAGTGGATCCTGGTTCTCCTCGCGATAATCTGGCCATACAAAACAAGTGGGGTCAGAACCCCAAGCAACAAGTACCACACATGAGCTCAATGTGATATACCAAACACATCACAACATACAACCGAAAAAGACATAAAATAAATGCAGATCGAGACTTGTACGGTACCAATGTACTTGTCTCAAGAATACACTGGAAGAACTGATAACAAGTGCTATAAAGGAAAGTAAGGCGACGAGCGACAAGAGTACATAGGAACTACTCTGGATCAGGACTGCAACCCTTAAACCAAATAAGGACCGGGGTTGTAGTCCTTCACCCGAGCAGAACTTAGCACTCTAACAACGCCTCGTGAGAAAGAAACTAGAAGAGCGAGCTATAATGAAAGTAACATCATTCATTGCACGACCAAACAACTATACGGCTTGCTACGATTAACTAGCTAGGGTTGTCACATGCCTTAATTACTAAATACATTTTTTAAGAATATTGCTACCATCAACACTACAGTCAACCCGGATGGCCAAGCGTACGTTTGTCAGCTAACTTAAATGCACATTCAACATCACTAAAACATAATTTGTTACTTGTAATAAACTTAAATTTGAATTTGTAAGCATAAACTTAAACTTGTGATCATAAACTTATCTTATAAACATAAACTTGGCTTGTAATATAAACTTGTATATAAACTTGTCTTCTAAGTGTCGCAACACGCGTAAACTTGGTCAGTCATGGAGCCCTTGCCTAGCAGGGTTGGTCCATGTTGCATGGGGCCTTTAGAGATCAGGGTAGCCGGTAGCGCTATATTCTTCTCTCCCAATGATTTAGGTAAATTTTATCTTGTTTAATCATTACTAAATTATTTCAAGTTCTCGAGTCGTAGATACTTGAGAACTCCCTAGAATGACGAGTCAAGAGTACAAGCTTTTCACGAGTTATCGTATTCGCGACACGCGATACATTGGACAATACTCACACCCAATTGCCCGATGCCAAATACAATAGATTTTTATACACAAATATTTTTATGGTGTTATGAGGATTGTGAACTCGTACATAAACTTGTCTCGTGAACTACATGCAAAACTTGTCTAGTAATATAAACTTGTATCGACATAAGAAAGCACACAACATTAATCACTAGAAGGAGTTATTAAATGGACATAATTAAAAGGAACACAAAATGTACACAATAATTCCTGGCCGTATGCGCCCACTGGCCGCATGGACCCACTGGCCGCATGCACCCACTGGCCGTATGCACTCACTGGCCGCATGGACTCACTGGCTGCATGCACCCAAGTGCTGAGTGATGGGTCATTAAATACGTGTCAGAGAGAGAATTGACTAAAGATGATTGATGTGACATGCCATAAAAATATGTTAGGGAGATTAGACAAGAATAATAAAAAGATGTGCAAGGACGAAGCAGAGTTATGCGTCTACAAAGAAAAGAGGCGCATAGGGGCCATGCCACATAAGTCCGCTTGCCGCATTCTCTCTCGGCCGCATGGGTGTTTCCTTTGGACTTAGCGAATTTCTTATTCGTTCAGCGAGTAAATACACAAGGAGTTCAAGGACTTAGTTCCAGAACACTTCGTGTAGTAAACAGTCATGCATCGAACAAGATGGACACATGCTGGAAGGTCTATGTGGCACAGAGTTCAGGCCGCATGGCACAAAGTTCAGGCCGCATAGCACTCTCTACCGCATATTGTGTTTGCCGAATGAGCACTTTGTCTTCTCCAGTAACTCCGAATCAGGTGAATCAAAAGCCAAAATGCTCGAAATGAAGTGTTACATCCACCAAAAAAACTGTTTTTCTAAAATACCAAAATTTAGTAGATCAAAACCACGAAAAACACATGGGACCCAAGAAAACACTAAACTTCAAATTCAGATCTACTCAAATATACTCATCAAAATCCAAAAATCCAAGAACTAAATATGATCAACAGCTCAATGAGAAGACTTTCCATCAAAATTATTTTTAAAACAACATATATGTATAAAATCCGAAAATCAAGGCTTCACCATTAAGCAAGATGTACTTGTCTTGGGTGGCTCATAGCCTTTACCTCTCACGGTCCAAGTCACAACAACTTCTCCCTAGGGTTATGGTTTGGCTAAAGGGAGCTTGAGGGAGAGGAGGAAGAAGGAAGCAAGAAACGCGAAATGAGAAAAATGAGTGAGGAGAGAGAAAATACTCATATATATACTAAAATAAGAGGAAGATGGTTTTGGTCATGGGTTCAATCAAACGAACCGAACTAAGTGTCCATTCTACACGCGGATCCTAAATCGGGTCTATGGCAAAGCCAATGGTATTCTACTGGTCTCGGGTAGTTTCTCTCAACAATAGAAAAATAACAATAAATAAAATAACAGGAACCAACATGAGAAATACACATGAATACATTATCGAAAAAAAAATCTAGAAATTCAAGAAAACATTGAGGCAAGGCAACATTAAGAACTTAAGCAATCGCGTTGGCTCGGGCCCGAAGGTAAGCCGAGGAGTGAAACCGTAAGGTACTTTCCGAGCTACAAGATC
Organism: Iris macrosiphon; assembly: GCA_036927795.1. Lineage (NCBI taxonomy): Eukaryota > Viridiplantae > Streptophyta > Magnoliopsida > Asparagales > Iridaceae > Iris > Iris macrosiphon. Next base: position 131,780,292 of record JAYESA010000003.1, read on the forward strand.
TAGGGTAGCATGCGAGGGTCTGAATATAAGCAACGTTTCAATTTCATGTTCTAACACAAGCAATACAAGTTGGGATTATTCCCTTAGCTAGGTGCGTTGTATTCTTATTAGCATGCAGGAGGTGATTCACCTATCGACTAGCATATATCGTTCTATATTTTAAGTGTGCTGGCTAAGCAAAGACAAGTTCACCGTAGCCACCCACCTTAGCGATGATTCGCCTCGGTTGAGCGATACGTCAAGCGAGTCTCTGAAAGCCTAAGCCGAACTCCTGTAGAGACAAGTCTGGATATCCTTTGCCTCAAACGAGTATTCTCGCCTGCGCAAAGCGGGTCGGGACATTGCACTTTTGCCGTTTGAATCGGCAGTCCGCTTGAGCGGAACGGGGTGTTACATCATATTTATTTTAAATTTGATCGTGTCGATACATGATCATATCTTTTCGTACGGATCTCGGATTGCAACGAGGCCTACGTTGTTGGGTCGACAATGTCAAACTACCCCTATGATGGTATTTTCACTGAGTTTGTGTTAATTTTTCTAAGCTTCATCCGTAGGGACCGCGAGTCGTCCAGTTTGTGATTTTGTATTCGGCAAATCGGATCATAAATCTGAGGGCACCGATGAGTTTGTGACACTGTTCTTGTCGTTTGACATTTAAGTTTTCCATTTAGGAATATGCTATTTTGGCTCATTTTCGTGTCTTATTTTGTAGAAATTTAATTTTGGATACATGGTCCAACAAATTAATTTATGTCTAAAACAAAAAGGTTATATGACAAATAATACTATAACGATGTCATGAACTCACCGATATGCAAAATCACATAAACTGGACGACTCGCAGGTCCAACGAGTGACGCTCAAAAAAAGTATTGCATAACTCGTTGAAAATATCCTCATATAGATGGTTTGACGATGTAGATCCAACTGCATAGGTCTCGTCGCGATCATAGATCCATAAAGAAAAATGTGAGCACGTATTAGTGGGTCAAATTTAAAATAGGCTTATATGCAAATTATCCAAATATAAAAGACACCGTATTATTTGAACTTATTTTTTAAAATATTTGTATATAACTCTTTTATATTTTCATGATTTGTATATAAGTATATATTTAATTTGATAGCAGATATTGACTCGTATTTTATCATGCAGACCTTAGATCGCCGTGAGATCTACATTGTTGGATCTGTAGCAACGAACTACTGTTGTGAGAAATTTTCAGCAAGTTTTACGATATTTTTTTCGAAATATCATCCACGGACCATTATCGACTCTCCGAAAAAATGTTGTATAACTTGCTAAAAATATCCTCACATGGATAGCTCAATGTTGCGTACCCAACATAAAATATAAAAAACTTAATACTCACAAAATACGTCAGTCAAATGCGTCAGACCGACTATCACTTATATCGTGTTAGTCAAATGTGTCCTACCGACTAGCACACATATCGTTGTAACAAATTTGGGCTATGCTATGACTACAACCAAATGTCTACAATCCTCTTACAACTGTCATGTGGCGGCCGTCCATTGGAGGAGGAAAGAGAGGTGGGATCCGGTGGCTGTCCGGGTTGCTGCCACATGACAATAATGTCACGTGGCAGCCGTTTATTGGAGGAAGAGGTAGGGCCAGATGTGGTCCACATAGCAGGGGAGAAGGGAGGATTGTAAGAATGTTGTAAGCATTTGGTAGTAAACTTAGCATTGTTGAACAAATTTAGCTAAATGCTTATCTCTACAACCAATTATTTTTAATATTATTATTTTATACCAAATTTTCAGAACAAATAAGCTCATTTCATAATTTTTTTCCCCTTAAACATATATAATCACGTTTATATTTCCTTTTTTTTCCCCCCCTTTTTCTATATTACTCTTCTTGACTATCTGGGATTGTAATCGTTGAGCTCCTATAATGTCAAATTAACAAATATGCTGTTAAGGTTACCAATGATTTGTCATGTTATATTAATGATTTATCCGAACTGATCCTCCTAAAGATTTGCTATTATCTTAAGAGAAAAATACTATTTATAGCTTCAAAAAAAGTTTAATTATATAAAATTTGATTTATGAGAATATATAATTTTAACTTATATATATTTTTTTGAGATGTTCGACGATACGTATGGAACTTTACGTACATTGTGTTGCATGTTATTTGGATCTACTATTCTTATACATTTTCTGTGATTTGATTCCGAAATCTTTGTCAAACAAAAAAGTTATATCTTTTTTCACTGACCAAAATAGTCAGTTGAATTCGGTTATTTTCAGTTATAATGTATTCGGCATATCAGATATCTCTTAGGTTTACTATATTTTTATCAAACTCCAATATACTTATGCTGATGTTATTATTTTGTACTAAATCCAGTTTAGTAAGTTTCAGCATAAATTGGGTATGAAACTATAATAAATTGTTTAAATAAAATGTTACCAAATCATTAACTAACACAGAACGACGCTCAAAAAAGAAAAGAAAAAGTTTCTACTTATCAATTTCCAAAGAAACCCTTCATTCCCAGTGTCCGAAAGCTGCTTTACTGCATAAAACCTATTCAGCCTCTCACTCCTCTGTATTTTCCCCACCAAATTTCAAGAGGTCTTTCAAATTCTTCTCCATTCTCCAATCAGATTTCCCCCCAAAAAAAAATAAAAAAAATTAAATGGTGTCTAGTTCCTACTCAAACCTCATCGAACTCGCCTCCGGCGAGCCACCTTCCCTCGGCCGCCTCCGCCGCGACATCCCCCGCATAATCCCCGACATCGACTCCCCCTCCTCCAACACCAACACCAACACCAACTCCCCCTCCTCCTCGTCCTCCCGCGCCCGCACCATCATCGTCGCCAACCACCTCCCCATCCGCGCGACTCGCACCGACATCAGCGGCACCAGCAGCAGCACATGGTCCTTCTCGTGGGACCGCGACTCCCTCCTCCTCCAGCTCAAGGAGTCCATCCCCACCGACTCCGTCTTCGTCGGCTGCCTCCGCGACGACATCCCCGTCCCCGACCAGGACTCGGTCTCCCAGACCCTCCTCGACCACTTCGGCTGCGTCCCGGTGTTCCTCCCCCCGGACCTGCTCTCCCGATTCTACCAAGGCTTCTGCAAGAACCACCTCTGGCCCCTCTTCCACTCCCTCCTCCCCCTCTCCCTCTCCTCCTCCCGCTACGACCGCTCCCACTTCCAGTCCTACGTCTCCGCCAACAAGCGCTTCGCCGACCGCATCCTCGAGGTCATCAACCCCGACCACGACTTCGTCTGGGTCCACGACTACCACCTCATGGTCCTCCCCACCTTCCTCCGCAAGCGCTTCAACCGTGTCAAGCTCGGCTTCTTCCTCCACTCCCCTTTCCCTTCCTCCGAGATCTACAAGACCCTCCCCGTCCGCGAGCAGATCCTCCGCTCCCTCCTCAACTCCGACCTCATCGGCTTCCACACCTTCGACTACGCCCGCCACTTCCTCTCCTGCTGCAGCCGCATGCTCGGCCTCACCTACGAGTCCAAGCGCGGATACATTGGCCTCGAGTACTACGGAAGGAACGTCAGCATCAAGATCCTCCCCGTCGGGATCCACCTCGGCCAGCTCAAGTCCGTCCTCAGCCAGCCCGAGACCAAGCTCAAGGTCGCCCAGCTCGTCACCGAGTACTCGCGGAGCGGCCGCACGCTGCTGCTCGGAGTCGACGACATGGACATATTCAAAGGGATCAGCCTGAAGCTCCTCGCGTTCGAGCAGCTCCTCGCGCAGCACCCGGAGTGGGTCGGCAAGGTGGTCCTCGTCCAGATCGCGAACCCGGCCCGGGGGAAGGGGAAGGACGTTAGGGAGGTGCAGGCCGAGAGCCTCGACATGGTCAGGAGGGTCAATGCCAGGTTCGGGCGGCCCGGGTACCAGCCCGTCATCATGATCGACGAGCCGATGAGGTTCTACGAGCGGATGGCGTACTACGCCGTGGCCGAGTGCTGCCTGGTGACCGCGGTGAGGGACGGGATGAATTTGATCCCGTACGAGTACGTGATCGCCCGCCAGGGGAACGCTGAGCTGGACGAGCTGCTGGGTCTGGGTCTGGGCTCGGGCTCGCCCGCTCCGAAGAAGAGGAGCATGCTGGTGGTTTCGGAGTTCATCGGGTGCTCCCCGTCGCTGAGCGGCGCGATCCGGGTGAACCCGTGGAATATCGACGCTGTGGCGGACGCGATGGACTCGGCATTGGAGATGCCCGAGCCGGAGAAGCAGCTGCGGCACGAGAAGCATTATCGGTACGTGAGCACCCATGATGTCGGGTACTGGGCCAATAGCTTTCTCCAGGACTTGGAGAGGACTTGTAAGGACCATGTTAGGAGGAGGTGTTGGGGAATTGGGTTCGGGCTGGGGTTTCGTGTTGTGGCGCTCGATCCGAACTTCAGGAAGCTCTCCATGGAGCATATAGTGCTGGCCTATCGGAGGGCGAAAACTCGGGCGATACTGTTGGATTATGACGGTACGTTGATGCCTCAGGCGTCCATCGATAAGAGACCGAGCCAGAGGTCGATAGAGACCTTGAATAGTTTGTGCAGGGATAAGAACAATGTGGTGTTCCTCGTCAGTGCTAGAAGCCGGAGCACTCTCAGTGATTGGTTCTCGCCTTGCGATAATCTTGCGATAGCGGCGGAGCATTGCTGCTTTCTTAGGTAATTTATTACTTCATCATCACTATACCATCATAGTTTCAAGTTACAAAATAAACCCTCAACCAATTTAGAAGCATCTATTTTTACTATTATTTATGATGGCCACCAGGTAGAATTGCCACCTCTTTTTTTTTTTTTAATCATTTTAGGTAAGTTATACTCACAAGAATCTAATTGAGTTCCTTCGTGATAATGATCTCTAGTAATAAAGAAGGATAATGTTTATTTCATGTCCTCGGCAGTAGCGGATTTAAGTTAAAATCTAAAGGGGCGTTATATACAATGTATAATAAATAAAATATAATCAAAATTTCAATTTTGTTACCTCGTCATTTATCAAGCCACCATTTTGTTGTTAAATTTGTAAAAAGATTGAAGTAAATGTGTAAAGTAATGAAGTAATAATCGGACGAACAAAGGCAGAATATAAGGAAACCAAAACCAAAAGTTTTATATAAAACCAAGTCTGGGTGGTGTTATTAACCCATTGGATCCACCATGTTTGTTCGTGGTTAGGAATTATGTTTTTCGTTAGTGTCACAAGGGGAATGACCCTTAACAGAGCTGAATGGGATTAAAACCTAAAGACTTTTTTGTTGTTGTTGTTGTTGTTCTTTGCAACTACATAAATTTTCTTTTAGAAATGGAAACTTGATGCCATATTTGCATTTATCGGAATTAACACCATATATGACTCCACCACGTACACAATAGTTTACTAAGCAGAGGCCAGATCTGCAGATACCTAAAATTTCTCTTGCAGGGTTGGACCTCCTTGGTTCTAATTAAATCTAAAGGAGCAATATACATTACATGTAAAATCACATAAGAAAATAGGGCCAGCTAGATAATTTAATGTAATTGGACGTCTAATTAAATCTAAAGGAGCAATATACATTACATGTAAAATCACATAAGAAAATAGGGCCAGCTAGATAATTTAATGTAATTGGACGTCAGTGAATTTTTTAGTCGACAGTCTTGGCTGAAACTTACTTCCAAAAACTAAATTACATGAGATGTCTTTTCACAGCTCACTCTTTTGACGTGTCCTATTTCCAGGTTGAACAGAGATACCGAATGGGAGACGTGTGTCCCTGCGGCTGATTGCAGCTGGAAGCAGATTGCTGAGCCTGTTATGAAACTATACACAGAAACAACCGATGGTTCAACCATCGAAGACAAGGAGACATCTCTTGTTTGGTGCTATGAGGACTCTGATCCTGACTTCGGGTCTTGTCAAGCCAAGGAGCTCCTTGACCACCTTGAGAGTGTCCTTGCCAATGAACCAGTGTCAGTGAAGAGTGGCCAAAGCAATGTCGAAGTCAAGCCACAGGTAAAAGCTGATTCTTCTTTATGATATAAAAGCTTAATTATGGTTTTGGCTTGAAAAGCAAGACCCAGTTTATCTTTTGATCATTTATGCAGGGAGTGAGCAAGGGATTAGTAGCTGAGCGGTTACTCTCAACTATGATGGAGAGTGGGTTGTCTCCAGACTTTGTTCTTTGTATTGGGGATGATCGATCTGATGAAGATATGTTTGAGGTGATAAGCACGGTGACATCTGGACCAGGCTCCTCTTTGTTACCGATGTCTGAAGTATTTGCTTGCACAGTAGGTCGAAAGCCTAGCAAGGCCAAGTACTATTTGGATGATACTGCAGAGATTGTTAGGTTGATGCAGGGACTGGCTTCAGTTTCAGAACAAGCTGTTGTGTCTGGGAGACTGCCTACAGAGTAGAGTAGTAGTGTCCAGGTAAATTCTTTTGTGCGTTTAGACCTTCTTTTGTTGTTCCCTGGTAAAGTTGCACGGAGTCTACCCATCCTGTTTTGATGTTTCCTATTAGTTAGGTTCTACATTCGTGGAAAGTAACCGGTGGGATGTTTTGTTTTGGTGGATTACTCTTGTAATGTGTAATCACAATCTAACAAACATGTAAATACTATTGGCAGAACCCGTCTCGTTGTTTTGTCTTCAGTTAGTGTCCAGTATTATATCATTTTATAACTTATGAAGTATGAACGCAACATAGGTCTAAAACATGCAAGTGTCGACACTTTCAATTGGCTCTATGATATTATTATAGTATCTTTTTCCTATATTTGCGTAATGTCTGCAATATACAATTGTATCAGGCCAGGTTTTGGGTACGATATTGTTGATATGGTACGTTGAGTGTCATATTTAAGTATAGTATAAGCACATGGGAATATCCTGAGAACATATTTGGGATGCCAGAATATGTCACAGGATATTCCATTATGAGATTATTGTCATAATGATTGAAATCATTATATTAATGACTGTCCACCCCTTTAAACCTGGCCTTGCATTTTAAACAATGCAAATCTTGTACCATCCTTGACATTCTATCGTGGTTTAATTTTAATTTCGAGGACAAAATTTTTATAAGTTGGGTAGAATGTAAAATCCTTATTCCTAGAAATCGTATATACCATTTTAATTAATAATTATTAGTTTAATTGTAGTAATTAGTGGCTAATTAGGAGAAATAGATTTTTATTAATTTTTATTTTAGGTGTTTGTGCACTTAGGGGATTTATGGGACCATAAGAAATTTTTTCGAATTTATTTCATGTAGGAGATCCTTTGAGTAGTTGCCAGCTTAACGGTGTGCATTAATATAAATCTAGAATTTTTCTATGAGTATATATATATATATATATATATATATATATTATAAAAAAAAAGAGTTTATAAAAAATATATATATATTATTAATAACCTATTAACCATAATTACTCCGAACCATTCCTTTACAAACCCCTTAGCCATTCACCAGCTGGCTCCTTCCCATACAATTCCAAGCCGCCCCCTTTAGCCTGAGAGAATAGGCAATACTCTTATTCCGGCGCAGCTCGGTTGGCTTGACGCGTCGGAGGAGGATTCAGATGTTGAGTGCGGCGATGAGAGGAGTGCGGACAGTTACCCATCAGATGGTTTGGATCACCACAAACGAGGCATAACCCGAGCTTCTTGCGACAGTTGTCGGCCGTGTGCCCTGGCTTCTTACAGTAGGAACATGTTTGCCCCGTATTCCCTTTTTGTTGACCGCCGTTATTTGAACGCTTTTGAGCGGTGTTTTCTCTCGCGTTGCTATGGCGCTTGTGATTGGAAGTATGCACAGCGCCGGCAACAACCGAAGGATATTGCGGTTCAAGGGAAAAGACATGATTGAGAACTTTCCGCATAGTCAGGTATTGGGGAACGACCACGTGCGCATGGATGACAGGTCGCAGGCCGCCTTCGAATCGTCTTGCTTGACTCGCCGCATCAGGTAGGTAGGAGCTTGCAAATTTGACGAGTTGATTAAATTCAGCGAAGTACTGCTTCACGGTTATATTGCCTTACCGAAGCTGCACGAACTCGTTCTCCTTTTGCCGACGTACGGGAGAGGGCTCTCCTTCAAGTCTAAAAGACGGCAATTATGTGAAATTTACATGGCTCCGTGGCAACTTTATGGACCTACATCAAACTATTGAAGGGTGGTTGATGTAGATAAAATTCGGGTATGTATTTTTATTAGTAAATTTGTTTATTACTTAATTTAGTGGTGCAATTATATATAACACTTAATAAATCAAGGTCATTCGTTGCACTAGAGCGTATCTGCTCTGTTTATGTGGTGCAATTCTATTTTTCGATGCATCGAAAAATATGGTAAATGTGCAGCTTTTACCATTCTTTGATGATCTGACAAAACCTACTGAGCATGCGTGGGGAGCTGCTACTCTTGCCTTTTTGTACGCCAATCTGACAGAATTTGTCAGATCCAATCGCAAGAGTATTTATGGATGTATTTCACTGATACATGTATGAATGAAAGACCTTAAAAAGTTAGAGTAATTTTATACGCAAATTTTGTTTTTACTAATGTCATATTTTTGTTTTATAGTTCTGGTCCTACGAGCACTTCTATATTGGTAGGCCTGTTACCAGCATTCTCAGTGATGTTGGAGTATTTTCAGTTGCTATGCGCTGGCCTACAGACGTAGTGGATTATCAACACTACCAATACAGGACTGTATCACTATATTATAGCCAATTTGATACACTGCAGTATAATGAGGTAATTTTTAAATATGCAATAAATATCTTTAAATTATTTAAGTTTTGATCGTAGATAAACATTACATCTAATTGATACAATATCTTTAAATAGGTAACCTGGTTACCGTACTCATGTGAACCTGATGCTCCAGAAATCAAGATGACATCATATGCATTTACTTTACACAGATGTCATATTATATATGATCGGTTCACGATGTACCATCCGGCAGACCGTGTTCTTCGGCAATTCGGAATGGCCCCAATAATTTTCGATGATCCACCGACAGTCGGTTATGAGACATCAAATGCATTACAACGAATCATTGGTCTCGTTGCTGACTGGAATAATCGGTTCGACCGTCGATGCTGCGGCGTAGGCTGGGCATTGTTTCCGACTTGTATCCCTACACCGGGTGCGGGTCGTGACACGTTTTTAGTGGTGGCCCATGCAGGTCAGGCTTCGCAATATTGCGATGTCGTGGTAGTGCGATGACTTAGTTGTACTACTGCGAGCCTGCGATAGGATATAGGACATAGGATACTAGGAAGAGAGAGGGATACTCAATCACAACTAGGAATTCCAATCTGAATTGAATCGCTAATTTTGATTCCTTCTGAATACTTTTGTCCTTCCTTGATGATATCTTATCTTGTGTCGAATTGATCTCCTTTGTTTCGATCTGTCTTCAGGATGCCGCCGAAGACTAGATCCTATCGATCGGGAGCAGTTTCTGCGAGGTCTGCCACCTTTCAATCTTCCACTCAGGCAGTAGGGTTTGTACCTCCTACGACATCAGTTCATGTAGGAGGCAGTAGGGTTTGTACCTCTCAATCTTCCACTCTGACTTGTGGTTCCTGAGCTACAAGTCAGGTTTTTTACGCCCAGATGCCTTTGTGCTCAGTAGCTTTTATGCTCGAGAGGCTACAAACCTACGACTTCACGCTCAGGAACCACAAGTCTATGATTTCACGCTCGATGGTGTTTAGTTTATGCTCAGAGGCTACAGACTAATGATTTCATGCTCCACGACTTCCCGCACATCTGAAAGATACGTCGGCCAGATTACGCGTACATCTGAACGGTCCTCAAAGCGGTCAATTGCAAAGAGTTCACGCAGAAGATACTCGTTCTTGACCTCAAGATATCCCAAGTAACCAAAGCATACAGAGTTCAACATTGAAAAAATTGCTCTTCTTTATGGGTCATGCTTCATTCAAAGCGTTCCAAATTCCGAGGAATTTGAAAGCTTTGAAGGGGGTCTTGTAGAAGCATGAAAAATACGCTGGATGGCTATACGCAGCATATTAATGCAGAGCAGCGTAAACAGAGGCCTTCAGAGATATCAAACGGGCAACAGAGATTTTTCTGCTAACTATCGGCTAGTAGTGTAATCATTGGCTACTAACTAACCATGCAATTCACGTATGGTTGAGTTAGCTCCTTAGTGTAATCATTGAATCTCCCAGGCCGATCACATATTTAGTTAGTATCTCAAATCACATAGTTATTGTAGATTCCATTATTCAGTTCATTGATTACCTTGTTCTATTCTGACATTATAGTTCATTCCTTTATTCTTGTACGCATTGATTATATTCTGTTGTTAGTATTGCCTATTCTCTCATTGTTCTTGATTATCAGTTATATCCTCATCGTAGATAGCATCTTCTATTCTACTGCTTTATAGTTTTTGTCAATTAATTGGAACTGCTATTGTGTTGTACTTCGTTCCATTCCTGATTGAAAAACATTTTTCAGAGGATCAGGGAGATTGGTGTCCGACATACTACGGACCTCAGCCTATTGATGGTGCAGACTTGGACCCACTAGTTCAGTCGATGCGATGCAGTGACTCGCACGCGGATAGCCGCTAAGCGAGGATGACTTATCTATATGAACATGAGTCGCTGGCATAGCCATAAAGGACCGTTTAGTCTTTGAACAAGGATGGTGTGCAACGAAGCACGTGAGGCGCTACACGCCATCCTGTCCGCACGTGAGACTATCGTGATGTTCCATCCGGATCGGAACGGTCCCAGTGCCCCGGTGACCGCCCGTGGAACCGTTAAACCTTGTTTCCAAGTTGTCCGCGGCATGCAGGTCAGGATCAGGGTCAGTTCAATCCACAACTTGAATGATAATCCATGATTCGTGATCTGAACGAGCGTTTGCTCCAAGAGCTGAGATTCGTTCGTTACGTGACGTGATTCTCGTTCAGACATAAACTTGATGTGATTATCATTCAGTTGTCACGTTAAGGATTCACGTTCAGTATTCGTTACCCTGATGCGTGCCCCTGGTTCGGGGATTGCCTTGGCGACCTAATGGTCCCGGATACTTGCAGGTTCGTTCAGGCACGGAACGACTACGTAATAGTCTTCCGGGTTTTGCATGAAAATACGGTAACAATCAAGCAGACAAGCATGCGTTTCTAAGGAACATAAGCAGGCACGTTGCTCTGGCCCGAAGGTAGTCCGAGAGATGAAACCGTTAAGGGACTTAGCATGCGAGGGTCTGAGTATAAGCAGTATTTCATTTTCATATTCTAGCAAGCAATACAAATTGGGATTATTCCCTTAGCTAGGTGCGTTGGATTTATTAGCATGCAGGGGGTGATTCACCTAGCGACTAGCATAAATATTCCAGATTTTATGTGTGCTGGCTATGCAAAGACAAGTTCACCGTAGCCACTCACCTTAGCGATGATTCGCCTCGGTAGAGCGATACGTCTGAGCGAGCCTCTGAAGGCCTAAGTCGAATTCCTGTAGGGGCAAGTCTGGATATCCTTTGCTTCTTGATCGAGGCAAAGCAGGTCGGGACAGTTGCACTATTGCCGATTGAGACGGCATTCCGCTTGAGCGGAATGGGGTGTTACATCCTACCCAACTTAGAAAAAGTCTCGTCCTCGAGACTTACTAAGGACAAGCAGTAATCTAGGGTTGAGGCAATCCTAGACAAGTCGTTTGTACTTGTTCATTTGGATCTTCACTTGCACAAGCTTCGAAATCAGCATATCGCTTAGACTGGATCGTGCGCACCTTCGACATGCATTTCTAGTGTGAACACGTCAACCAGCTTAGTGATAGCGAAGTCTCAGCACTCGAGTTTCACCTTTTCTTAAGTCTTGGATGGTGCACTAGTTCAAGGCGTCCCTCGAATAGATGCATTCAACCAAACTTAGGGTTAGTGAAAATCGGACAAGCTACTAGCGATACTCTCAAGGGTTCGCACAGGTTGGCACAAAGGCCACTCGCAGCATACAACTAGACAAGCAAGCATATCATTCAAAACGTATTTTGAAAGTATTTAGACTTATTGTTGGAACATCCCATCGAGGCATTGAGAGAGAGCGTGCACATAACCCACAAACGAGCTTTCGAAACAGAGATATCGAATCGAAGTCCAAAGGCGTAGAAGCCAGGCTCTGATACCAACCTGTCACGCCCCGATCTCCCGCAGGCAATCGGCCGTTCCCGCTAGGCGGGAATCACCCTCGCCAGCGCTCCCGCGGAACGATCGCTTAACCCATCCGGGCGTGATGCCGCACGAGCGTGATCCACGTCCGTGCAAGGCCATGGTTCATTGGCTGGCGGCAAGAGTTCTAAGCCACAGAGTCGCACAGATTGTCCGAGTGCAGCGGAGTCATGAACGCATAGGCGATCGGTAACAGGTTCACTGAGTCGGCAAATATAGCGGAAGCATAGAAACAAGTAAAGTAATCTCTTTATTAATATGAAACATGTATTACAGGCGGCGTATAGCCGAGATTACAAGTCGCTCAAGCCTCTCTCTGAAACAGTAAAAGCGTGCCAAGTGGCTACAACTGTGGAATGAATGTACAGGCGATGGTCAGGCGATGTTCACAACTTATGTCTTTTATATGTGCTTCAGTCCCGGACGCACCGTTGCAAGGCTTCGGAGGAAACTCCTGGCCTTAGCACGCACGAAGGAGGCGTCCGCACCGCACGAGGTTCTCCCGCACCCTGCATACAAACTGGTGGATTATCAGTACATTGAATGCACTGGTGGGGAAGCTACTCGCCCGCTCGACAAATCCAAACACGTAGTACAGGTTCCGTGCACAACTATTAAGTTGTCTTTCTAGTTGCCTTAGGATCAGTTTCATGCAAACATTGAATAGGTTAACGTGTCGGGCAGTGCGCCGTGCGATGTTTGAGGAAACACGGCGAGACTTACCAACTTACCATTTCTCCTTCCCTGTCCAAGGCAAACATGATTAATTTAAGCAGGGGCATGTATAAGCATTCAGGAGGCAAGCATATGCAGTCAGGAGGGTCGTTTTAACATGATCGTTCAGGTGTTCAGTCGATGCGATGCAGTGACTCGCACGCGGATAGCCGCTAAGCGAGGATGACTTATCTATATGAACATGAGTCGCTGGCATAGCCATAAAGGACCGTTTAGTCTTTGAACAAGGATGGTGTGCAACGAAGCACGTGAGGCGCTACACGCCATCCTGTCCGCACGTGAGACTATCGTGATGTTCCATCCGGATCGGAACGGTCCCAGTGCCCCGGTGACCGCCTGTGGAACCGTTAAACCTTGTTTCCAAGTTGTCCGCGACATGCAGGTCAGGATCAGGGTCAGTTCAATCCACAACTTGAATGATAATCCATGATTCGTGATCTGAACGAGCGTTTGCTCCAAGAGCTGAGATTCGTTCGTTACGTGACGTGATTCTCGTTCAGACATAAACTTGATGTGATTATCATTCAGTTGTCACGTTAAGGATTCACGTTCAGTATTCGTTACCCTGATGCGTGCCCCTGGTTCGGGGATTGCCTTGGCGACCTAATGGTCCCGGATACTTGCAGGTTCGTTCAGGCACGGAACGACTACGTAATAGTCTTCCGGGTTTTGCATGAAAACACGGTAACAATCAAGCAGACAAGCATGCGTTTCTAAGGAACATAAGCAGGCACGTTGCTCGGGCCCGAAGGTAGTCCGAGAGATGAAACCGTTAAGGGACTTAGCATGCGAGGGTCTGAGTATAAGCAGTATTTCATTTCCATATTCTAGCAAGCAATACAAATTGGGATTATTCCCTTAGCTAGGTGCGTTGGATTTATTAGCATGCAGGGGGTGATTCACCTAGCGACTAGCATAAATATTCCAGATTTTATGTGTGCTGGCTATGCAAAGACAAGTTCACCGTAGCCACCTACCTTAGCGATGATTCGCCTCGGTAGAGCGATACGTCTGAGCGAGCCTCTGAAGGCCTAAGCCGAATTCCTGTAGGGGCAAGTCTGGATATCCTTTGCTTCTTGATCGAGGCAAAGCAGGTCGGGACAGTTGCACTATTGCCGATTGAGACGGCATTCCGCTTGAGCGGAATGGGATGTTACATTAACTGCTTAGTTATGTTAGACTTCTGTGATATCTTCTCGTGCCATAGTAATGTGATTGAGTATTGTGTCGAACTAAGTTGATTATACTCTCATCTTGGAGTTGAGATATTATTGGAGGTTTATGCTTTATAGTGAGATAATTAGATAGTATAGTTGACCAAGACAGCGTTCTACCGCCGATGCTGCGGCGTAGGCTGGGCGTTGTTCCCGACTTGTATCCCTACACCGGGTGCGGATCGTGACACGTTTTTAGTGGTGGCCCATGCAGGTCAGGCTTCGCAATATTGCGATGTCGTGGTAGTGCGATGACTTAGTTGTACTACTGCGAGCCTGCGATAGGATATAGGACATAGGATACTAGGAAGAGAGAGGGATACTCAATCACAACTAGGAATTCCAATCTGAATTGAATCGCTAATTTTGATTCCTTCTGAATACTTTTGTCCTTCCTTGATGATATCTTATCTTGTGTCGAATTGATCTCCTTTATTTCGATCTGTCTTCAGGATGCCGCCGAAGACTAGATCCCATCGATCGGGAGCAGTTTCTGCGAGGTCTGCCACCTCTCAATCTTTCACTCAGGCAGTAGGGTTTGTACCTCCTACGACACCAGTTCATGTAGGAGTTTCGGCTGCCTTCGGGGGTTCTCCTCCACCTGTTCCGAGGACTACTCCAGTTGCTTCGGAGGGACTTCCACCACCTCCATTTTCAGGAGATACTGCGCCGATGGTTGCACTGTTTAGAGAGATGATAGAATTACAAAGGGCACAGATAGAAGCCCAGCACAGGCAGTCAGATATGATGCGGCAGAGTATAGAAAACGCCCATCAGGTAGCTATAGCAGCAGTTCAGAGAGGCTCCTCCACAGCCACAGGATACTCAGATCAAGCCAGGCAACATTCAAAATTTTAAGAAGCTTGAACCTCGAGTTTTCAAGGGTACAGAAGGTATAGTCTATGCTGACGATTGGCTTGAAGATATCGAGCGACTCATGAAGGTATTCCGTCTTGCGGAGGATCTGAAGGTTGAGGCGGTAGGACTTCAACTATTCGACGTTGCCCGCACTTGGTTCAGGAATGAGCCAATTCTTACTGATACGGGGCAATCTTGGGAGATATTCAAGGATCTCTTTAAGAAAAAGTTCTTTGCTCGGACGAACAGATTGGAATTAGGAAGGCAATTTGAGAGCCTTACACAAGGAAGCATGTCCGTAGAGGAGTATGCCGCAGAGTTCGGAAGGCTGAGCCGATTTGTGGAGTACTTGGTGAGAGAGCCAGAAGTTCGGGCTATCCGTTTCCGCGAGGGTCTGAATTGGGAAGTCAAGATTCTCATTCCGTCTTTCTACGAGACGTATTCTGAGATACTTTTGGAGGCACGCAAGGTCGAGCGGGAGTGGAACTTGAAGCCGAAGAGGGACTGTGATATGTTTGGGGGTGACAGTAGCAGTGCGGGACCGGCAAAGAGGTCGCGGTTCCAGCAACAGCAATTTCCAGTATAAATTGGAGCCTATCAGCAGCAATATCAGATGTCGAAACCTATTGTTGCTCCAGTACAAGCTCCAGTACAGCAGATACTACAGCAGCCTCAGAGACAGGTGCAACAAGCTCCTCAATGCACCTATTGCAAGAAGACTGAGCACACTTGGGAGATGTGTCGGAAGAGACTTGGAGCATGCTTACATTGTGGATCAACGGAGCATATGGCAAATGATTGTCTCTGGACACTTCAACGTCCAGACCAGGATGCAGATCGAGGCCAGAGAGGTGGAGTTAGGCCACCTGTAGCACCACAGATTGCTCATCACCCGCAGAGGGAGCTACCTCGGCAGGGCGGAGCATTTGCGATGACGGTCGAGGAGACCAATACTACAGGTGATGGGTTAGAGAGTCTGTTCTTTCTTTCTGTTCCTTTCATCTATTTTGATTGATTGATTCTTTAGTACCTTTTGGATGCTTGTGTTATATAGTTAGTGTAGCTATAGAATACCCTGACAGAGACAACAGTAATAAGACAGGTGGAGACCATGACCATGCATGTTCTTCTTTGCATAGGGCTGTTCTTGGTGAGATAAGACCTTATTAGACTATGATTGCTAAGGGTTTGACCTAGAAGGAGTACGATCACCCTTAAATTTCGAGGACGAAATTATTTTAAGGGAGATAGACTTGTCACTACCGTATTTTCTAAAAAAGGGTATTTTGGTCATTTTATAATTAATTAAATATTGTGCATGTTAAATATTTATTTATTATATTATTTATTTATTTATTATTAGCATGATAGATTTATTTTTTTTGGACTTGTGTTAGTGGACCTAACTAGTTTAGTTTAGACTCATGGACCAACATGTTTTAATTGTTAAAATTGAGCCCAACTAGAAAGTCCATTAATTAGGAGGATGATTAAATTAATTAAACTATTAGATTAGAAGCTTCCCTCCTTAATTAATTTCTTCATGAGAGGCCCTAAGGGGTATTTTAGACTTTACATAGTAGCTTGAGGGAGGGGGCAAGTGAGGCCTATATAAAGGGGATGAAAACTTTCTCTCTCTTCATTTTTTATTCCAAATCTAGATCTAGAATTTTCCTCAACCAAATTTCATCAAATCCCTACCAAATTTTTACCAAATTACTTCCCAAATCACCATTGGAGACTAGAAGAGCAAGGATCTAGAAGGAGAAAGCAAGGATCTACAAAGAGGAGCAAGGATCTACAAGTTGGAGGCCAATTTTACCAATTTTGGAGGTTTCATTGGGAATCCATCTCCCAATAGGTATAATTCAGTTTTTTCCCTTAAAATAGCTTCTAAATCTGAGATTTAATCATGAATAATCAACCCATATGTATGTACTACCCATAGGATTTGGTTTTGTGTTCATAGGAGACATATGGAGAAAGTTATGGTGCTTTTTGTGTCAATTTTGGGAGAATTCCGAAAATGACTTTTGTTGTGTGTGTCAATTGATCCTATAGATCAATTTGGCATATGTTTATGTGTTTGGGGCTAGTGTCGTGTCCATAATTGGGTACATGTAGGTCGTATTCCAACAATTTGGTGATACCTGTTGTTTTGGGGGGTTTTTCTCCGATACGGGACTTTGTACATGTCGTATTTTGACACGGACACATAGATCTACATTTGACACTTTGTTTTGTTCATAAATATTATATGTGATTTGTTTGTGTCCTTTAGGATGCAATTGGATGTGTGGTGGACTCGTGTCGCATGCGTATCCTAGATCTAGTGGGATACGGTGTGATACTCTCCAATTGTTGTGTGTTTATGTGTAGATCTAATTAATTGTGCTTTAATTCTTGAATTATAATTGTTTATGTATCTATATATATTATATATGTATTATGTATATTTATTATAGTGTTTATTGTATCATAGATCTATGTATTATATATGTATTAATAGAATATATATTATGTAGCTTTCTTCTACATGCATTAATATATATGTTATAATATATGTTAGAGATGTAAATATATGTATATATTTTATATAATATATGTGTATGTTTAATTAAGTAATTAGATTTTTTATATATGATTATTTATATATATATGTATGTAGATATATATTTATAAGTGGTAGCATATGTATATAGAATATAGTAGATATATTTATATGTGGTTATATATATAGTTATATTATATATTTTTATGTATTTATATTATTATATGATTATATATATGTATACATATATGTATAGTTATATATACATATTACTATATGTGTGTGTGTATGTTACTATGTGGTATTTTATATAATTTACTATGTATAAGTGTATGTATAGTTATATATAGTTTTATATGTTTATTGTATAAATATATATTATGGGTTATATATATGTATTTAAATATATATTGTATAAATATATATATATGGTGGGTTATATATATGTATTTATATATATATTGTATATATATATACATATATTTTCAGCGACAACAGCGAGCCAGAAGTGTCGCAACAGCAGCAACAAATGCAAATAATAGTAGCTTTTCAGCGACAGCAGTCAGCGACAGTTGCAGAAAACTGTCGCTGAAACAACAGTGTATCAGCAGAGTATTAGAAGCTAACGACAGTTTTTAGTGACAGTGCAGGAAACTGTCACAAAAACTGCAGTGTATCTATATACACAGCAGCTTTCTGTGACAGTGGACAGGGTATTTAGCGACAGTTTGGCAGTTTTTAATATATCAGATATTAATATATATATATATATAGATATATATGTATATATATATGGTAATTAATATATATATAAATATGTACCTAATTGCTATTTGTATTATAGTATACTATATATGTATATATTTAGTTGTAGCATATAAATTTATTAGAATAATTAGTATACTTTAGTTATCAATTGTTATGAGTATTTTTTATATATTATATATTTGCATGTATGTATGTACGTATATATGTATTAATAGTTAGTGTGTAGTTGGTAGTTAGTATTATTCTATTAGTACATACTAGAGTTATATTGGATTGATATATGTAATTATTGATGGGTAGTTAGTATATATATGAGATTTTGGCAATTACCTTGAGATATCAAGGTAAGTATCAAGATATACCAAGGTATGAGTAGTAGGTATTGGCATAAGTAATAGGATAGTTGTAAACTAATTATGGGTTGGTATTAAGGTGACTAAAATAAGGTATATAGAATTATATAAATATTAAATGCATAGTAGTTTATAATTATTGTTGGGTAGTTAGTATAAATAAGGTTTTGAATTTACCTTGAGATGCCAAGATAAGTATCAAGGTATTGGAGGATAATCAAGGTATTGGATTTGGATATCAAGATAGAGGTTTAGTATTGCGATACCAAGTTGGTTCGAAACCAAGGTATCCATTTAGCATTTGTAATTAGGATTTTATATATATAATATTGTTTGATATGTACATACGTGTTATATTTATCCCTTGTTTGCGTATCCTGAGATACGGTATCTTAGTATCCTAAGATTTAGTTTGTATGGCCTAGATTCATAGTGTGTGAGCCAATATCTTAGAGTTAGACTCATGCAACCTAGAAATAGGTAGTTGACCATAATTTGACTATAGTTGACCATAGTTGACTTAGAGTTGACCTAGTTTGACCTTTGACTTAGAAATGACTTTATGACCTAGAAAGTTGACTAGTTTAATTTATTTCTCTTCCCAAAAACTTGTATTAATGCAATATTTTATATATAGGTCTGTGACACCAGTTCGGACATCATTTTTATCATTTGCTCTGGACCACAGGCGAGTACATTCTCTGATAGTTTTTATTATTTGATTACCACTATAATTCAAGTATTTAGAAATGTTACTTATGATTCTTGACACGATGGTACACGGATTGGTATTGTTATTGGATCGTCAGTCATGGGATGTTACCTTGATTATGGAGATGGTATCGGATACTGTCCTTGTTGGTATTGTATAACATTGAATATTGTAGATTAAATATTGGATACATTGGCTAGTGACGTGTCATGATTCGATCCATCATATCAGTCGGGGCGGGAGAAATACCAATTAAATATGTGATCAAGAAACTATCGGCTAGTAGTGTAATCATTGGCTACTAACTAACCATGCAATTCACGTATGGTTGAGTTAGCTCCTTAGTGTAATCATTGAATCTCCCAGGCCGATCACATATTTAGTTAGTATCTCAAATCACATAGTTATTGTAGATTCCATTATTCAGTTCATTGATTACCTTGTTCTATTCTGACATTATAGTTCATTCCTTTATTCTTGTACGCATTGATTATATTCTGTTGTTAGTATTGCCTATTCTCTCATTGTTCTTGATTATCAGTTATATCCTCATCGTAGATAGCATCTTCTATTCTACTGCTTTATAGTTTTTGTCAATTAATTGGAACTGCTATTGGGTTGTACTTCGCTCCATTCCTGATTGGAAAATATTTTTCAGAGGATCCGGGAGATTGGTGTCCGACATACTACGGACCTCAGCCTATTGATGGTGCAGACTTGGACCCACTAGTTCTGGAGTGACTGTTGAGAGATTTAGCCGGATTCACTAGTTAGCATAGTTAGTTCTCTTTAGCATTTTGGTACCGGATTTGTTTCCGGCATATATTTGTATTTGGATATTATTTCTATTTGTTGTTGTTATATTTTTAACTGCTTAGTTATGTTAGACTTCTGTGATATCTTCTCGTGCCATAGTAATGTGATTGAGTATTGTGTCGAACTAAGTTGATTATACTCTCATCTTGGAGTTGAGATATTATTGGAGGTTTATGCTTTATAGTGAGATAATTAGATAATATAGTTGACCAAGACAGCGTTCTACCGCCGATGCTGCGGCGTAGGCTGGGCGTTGTTCCCGACTTGTATCCCTACACCGGGTGCGGGTCGTGACATAGACGAGGTGGCCGAGGAGGTTATTGGGCAAACCTCCTGATATCAGAAGGGAACGGAGAAGCTGATGGCACCTTTACTGTGGAGGACCAGGCACTGGGAGACATGAGTAGAACAGAGGAGGCGTCCACCTCATTCTTTGTTAGGGGCAACGCTGCCATGTATGCCCATCCATCAGAAGGTACCGACGAATTACTTGTCCTTGCGTCTATCTCTTCCCTTAAATCATCAGACTGGATTATCGACTCGGGAGCATATCGGCATGTGACGGGGAATGCTAGTGAGTTTTCTTCCTACACTCACCTAGCATCAGCAGACAGCATTCAGACAGCTGATGGCACTTTCCAGCCAGTGGTCGGTAAGGGTACTGTTAATTGTACAGGTTCAGTAAGATTAGCCAATATTTTACATGCTCCATCCTTTCCAGTCAGTCTCTTGTCCATTAGTTCTATAATCCTCCAACTTAAATGCATTGTTTCTTTTGATATTCCTAAGGTGACCTTCCAGGAGAAAGGGACAGGACGAAGACTTGGGACTGGCACTTGGCATGAGGGACTGTGGTACCTAGATCGAGAAGGACTGGACTCAGCATTGGTATCTATGGCAGAGAAGGCTGGCATGGAAGGACTGCAGCAGAGGACTGAGGATACCTTGATACTCCATCATCGGAGGATAGGACATTCTTCCTTTGATACTCTAAGTAAGTTGTATCCAGAGATTTATGCAAAAACAAATAAAGAGAAATTAGTATGTGATGCGTGTGAGTTAGAAAAATTTACTAGGAGCTCATATGTTGGCACGGGTCATAGGAGCACTTTTGCTTTTGAGGTAGTACATTCTGATGTCTGGGGTCCATGTGCTACTAACACTATGAATGGTTATAAGTACTTTGTTTCTTTCATTGAGTGTGCCTCTCGTGTTACCTGGTTATATTTGATGAAAAATAAGAGTGATGTACCTGCTTGTTTTCGGGATTTCCATAAGCATGTCCAGACTCAGTACAAAGCAGTTGTGAAGGTACTGAGGTCTGACAATGGAACAGAGTATACCAACAGGACGCTTGCAGAATACTTGTCAGCACACGGAATACAACATCAGACCACCTGTGCATACACACCAGCACAAAATGGAGTTGCAGAAAGAAAAAACAGACACCTTCTGGAGGTCGCAAGAAGTATGATGATCGACATGAATGTCCCACAGAGTCTGTGGGGGCATGCAGTGTTGACAGCAGCTCAACTCATCAACAGGATGCCCTCGAAGGTCCTCGGATGGAAGTCCCCAAGTGAGGTATTGCAAGGCAATAATAGTGGGATACTCCCACTGAAGGTGTTTGAGTGTGTGTGTTTTGTAAAGGACAACAGGCCATCAGTTGGGAAACTTGACCCTAGAGCGATCAAATGCATCTTCGTAGGCTACTCGGCGACCCAAAAGGGGTATGTGTGCTGGAGTCCAGTAGAGAAGAAGAAGTTTGTCAGTATGGATGTCCACTTTCGGGAGCATGAGCCATACTACCGCCAGGACGGAACTTCACACAACACGCCTAATACTGCCAGTATTAGGCGAGAGGGGGAGATGGAGAACTTGGTGGTAACCGATTTAGAAGTTTGGCATGGAGGCACGGAGAAGGGACAAGAAGGTGTCACGACCCGCACCCGGAAATTCGGGCACGAGTGCGTGGGTACGTCCAGCCTACGCCGCAGAGTCGGCGGTAGTACGCTGTCTAGGTCATATCCACATTTAACTAGTCTAGCTCATTCACAAATAACATAGACAAGATAATAATGAGAAACAGGTACTTAAGATTGCAACTGAAATTAAATGTGACAACAGATTCAAATATTTTAGTACAGCAATTCATAATGAAATCGGGGACAAACCCGATTAATTAAGATAAGAATATAAATGAAAGATAGCTACTACTAGCTACTCCGCAGGAGTAGCTTCCTGTGTGGGAACTGGCTCTGCAACTGTATCACCTGCTGCCTCAAAGGGGCCATAATAGGTGGGGGCAAGGTTCTCATCAACGCCTAAAACAACGGATCCAGTCAGGAAAGGAGCAAAGTACACAATGCACAACAAGATTTAAATTAAATAATTGTGACAGGTAGACAATAATTGACTAAGCATCATGTTAAGAATATACGTAATTAAGTAGTAAAATTAACTGAGAACTATGCTATAAATCAGGACTAGAAGTAAAATATGATTAATTGCCATAAACCAGAAATGAGTAAAACAGGAATAAATGTGGCAGGAAAAGTAGCTGTAACACAACAACAAGAACTGCAACACGACAAGAACTATGTGCGTGAACTTGTGTATTTAGAATACATCGTTGGCATGTAGGGGTTTATAAGGCTAATAAGGCCGTCATAGACGACTAGCACATAATGACAAGGGAAATAATCAAGTATAAGGCTGATGGTACAGTCGCGTACCAACAGCTAGCACACAATGACAAGGGAAGGGTAAACCACATGCCTCCTAGTATTCTCCCGCCCGACACGAAAAGCAAGACATGAAATCCAATATTCAAGACATGAAGTCCAGTGTTCTAACTCTACGTGTAATCATCAATGGTATTAATAAAGCAGGGAACTTATTTATCACAATATAAAGATTAAACTTGAAGTGCAGGTACTTGCCTGTTGTTTGGATCTGATTAATATTGGCTCTTGGAGGAAAATTTCAGAGATGAGTCCAAAAGCTGAAATAGACATTACCAACACGCTCAGAAGATATCAAATAGCTAGAAATGCCTGTCCTTGGGTCCAATTTGGAGACAAGGGCAAAAACGGCAGTTTCGGGTCAAAACGGGGTCCGCCGGTGGGCCCGCTTTGCACCGAAAAACGTGTCCTGGTCAAAGGTCTCCAAATTCACCAAACTTAGTGTCAACATGTCAGGAACGCTGATACGAACCCAACGGAACTTCCAGATTTGGATTCCGATGAGCCGAACACAAAATCGTCCGTCGAGCGGGGCCTGTGGGGCCCACGACACGCGATTTCGTCAACGTTCTCAGAATCAAACCAAACTTGACCCACAGGACCAGCGTATCGCTACGAGTCCGATGGCGCAAGTATCGTCTCGATCTGACGAGTGTACAAGAAGTTAGGACGAATTACCGAAAAGTCGGATACGGGACGATGTCCGCGGATACGCGTTGATTCTGGTGTGCACGCACACCCGAATCAGCTTCCATGAAATCTCACACGTCCGTATCGACGATGCGCACGTATCTGTGAAGACCGCACGCGAAAATTCAGAGATGTTTTATACACCGTTGGATCGTATCCTATGGTCCAGGATTTGTTGCGGGATTATATGGTATATATTAGGTTTTCCTAAATCCTAACCCTAACAGTATTATCTCAAGAAAGATGAGAAAATGAGGCAAGAGTGCCATTGCAACTTTGGGAAGAAGTAAGAAGGATTGGAGGCCGTTTCGGAGAGGAGATCATTTTGGGTAATTTTTCATTGTCTTCTATTTTCGTGGTGTGATCTATTTTCTATTCCTAAGTGTTGTGGTGATCCGTGTTGGATCGGGAGGAGCTTGTAGATGGTGTATTTTCTTTATTTCATTAGTGGAGGTTCTTTAGGGTTGTCTCTGATCGTCCCGTGGTTTTTCTCGCAAGAGTTTTCTACGTCAAAATTCTCTGTGTCTGCGTGAATTATTTTTCTGTGGTTTGGTGTTTTGTTTGTGCATCGTATTGCTCAGTTCTTTTGCAGGTACTCTCTGATTTGGGAAAAAGTTTTCGCGCTACTTTCCCAGCATGCAGTTCTTGAGAACTTCATCTCTGGTGACTGCTAGTGGTTTCTCTTTGTTTCTTGCAATAATATTTTATGCTTACTGTAACACTAGTTGATTTCTGTTCATGAAGATGCCTAAGCGGGAAGTTTAGCGTGCAAAGAGTAGTCATGATTGAACATGTTACATAGATATAGAAGTTGGTACCGTTGTACTTAATTTGGTAATTGGTGTAGGAAAAGTGTAACATGATGTATGTGGAATTTTGACACTGTTGTTTTCTAGTTGCATTTTCATTTCTACTTCGGAAAATTTCAGTTAAAGCAAAATATTTTGATACATTTCTAATTAAAGCATCAAAGTTTAAAAAATTTCGGTGAAAGCATCAAAATGCCCTTTGTAAGGACGTTTTGTGTTTTTTCGTTAATTTTTTTAACTCCGTTAACGGAGAAAAAAAAATTATATATACATAAAACGCCCTTCACAAGAGTGTTTTATAATTTTTTTAATCTCCCGCCCCTCTCTCCTCTCTCCTCTCTCTCCCTTCTCTCTCCTCTCTCTTCTCTCTTCTCTCTTCTCTCCTCTCTCCTCCCTCAGCATCCCGCAGACGTAAACCTCTCCCGTGAGCACGTCGACCCCGGGCGAGTTTCGGATCAGGGTTCGGGTGAAGAGCTTGGGGTGTAGTAGGGCGGTGGTGTCGGGGGTGCCGATGGTCTTGGGGGCCCCGACGATGGGTCCGTCGATCCATGATGGGTGGGGGTGATCGTTCTCGTTAGAGTTAGGGTTTGAGAGGGAGAGGAAGAGGGAGAGGGAGTGGAGGGGAGTGTAGGCTGTAAACCCCCTGATTTTTCAAAAATTTTAAAAACTGGATTTTTCACAATTTTCTGGATTTTCTGGGATTTTTCTGTAATTTAAAAACAGGGTTTTAATTATTAAATGATTTTTAAATGATAATAAATGATATTAAATATTATGAAAATAATATTTTTGGGTGTAAAATGAAAAACTGGACTTAAGGCAATTTTTCTGAAATTTATTGGGCCCTGGACCTATTTTTAAATTACCAAAAAGTATATATTTAATTAATTAATTATTATTAATTATTTACTGATTAATAATTATTAATATTATTATTATTATATTTTTTTAAACCCTCAGCCCGCGGCCCATTCCCTAGGCCCAGCCCAGCCTAACCCGGCCCGTGGGCTACCGGGTCGGGTCGGGTCGGTCAGACCCGAACCCGCACCCGCCCGACCCACAAACCCACGAACCCTCTCCCCGCGCTCCGCTCGGCCAGCAACCGCCCCGCCCGCGCTTCCCGGCCGCCCGCCCGCGTCTTCCGGCCTCCCCGGCCACGTCCACCCCGCCTTCTCCGCCCCACGCCCCGCCTCTCTCGGCCACGACAGCTCCGGCCACCCCTATAAAAACCCTAAATCCCCCCTCTCCGATCACCCGTTCCGTCCCCGCCTCCTCGCCGAACGACGCCGCGCCGCCGCGAGCCTCCGGCGCCACCCCCGCACCGCCTCGCCGCCCTCGCCCTCGCCTCCTCCGGCCAGCAGCGCCGCCTCCCTCTCCTCCTTCCTCCTCTTCAGCAGCCCGCAGCCCCCGCCGCTGCTCCGGCTGCCTCCGGCACCTGCGCCGCCTCCGCCCAGCCTCGCCGGCACCGCCGCGTGCCCCCAGCCCCTCCGCCTCAGCCGCCCGGCCGCCCAGCCGCCGTCCCCGCCGCCGGCAATCCCTAACCCTAACCCTAAATTCGATTCTCGAATCCGATACGTGTCGGACACGTGTCGGACACGATTCGACCCTGGTTTTCGGGTCCCCTTCAGGTGCGTGTAACTTTTTGCTCGTAGCTCCGTTTTTGATTCCGTAATTTGCGTTGCGAAGCCTGTATGACCCTCTCGGTGTCCGGACAAACCGTTCGGGGCATCGCGTCCTGTGGTGATCGCACACCGCGATCCAAAAACAGGAAAAACCAGACCCTGTTTCACCCCGGAACCGAGTACGTCCCGCCAAACGGGACGACTTGGTCGCGCGCGATCTTCACAGATACGTGCGCGTCGTCGATACGGACGTGTAAAATTTTGCAGAAGTCGATTCGGGTGTGCGTGCACACCGGGATCAACGCGTATCCGCGGACATCGTCCCGTATCCGTACTTTCTGGAATACGCCCTAACTTTGTGTACACACGTCGGATCGAGACGAAACTTGCGCCATCAGACTCATAGCAATACGTTGGTCCTGTGGGTCAAGTTTGGTTCGATTCTGAGAACGTTGACAAAATTGCGTGTCGTGGGCCCCACTGGCCCCGCTCGACGGGCGATTTTCTGAGCGGCTCATCGGAATTCAATTCTGAAAGTTCCGTTGGGTTCGTATCAGCATTTCTGACCTGTTGACACTAAGTTTGGTGAATTTGGAGATCTTTGTCCCGGACGCATTTTTCGGTGCAAAGCGGGCCATGTGGACCCCGTTTTGACCCGAAACTGTCGTTTTTGCCCTTGTCTCCAAATTGGACCCAAGGACAGGCGTTTCTAGCTGATTGATATTTTCTGGATCTGATGGTGATATTTATTTCAGCAACCGGAGTACCGCCTGCCATTCCAGCTGAAGACAGAGCAGCAATTGGAACCGGAACCGCAGGCAAGTGTACCTTGCCAAAACTTGCAGCTTTGCTACTTATTTCCTGGACTTAGTTATACATCAGTGGGCAAGTAAAGCTTGCCAATTCTCAGATATTTCTGGTTATAGTATTTTACTTGATTTCTGTAGCTTCATATGTGAACTTGTTTAACTGCTCAACCCAGGACACCGGACACTATTCATGTGACAGAATTGCCTGAGATATACCTGGTGATTCCGTATAGGATACATTTTCATGTCATTTCCAGTTTACATGCTTAGATTCTAGCTTGACTCATTGCATTAGTTCAAACTTGCGTGACTTGTACCTGATATTTTCTGGAACTGTGACGTGAGATTACATGGGGTGGGGAGAGTATTATCATATCAAGGCTGAATATATTATAATATAAATACTTTTATCTGGCGGTGCCTTAGACTCTGATACAGAGCTTTGGTTCCTTACTGGCTCTTCGAAAAAATACTGCTATGGTTTCTTCGACACTGATCCTGTAGTAGTCTCAGCCTGAGTATGACTAAAACTCTCACTTGCATATCACTAGCTGGTTTACATATTTACTCTGCTGTTTATTTTATTGCTGCACTGCGTATGTTTTGGCTTGTATTTTCTGTACCTTGTTATGTCCCCTGAGGACCTGGAATGGACTATGTCCCCAGGTATAGCCGCAGAGATCTACCCCGAGGTGTACGGTACAGGAGCACTCCTTGGAGCAGAACCAGGAGCAGAGGACGAGATAGTGGCAGAAGACTTCTCCTGAGCACCGGCTTCATATACACAGTATTTCCATTTCAGCATTTTATTTCCTGTCTTTCTTCTTAAATGTAACAGAATAATTCTCGGATTTGTTTCCCGAGATAACCTTATTTAATATTGCTTATTTTTTCCATTGCATTATTCTAGCAATTAATCTGTGGTTGTTCTGTGGATGAGATTAGAAATACCTGAGACTTGTAACCTCTTACTGTTAGACTACAGCTTAAGCATGCCCTGATGGATCCATTAAATTGGGTTGTCCATCGGTGCGTGCTGCTGGCCATTGCTCACTTGCTCAGTCCCTCGGCATTTTGGGACTGGGGCGTGACATAGGCGGTGGGAGAGGGTCCGATGGAGGCTGAAGCTGGCGCGGGAAAGGGAGGAGAGGGAGGTCCCGTCGGCCCAGTCGATGGCGAGGAAGCCTGCTGCTTTTCCGGAGGCGGCGCAAGCGACGGAGGACTTCTCGACGAGAGTGATGGTGGCGGCGGAAGCGGTGGAGGAGTTGTGGTGGTGGGAAAGGAAGTAGGCAGTGCACGATCCGAGCGGAGAGGGGAGCGGAGAAGGGCGTGGAGAGAGAAGAGCGGAGAGGGGAGCGGAGAGGGAGAGGGAGAGGGAGAGAGGAGCGGGGAGCGGGAGAGAAGAGGGGAGAGAGAGAGCAGGCTGAAAAAAAGAATATTAAAATAACGTAAAACGTCCTTCAAAAGGTTGTTTTACATTTTTTTAATTTTTTTTTAATTTTTTTAAATTTTTTTCCGGAAAAAATATATTAAAATAACGTAAAACGTCATTCAAAAGGGCGTTTTACATTTTTTTACATTTTTTTTAGTTTTTTATTAATTTTTTCGGATAAAAAATTTAAAATTTAAAAAAATTAAAAAAATTTTAAAATTTTTTTTAAAAAAATATAAAATGTAATAAAAATTTAAAAAAATGTAAAACGTCCTTTTGAAGGACGTTTTAAGTTATTTTAACATTTTTTTTCCGGATAAAAAAAAATTTAAAAAATTTAAAAAAATTTTAAAAAAATTTTAAAAAAATGTAAAACGCCCTTTTGAAGGGCGTTTTACGTTATTTTAATATTCTCTTTTCCGGATAAAAAATTTAAAAAAAACGTCATTCTTAAAGGCTTTTTTTCATTAAATATTAATTTTTTTCCCTTTTCAGCCTGCTCTCTCTCTCCCCTCTTCTCTCCCACTCCCCGCTCCTCTCTCCTCTCCCTCTCTGCTCTTCTCTCTCCACGCCCTTCTCCGCTCCCCTCTCCGCTCGGGTTGTGCATTGCCTACTTCCTCTCCCACCACCACAACTCCTCCACCGCTTCCGTCGCCACCATCACTCTCGTCGAGAAGTCCTCCGTTGCCTGCGCTGCCTCCGGGAAAGCAGCAGGCTTCCTCGCCATCGACTGGGCCGACGGGACCTCCCTCTCCTCCCTCTCCCGCGCCAGCTTCAGCCTCCATCGGACCCTCTCCCACCGCCTCCACGGACCCACCGCCTACGCCTACACTCCCCTCCACTCCCTCTCCCTCTCCCTCTCCCTCTCAAACCCTAACTCTAAAGAGAACGATCACCCCCTCCCATCATGCTGAGGGAGGAGAGAGGAGAGAAGAGAGAAGAGAGAAGAGAGAGGAAAGAGAAGAGAGGGGCGGGAGATTAAAAAATAAAAAAAATTATAAAACGTCCTTGTGAAGGGCGTTTTATGTATATATAAATTTTTTTTTTTTCGTTAACGGAGTTAAAAAAATTAACGGAAAAACACAAAACGTCCTTACAAAGGGTATTTTGATGCTTTCACCGAAAATTTTCAAACTTTGATGCTTTAATTAGAAATGTATCAAAATATTTTGCTTTAACTGAAATTTTCCGTTTCTACTTCGAGAGAACTGTGGTTCGAATCTGATGGCAGTTGGACAGTTGAGAGTACTTTTCGACCATGCGAAAGGTCTTTCTTTGTTTTCTAACTTGGTTGGAAGAAGATCTATTTTACACGGAAAAAAATGATATTTCTTGCGAGTCATTGAGTTCTAAAGATGCGGAAATCTTCACTAAATGACACGTTTATTCTGTTCCAGTTACAAGTTATGTATGGCCTTTCGATACGTTGTTGCCAATTTTTTTCCACACGTTATTGTCCAGTATATTGGAATCCAATAGTTGCTTTATTATCTATATATTCTGAACACTGAGAATCAAATATCAACATCAAAGCAACTTGGCCCAGGATGGGTTGTGATATCTTCCGTCTCTGTGGACAAATTGAAACTGGATTCTTCTCTGCGCAGGCTAAAATTATTTCTACAGGATCGGAGACCATTTATTTTGGCGAGAACAGCGAGAGAGAGAGAGAGAGAGAGAGAGAGAGAGAGAGAGAGAGGAGGAACCACTACCTGATGGATCAATGCTGGAGCTGACAGGTTTATGCATACAACAATCAACAGCAACAACAACAGTTTTTAGTCGACTACTTGAATCCTTCCCAAATTTTGTTGAAAAATCATGAGAATACCAGGTACACTGAGTTCAACATGGAATAACTTAAGATACTGAAATAAAGCTCACACCGGAAGAACAAACCCGATTGGCGGTAAAACATGAGTGGCCAAGGGCAGAACCGGAATTTTAGTTTATCCCTGACTGAACTTAAAATGTCATAATTTTTTTGAACACAAAAAATTATGTACTTAATAATAAGTAAAACTAAATATTCCACACTTTATTTCTTAAAATGTTATCATAATCCAAATGTGTTAATCAAATATCATTTTCAACAAAAAATTGTTATCAAGTAAGGATAGGCCGGTTCACTGGGTTGGGTTGTTCTAGCTGAAGATAAATTTGATTGTCCCTTCTCTTGATTCCAAACAACGGCGTCGAAGTCTCAGGTTCTAACGACAACGTGAAGTTCGGATTTCGAGTTCCTCTCTTTGAGCTACTCGAGGTCTTTCCAGTGGGAATTCAAAACATGGACCTTGTGGATTGCTAGTTCAACTAACAAAAATGAGTTGAGGTAGACCGCGGAGGCTCTATTGGTCGAGAGATGGAGACTTAGGGGCCTGGAGGTTGCCCTAGTCAAGGGCGGTGTCCAAGTTCAATGGCCTGTCAGGCTTACCTCAGTGTCGGTCCTGTATACAAGTACGGATACGGTGAGTGCTTTTGGAGTAAAAAAAAAAAAGAATCATTTCTACAAAGCATCCATTTCCATGTTGCACGGTCATGGATACGAACTATTCATGGATACGGTGACACATACACGAAACCTACAAAGCATTCATTTGATCCTCACATTTACTTAGTATCAAGATGGTATGTAGCAAAACTGAGACATACCATAAAACTCTCCACGTGCTGTTATAAATTGGATTGCTTTTGAGCAAATCTAGAATTTTTTTGGTTAGAGATCTAACTTTCATGGCCTTCAAAGCATTTAGCTTGTCTATTAATTCATCACTATTTATCAACTCAAGATCACCTTCACGTCTATTCTTTTCCTTCTTCGTTTGCCCTATATACTTTCTGAGTCCTAAATATTTGAGAGCTGGTATATTAGATAAAATCCTCGATACTGACATTAGTTTTCTGGATAGGAACATATATGGATACTGACACTTGGTTTTCTCCAGAATGACAATAAAAATGGAGATATATCAGAATAAGTAGACTTAGTTTTCTCCATAATGAAGTAAATGACATTATAGGAGGGTTATCTGGGCTGGACTTGGGCGTGGGCTTGGGGCTGATATATGTAGGAAAAAGAAAATATTTTGGTGGGCTGGAGCCCACCTCAGTACATAAGTGGTTCCGCCCCTGCGACTCACTGACATCAAATGCCGTGGATTGCTAGCACAACTGAAAGTAGCCAAGTCCAGAACGAGCGTTAATGAAAGAAAAAAAATGCCGAACAATTATGTATGCTTCGTACAAGTGATCCATCTGGAGCTGAAGGACTCGATCTTATATAGCATATGATATTCTGATCTGAACATGAGCTGCACGAGAAAAATCTTGGAAAAATTATAACCTCTCGGAGCTCACAATCAGGATCGTCCCTGGCCAAGGGCAGCCGTGGCCACCGGACAAGGCCTACGGATCAGGAGGATCAAAAAAACCAGTTTAATATATATATATATATATGCACGTGCTTTGCACGTATCTTGGAGTGGATGATTTTGATGAGTTGTTTAACTTTGTTGCTTTTAATTATATAGGTTAAGAGTTCAACCATTGGAATTCCTTGGTAATAGCTTAGAAAACTTAGCAAGTAGCATGAACTCTTTGATTTCTATAATATATTAATGCATCCATTAAATGGTTGTCATTGGAATTTATTGTAGGTATTATTTTTAATTAGTAAATATAATGAAGGGTATTTTTGGAAAGAAAACTTTCACGGTGAAGCCTACTTTCCTCATTATATAGTAGATCATTATATAGTAGAATATATATATATATATATATATATATATATATATATATATATATATATATATATATATATATATATATATATATATATATAATCTTATATCTAAAATAAAACTACTATGTACCATATGCTCCTCTTAACACAAAACGATTATGGTGTAGTGGTTAATATGTTAGACTTGCGTTCTATTCTTGGTGGTGAATTTTTTTTAATTATAGCTTTTTTAATATTTTTTAATATTATGTATATGGACTCCATTTTGAAAGTTTGTATCGGATCCCATGAGCTCGGGCCGGCCCTGCTCACAATATTGCGGATTTTCCAGTATATATTGTCGTGCCACTCTCCCTAACACCCACCAACTCCTCTCTCTACACTAAGCTCACCTGAGGAGTCTCCGGAGACAACAAGAACTGGACCCTCCTTCAGCCTGCTGTCCAGTGTGCAGTTTAGCCAACTCGATGTAGTCCGAGCACAACTGTGTCAGTGTTCGCCACTGTAATCAAAGCTGTGTCATCACGATCAAGTCATCAGCAAGATTTCCTCTGGTGGAACACATCGCTTCAGAACATCCATCATCCTGTGATAGAAATTCTCCGATCCGGTCCTCAACTCAAAACTCATTGACATCTCCGATGCTATCGCGGTATCCATACCTCAAAATAGTCGACATAGTCATCAGCAAGACCTCTAAGAAGATGATGAGGAGCCGAGCCACGCCACGCCCCCTTCCCCTTCCCCTTCCCGAAGAATACCAGAAATAGTGCAGCCATTATCATCCTATCTCAGTTTACTCACTACTAGAAAAATGGGATTAGCGACGTATTTTAGCGACTCCAATCAAAAACGTCGCTAAATTAGCGACTCCGTAAAAATTGTCGCTAGACGTCACTAAATGGCGACATTTAGCGACGTTTAGCGACTTTTATTAAGATTTTAAAAGATTAGTCGCTATAAGTTCAATTAAGGTCGCTAAACATCGCTAAAATATCTGATTTAGCGACGTTTAGCGTCGTAATTAGCGACGTATATATCGAAAATTTTAGCAACGTATTTAGCGACTTCTTTGACGTCGCTAAATTTTATTTTAGCGACGTTTTTATTTGACGTCGCTAAACGTCGCTAAATTTTGGTTAATTAGGGCTCAGTTTTCTTTTCCCCCATCTGTCGAAAATTTTGAAACTTTTCGATTTCCCCCGCCCCCCCCCTCTCCGGCGACCGACCGGCTCTCCACGGTTGCGGCTACTCCGGCATCCCCCTCCTCCTCCTCGAGCTCTAGGTAATCTCTCTCTCTCTCTCTCTCTCTTTCTCTCTCTCTCTCCCTCTCTCATGTGACACTGACACAAGACACACTTGACAGACATGACACACGCACACGCACACAGACACGACACACGCACACAGACACTGACAGACACACACGACACACACGACACACACACACACAGACACACACACACACGACACACACACACAGACGCAGACACACATGACACACACGACACACACACACAGACGCAGACACACACACACATATTTGATCTATTGGATGTGTCCATGTGAATTGAGGGTTGGTATCATGGTGGTGTGGTTTATGGAGGATGTATCCTAGAATATCTTGGTGTTGCACACCAAATATTTTTGAATTGGACTAGTGGTTGTGTGTGTGTGTCTATTTATGCCTTAGAGTATCATATGATATGTATATATAAATTGGTGTATTATCTATTTGTATATGAGAGAGTGTATGCATATATAGGTGTATCTCGATATATATATATATATATATATATATATATATATATATATATATATATATATATATATATATATATATAGGTATATAGCTACTCTAATCTGTGTTGGTGTTCATAGTGTCTTCTAGCTGTGCTTGATGTGGGAGAGGATAGAAGAGTCCAGTTGTGTGTGGGTGTCACTACTGAACTATGAGGCTTCAGGAACAGAACTCAATTCAGTTTGGCCTAGTGCATTAGGCAAGCTGGCAATGTGTTGCAGTGGTGTTGGGTTGGCACTGTGAGGAGGGGATTGGTTCCTGTCATCTTCTGCAGTGGGAGAGTGTTGCTGCACACTTGAGCAGCATCAAACACATGCATGCTTGAGCAATGGCAAGGCAGCAACAAGCACTTGTTGCATGCCAATACAACCCTTAACTGGGTTGTAGTCCAGTGAGCAAGTATAAGGATGAAGTGCAAGGTGCCAGGCCAAGGCGGCTATAGGCTCTCAGTGTGGATAGTAGAGTACTTAATTTCAAAGTAGAATATCCTAGTACGACCTAGAAGACATAGTGTAGCAAGGTATTAACCTAGTATTGACTAGTATAAACTAGTATGGATCTAGAAGTGGCTTAGAAACATCACCATGAACTAGTTAACCCTGTTTATCATTTCAAGGGCTCTTGGACTTTGATAAATGAAAGTATGTATTATATCAGTTATGAAATGAAAGTATTCCTTATTTTAGACTTTGATAAATGGTCAGTTGTTTTGAATATTGCTTATTTTAGACTTTGATAAATGAAAGTATGTATTATATCAGTTATGATTTTTATAGTACGGTTAAGTTATAAAGTTAGGTGATAAACCACTGTATGTAATAATTTATATAATACATACTGTCATTTTTGCAGAAGTATCTAGAAATGGATATGAATTACTATCTGCGTCATCGTTCGTAGATGTACAACCGTCATTCTGATGACATGTGCGGTGTGCGGGATGAATTCATTGAGGGTGTACAGCAGTTCCTGCAGTTCACCAAGGCTTTTCCTCAGTACATGGACGGTACCAAAATTAAGTGTCCGTGTGTGAGATGTCGCAACAGGAAATATCATCCAGAAGTGGAAGTTACATATCATTTATACTCGAAGGGGCTTCACGCCGAATTACTATCAGTGGACCGCGCACGGAGAACTTGTATCTCTAGCATCGGAGTCGGAGCCCTATGTGGAGCTGTATATGGATGTCCACGACCACGATGCTTACGACGACGGGTTAGTGAACATGGTTTATGATGCGGCGGGGCCTAGTTTCAATCCGGACAATTATGATGCAGCTGAGGAGGCACCGAATGCCGATGCTGCAAAGTTTATGGAGTTGCTGGAGAATGCAAGGACTCCACTATATCCTGGTTGTGAGGATCATTCACCGTTGGAGGTGGTTACAAGATTATTGAGCATCAAGTCCGATTTTAACATGCCGCAAGAATACTATAATCGACTGCTCGATTTGATTATAGAGATCTTGCCCGAGGGTGCAAAGTTGCCTAAAGACTTCTATCGATCTAAGAGGATGGTGAGATCGCTTTGGATGGGATACGAGAAAATCGATGCATGTCACAACGGGTGCATGTTGTACTTCAAAGACGACAAGGATGAAGATGCGTGCAGATTCTGTGGTGCTGATCGCTACAAGGCCACTGTTAGAAGAAAGTCTGTCGGTGCAAGGAAGCCTACCGATTCGATGCACTACTGCCTTTGACGCCGCGGTTGCAGCGGTTGTTTATGGTTAAGGAGACTGCAGAAAACATGAGTTGGCACAGGCAAAAACAGATCGAAGGAGTATTGGATCATCCATCCGATGGAGAAGCATGGAAGCACTTTGATCGAGAGTATCCACATTTTGCCGAGGAAGCGCGTAATGTCATATTGGGGCTCTCCTCTGACGGTTTACCCCATTCGGACTTTCGGGCTCCCAGTATTCGTGTTGGCCTGTGATCGTCACTCCGTACAATCTACCGCCTTGGATGTGCATGAAGACTCCGTATATGTTCCTAACCGTTATTATCCCGGGTCAGAACAATCCGAAGAGGAACATCGATATGTATTTACAGCCTTTGATAGATAAGTTGAATCAACTGTGGGAAGTAGGTGCCAACACGTACGGTGTTTCTAGAAAGCAAAATTTTCAGATGAGGGCAGCACTTATGTGGACCATCAACGACTTTTTGGCCTATGGAATGTTATCGGGATGGAGCACCCATGGTCGTCTCTCATGTCCGTATTGCATGGACCGTACTCAGGCTTTTCGTTTGAAACACGGAGGCAAACCGTGCTTCTTCGATTGTCATCGACAATTTTTGCCGAAGGATCATCCGTACCGGAGGAACCAGAATGCTTTTCGTGCGGGAGTTGTGGAGAAGGCCAATCCACCGCCAAGGTGGCCCGGATCCATGATATGGGAAGAGGTAAAAGATTTACCAAGTGCTATCGAAGAGCCTGCTAAGGGGTACAAGTATGACGGATTTGGTCGCACCCATAACTGGACGAAGAGGAGTATATTCTGGGATCTGCCATATTGGAGCACCAATCTGATCAGACATAACCTTGATGTCATGCATATCGAGAAGAATGTGTTTGATAACATAATTAATACTGTAATGGAGGTAAAGGGGAAGACGAAAGATAATCCGAAGGCCAGGTTGGACTTAGAAGAAATATGTAGACGTCCTGCATTGCATTTGATAGAGGAGGGAAATGGAAAGTTAAAGCAACCTAAGTCAGTTTTCTCACTGGATAAAGAGGATAAATGTAGACTTTGTAGGTGGATTCAGGGTCTAAAGTTTCCAGACGGGTACGTGTCGAACTTGAGAAGATGCGTCGACCTCAAGGAGAACAAACTGGTGGGTATGAAGAGCCACGATTGTCACGTATTCATGGAGAGGTTAAT
Organism: Iris macrosiphon; assembly: GCA_036927795.1. Taxonomy (NCBI): domain Eukaryota; kingdom Viridiplantae; phylum Streptophyta; class Magnoliopsida; order Asparagales; family Iridaceae; genus Iris; species Iris macrosiphon. Next base: position 131,817,065 of record JAYESA010000003.1, read on the forward strand.
TCCGATTGCATTTCGGAAGTTCTTACTGCAGGTCGTTTGGGACCCATTGACAGAGCTGAGCATATTCTTCAGAGATCTTTGTTGTACTAAGTTGCTCGTCGATCGTCTAAAAAAGCAAGAGAGGGACATTGCGGTAACACTATGTAAGCTCGAGAAGGTGTTTTCTCCTGGATTCTTCGACTCTATGGAGCATTTGCCAATTCATCTTTCCTATGAGGCACGTGTTGGTGGTCCTGTCGGTTATCGGTGGATGTACCCCTTCGAGCGGCATCTGAATCACCTAAAGAGAAAGGTGAAAAATAAGGCACGGGTTGAGGGCTCTATTTGTGAAGCTTATGTTCTCGAGGAGATTACAAACTTTTGCTCGACGTATTTCAAACCGCATGTTGCTACTAATAGGACGAAAGCTCCGAGAAACGACGACGCATATCAGGAATCTAATGATGCAATACTCAAAGTATTCAATGCGTCCGGAAAGCCTTCGAGAAAAATGAAGAAGAGATATTTGAATGACGATGAGCTAAGGGCTGCTCAATTGTATATATTACTCAATTGCAACGAGGATGAAGTGGAGAAGCTAGAGGGGTAAGTAATTAATACGTCCACGTTTACATCATCTCAATGTAATAGTATAAGATACTATTATGGTACTGATCAGCAGTTGCTTCATTATTTTTCAGCACATATAATGATGAGTTGAGGTTGGTTAGACCCTACATAACAGATGAAGAAGTAGAACAAGATATGAGATGCCATTTTCCTTCTTGGTTGAGCGCATATGTAAGATGCTTGGTAATTACTTTTTATTTCTGCACTTGCAAAAAAAATAACTTACTATCGCTACTTTGGTATTTAGGTCGATCGTCTAATATCACCCGAGACTGAATCTATTAGAACTCTAGCCAAAGGACCAATTAATGCCATAAAAATATGGCCAAGTTTCTGTGTGAATGGGTTCAGGTTCAAGTCAACAAATGCTCCTATCAGAGACAACTTTCTGGATCTTGATTCCACGAAAAACAGTTGTTTGTGTATCAAATCTTCGAACTACAAAGACGTCAATCCGGGCAATAATTTTTTTGGCATCTTACGAGAGATTATGGAGTTGACATATAATATGGCACAGAACCTGCTAATATCGTGCTATTCAGGTGTGAATGGTTCGATCCGATTCAAGATCAAGGTTGGAAAATTGACAAGCATGGCTTTGTGGATATAAACTACAAGCGTAGATATCAAGGTTATGAACCATTTGTCTTATCAAGTCAGGCTCAGCTCGTGTACTTCATAACTTATCCTAGATGGGGGACAGCGAGGTCGGATTGGTGGGCAGTATGCAAGACTAAAGCTAGAAATACCTTTGACATTGACGAAATAACTTATCAGGAGGACGATCTACCTCTTGTAACAAATATTGTAGATGTGGACTCAACGGAAGTTACTCATTACACGAGTAATAATGTAGAAGATGTAGAATTATCCGAAGAGGACGACGAAGTAGATGAAAGTGAAGACGAGGAAGAGGAAGACGAGAACGAGGAAGGCGAACAAGATAAATTTTCTGAAGATGATTGAAAATAAAATATATTGCATGTAGAATGTAACTATATTTTAACTGTAGAATGTAGATCAAGGTTGGAAAATTGACGAAGTAGATGTACCCATTAACGAATATATGTATTATATTTTGACTGTAGAATGCTTTGAGATATGCATCACATTTCGACTGTATAATGTACTATATATTTGTGTTTCTCTATATTCATCATATGTTGTTATCAGATATGACATGACAACGCGGAGGATTCGGCAGGTCCCGAGGTAGACAGAGTGCCACTCCGGTACTGCCTACTGTTGGTTCCGGATCATCGTCGTCCAGTACTCCAGTATATCGATCACTCACATCTCCGACTGTTGGGACGAGTACTTCCTGGCGTGATAGTACACCCTCGTCCAGCGTTCCTCCTGCTGACGGAACCATGGAGACAGATGAGCATGTCGAGGAGGTCGTGCCCACCTTGTCCCAGCATCAGCAAGATCCTCCATGCGCACCTCCGGAGGAGACGAGGACAGAGATTTGGGCCGACGGTACAAAGTAAGTCAATTAGATAGTTTAGTATATATTTGTGTTTCTCTTTATTCATCGTATATTGACTTTTTCAGTAATATAAATTATTATCTCTGTATAGATATCGTCCATCGTCGGTTCAGAGATGCCTGGGCCAATTTCTGAGGAACAACTACGGTGGCCCTTGGATCAACTACTCTGAGGCTCCGGAGGAGAGGAAGGCGTTCTGGTTTACGCACTTCCAGGTAAAAGTATATTAAATAAATCCTCTAATTTATGTATATTATATAACTTATTCGTGATGCTAACTTACTAAATTATTTATTGTAGCAAACATATTTTTATCCTCCGCACCGGGCCGAGTTGATTGAGCGGCTCTTTCCTACCGTTGCCGCCAAGCTTATCCGAGATGCTCTGGATGACCAGAAGGCTCGTGATCGTGCTGGAAAACCGATCCAAGGTTGGATCACGCCTGAGCAGTGGACTGCGATGAGGGCTAGATTCGACGATCCGAGCTACAAGGAAAGGTCTGAGAAGGCCAAGGCGGCTAGGCGGAATGCTGCCAAGTGGTGTGGTGGCTCGATTCCGATGACGGAACATTTTTGTCGTTTGGTATATTTTTTCTTTTAAATTATATTATTTTAATATAAGTACCATAAAATTATAGTAGAAAAAAATGTTTAAGTTTAGTACTAAATAATATATTTTTAACAGGTACATAGGGGTGAGGATGCCAACATGGTGACCGTCTTCTTGGCCACCTATCGCAAGAACGGAAATCTCATTGATGAGAGGGCCTCGCAGACCTATGTAAGTATTACTTTACTTTGTGTTAATTTTAATATAACTTAGACAATTATCGAGTTTCCAAACCTTTCTAGGCCGAGTATCTTAGGCTGCGTGAGCGGGCGACTGCTAGTGCACCTACACCTGGAGAGGCTGGTACTTCGTCGCAGCCCGCTCCAGCTCCGTCGGCGGACGACCTGTGGGTGACCGCAGCTGGTGGTCTCCAGAGGGGTACGTACTACGGTACGGGCTCCTATGGCGCCCTGGTTGCGACGCAGTCATCTAGGGCCTCCCCGATAGCTGCGCATTCCACACACCCCTCGCAGTCGTCGGCCAGAGTCCAGGAGGCCGTTGACCGTCAGATTACGTCTCTCCGTGATGAGTTGCTGCGAAGGATGGAGGAGTAGCCCCGGTCCCAGCCGCAAGCGGACGATCCGATGCTCATCGCACGATTCGATATGCTCGACCGCAGCATGACGGAGCTCCGGAAATTGACAAATGATATTAGAACCTCCAATGACCGCAACATCATGGAGCTGCAGGCGTCACAAGTATCAATGGGCGAGAGGCTGACGATGATGCAGGATTCAATGGTTCATAGCAGTACGAGGCTGTTATCTACCCTGGATTCTTACAACCAGCGACTCGCAGACTTGGAGCGGGCACGGCTTTCTGGTGCGCCTACATCGACACAGACTCCACCGACGTCACTGCCTTCTCCATCGACATCGGTGTCGATTCCACGGGACGAGTATGAGGAGTTCTTATCCTTCAAGCGCGCCGGTGGTCAGCCTCCTGCAGATCCGCAGTAGTATAGTTAATTACTGGATATTTATATTTTTATTATTATTTAGGATGCGATTGTATGGATATAAATTTGCCATATTCTTTACGTTTACGATGAGATTTGCTGGATGCTTTCTTTTCTTCAAATTTTATTATATTATTCATATTTTGGTTTACAACTGATGACTGATACTTTGCCTGTATTTACCTAGTGCACTAGAAATTTTTCCCTTGGTGCTGCTACTGTGTTCTTATTCAATTTTTTCTACTACCATCATATACCTGATAATGAACCCAAGGGGGTTGGTAAACCCAGAAATGCAATATTTTTTTTATTTTTTTTGAAAATTAGCGACGTTTTTAGCGACGTTTAGCGACGTTCACTTACGTCGCTAAATACGTCGCTAATTAGCGATGCTGTAACAAGTCGCTAAATACGTCGCTAATGACGTCGCTAAAAACGTCGCTATACGTCGCAAATTGCTGACATGGCAGTATAGCCAGGTCATTAAAGACGTCGGTGTAACGTCGCTATATAAGTCGCTAATCAGCGACGTTTAGCGACGTTAATAAACGTCGCTATTTAGTGACTCGGCGTCGCTAAACGTCGCTAAATTTTGCGACACATTAAAGTCGCTAAAAAACGTCGGCATAGCGACGTTTTTTTTTTTGCGACTTGGTTTTTCCGACAACTTTAAAACGTCGCTAAATCAAATTAGCGACGATTTTTGGTTATTTAGCAACGTTTTTAGACGTCGCTAATTTGACTTTTTCTGGTAGTGACTCCGATGACCGTATGCAAACATAGTTACATAAGTAAACCGTGTCCGAGTCTCTGACACTATCATCAGCCTAAGAAAATAATGCTAACTTCAAGAACATTAGTTATGAATGCAGTTTGTTCCATGTGGCAAATAATAAGGGAAGAATAAAAGCAACCTCAGATTAAACCAAGCCACATGCATAATCAGACACAAGATTCCAAATATGATCAATAGCTAAGTTGCATAGTCCTTTTTCCTCTTTTCTCCCCTCCTTACATTCTTCTACAAGCTACTTCCGTAATTTAGAACAAAATTTTATTTTATGATTTAATCATAACTAAAAAAAATACAGAAGAACCCTTCCCGATTATTATTCTCAAACAAAAGAGATGCAACTCCTAGCTAACTTTTGTTAGTAATATATTCGAGACGTGGGTTCCCATTTCAGTCCGGACAAATAAACATAGGAGATCAAGATGCTAGTAGTTCAGGTAGAAACGGTAATTAATGACTCACTTTACCTAAATAAAATTCTTATTTACTAAGCAAATAAAAGATCAGAAAATTTACTGTAACGATAATAATTTTATATTAATTAAGTATAACGATAGAAGTTTAAAAAAAATTAAAATTCCAATACATTATCGCCAACCGAGTTGGCAAAAATTAAGAGTGCTCGATTTTCGCCAACCCAGTTAGCGAAAATTCGACAAAAACCGACGTGGAATCCGACGTGTCAAATTTTGGAATCCGACGTGTCAAATTTTGGGTGGAAATGAGTGAATTTTCGTCAACTGAGTTGGCGAAAATGTGATGGGTTGTTTTTTTTTTTTGGTTTTATGTTTAGGGTTTTATTTGGTTTGGTTTTTTGTGTTGATTTGATTTGTGTTGGTTTTTTTGTTGATTTTTTTTGTTATTTTTTTGTTGGTTTATTTTCTGGGTATGTTCATATTGTAACGTTTATATTTTTACAACGGCTATTTTTTTCTCATATCTATAAAAGAAATTTATTTCTTCTGCTATTCATTTCTCACTCAACCCACAGAAGCTACTCCAGCTCACTCACTGTATTTAGAACCTCATTCTCTTTTCATGGATCAAAGTCTAACAATATTATGTTCGGTTGGAGGTGTGCTAAATGGGTTAGTTTATGAAGGAGATTTAACTGATTTTTTTTTAATTGATCGAAATATTTCGTTTGATAGTTTACGTAATCAAATTATTGAGCAATGTTCTATTGATTATGAATTTATATTGGTTCATGTTTATTTAACTAATTATATAAAGTTAGTTAGTGAACAAGCATGAAAATTTATTCTAGAAGTTAATGTACAAGCAACGTACATTAATATTTATGTAACTTCACCACCACCTAGAAATAATATTGTAAGTAATATACATGCTTCTAATCAAGTTAATACTGCTCCTAGTCCTTCTCATCAAGTTATTTTATTTACTGAACAAGAACATATAGTAGATGATGGTAATAACGACGATGAAAACAATGATGATTTAATTGAAAATTTAGATGATGAATTTGATGGCAATGTTGATAGTGTTACCATTTCTGGATTAATCATTGGAAAAAAAATTGATAATCGTTCTAAATTTAGATGTTTTATTAGTGATATAAAAATTGCACATAATTTTACTTGTCATGCTACTTTAAACAATGCTTGTCATGATATAGCAATTTGAAGATATGCGTATAGCTGGTAACTCCGGGGGCGAATAGGTTATCCCACTGAGAATCTCCCTTAGGGGCCCACTGAGAATCTCCCTCGGGGTCCCACTGAGTAGTGCCTGCACCGGCCGTCGCCTGAGAAGTGTCCCAGTCAGGCCAATGAGAAGTGCCCGCACTAGCCCATTAAAAAGTGCCCGCACCAGTCCACTGAGTAGTGTTCGCACCGGCCGTCACCTGAGAAGTGTCCCAGTCAGGACAATGAGTAGTGTCAGCACCAGCCATCGCCTGAGAAGTGTCCTCACCAGCCTACTGAGGGATATCGCCATCTTGCAGTGGCAGACTATCATCTTGATACCAAACCGAGATATACTTCCTAGGGGTCGTGCTTGTCGTTGTGCAACAAGACCCTGAGGACAATCTTCTGGAATAAGTAAGGGAGGGTTCAGAGGAGTCGGTCCTCGTTGCATAGCAGCCAAAAATTTGCCAACCGCTGTGCGTAACGGGTCGCCCACTGGATGATTCTGGTATGTGGTATTTAAATTTGGAAGCTGAAATATTAAATATAATTCAATAGAGGACATAAATAAGTACTACGGAGATAGACATTTTTATATAAAAATAACGTACCAGCCCTTCTACATAATCATAATAGTCACGGAGACTACAATCATCTATGGCTCGATGTTGGAATCGAAACTCCTCATAGTGGTAGGCTCTGTTGCTGATAAGAGGAGCTCACCACCAAGATCTATATGCATCATCACCGTAGGCTGCACCATTACAAATTATGAGCATATGATTTCTTATAATTTTTGAAGTAAATTTTGTTAAACTTTTGGAATAACTTACCATCATCAATATAGGACATCATTTGAGACAAATGTCCCACCTTATGTGTCTCAAATCTAGAATTCCACCCAGGAATCAATCTGCGTGCTCTGGTAGTTGCATTGCCTTTACCACGATTGAAATATGATGGCTCATCAGTAATGTGTTGTATCATCCAGAACTGTCGCATAACACGATCAGCTGGGTGATACATGATGTTATCGTGGAATATTATAAAAAATCTATGTAGACTCAATCCAAAGGCTGTTGTTTGTAACTCAAGAGAATTCTGCCCAAGTCGGTACGGTAAAAAAATTACCTATTTCATGTCAAAAAAATTATAAGATAATAAACATATTGACTGTATGAAAAAAAAAGAGTATAAATTTTTTACCTCGTTAAACCTTAGTGAATCAAATTTGCCCCGATATACTGCAATATCCTTGTGAGCACATCGAGTTGGATCAGCTGTAGCCGTCATCCAGCGTAAAGCTGATGGGAAGACACCATCTTTGGTATCAATACGGGAGACTGGCCTACCGATACTGAAGTGCTCGTAGGACCAAACCTAGAAAAAATATATCATATAAGTGTACATATTTTTTTTAGTAAATAAAATTATATAAAAAATTTATACCTGTAATAATGTCATACATCCATTCAAATTTTTCTGTCTTTTATCCATTGAAGTAAAATACAAAAAATTTGACATGGAGTTGTACAGATATGCCAACACAGAAGCTCCCCATGCATGACGGGTAGGTTCTGTCAGATTTTTCAGAAAATTTAAAAAACGTATATTTGTCCTAAATCCGGAGTTTGGAAACAAAATTTCGTTGATTAGACCTAGTAAGTAGGCCCTGGTGTAAGTAGTAACCTGAACATATAATATAAAAAATGATATCAGTTAAACTAAATAAAAATATATATTACATAAATAATAACATTTAAATATTATACTTACTCGTTCCGCATCCACTAAGATTTCTTCCTCACAAATACGATCTAGGTGCATAAAGTTGTGACGGAGCCATGAAAGCGTCACGAATCTTTTACCATATATGGTAGGCGGCTCCACGCCTAAGTACTTCATAATCACAGTTTTGGCGCAAAATGATTCATCATTTTCAAATATTATAGGTTCACCCGTAATAGGTAATTCTAAGATATTTGCCACATCTACTAGCAAAATGGTCATTTCTCCGAACGGTAACTGAAAGGTATTTCTTCCGGGCCACCACCGCTCAACTAAACTGAAGATCAAGTCTCTGTCGTGACGTAGAAATTGTATCTGATCAATATGATAAAAAAAATACGTTCACCATACCATGTTATTCTTCAGTCAACATCCAGTACCCAACGTCGTCCTCATAACGCCATGCGACATGCTCTCGTGCTCGAAACGTATCAGGATAATCGTATTGGTATATATGAGATATATAAACGATGTTATTATTAGACATGTAAAAAAATATAAATTATATTAACTAAAATAATTTAATTTTAATATACCTGTCCAGAAAATACCAAACTAGAAATGTGCGACTCACGTAGCTGGATAATCATATATGTGATAGGCCCTCCCGGAATATGTCCATCATTTTGGGTATCCATCTACAATATTTAATATTTAGTGTTAAAATATGTAATCAAATATTTAGTGTTAGCATGGCTACTATCATGGGGATTAAAATTATAATAGTTAAAATAGTAATCGTTACTAGAATGACATGATTATAATTATAATTAAAAATATTATAAACCTTTCTTCTCGTTCTCATTTTCTTCTCTGCTTATTCTTCTTCTTGACTTCCTGCATCATTTCTTCCTCCCTCCCTCTCCTTATACTAAGAACACACCAACACCCACCAACCTTATTAAACCAACCACCGTAACTACCCACATTTAAATCCACATTTAAATCGACCATTGACTAAACCACATTTAAACCGAACACAAACCAATACACAACCATCCATTTAAACCCACCCACCCACCCACCCCCGACCGGATGGAGCATATTTTTGCCAACTCAGTTGACGAAAATCCATGTGTTCCCGTCCAAAATTCGAATTTTCGCCAACTGGGTTGGCGAAAATCGAGCTCTTCAAATTTTTGTCAACCCGGTTGGCGGTATGTATCGGAATTTTAATTTTTTTTCAACTTCTATCATAATATTTAATTAATACAAAATTATTATTGGTACAGTAAATTTTTTGATAAAAGATTTGGGGACTTTGTGTAGGAAAAAAAAAACCACGTGTGGCTGTTGAAGTGGCAAGTGGTCACATGGTGGTTATAATTATTGAGTGCAACAAAAACCTATAATTGGGAGTTAGCAGTTGGGGTTCTTTCGGAGTGGAGCTGGAACGGAGAACCGTTATAATACGAGGGATTAATAAGGTCCAACTTCTCAGGAAAAAAATTGGTATGGAATAGGAGAAAGTCTATAGGGGTCTTTGTGCTTTCTCATCGTGATTGCTCTGTTTTCACTTGATTGGCTTTTTAACGGTCGGGTTGATAATATATATGGAATCTAAATTTGACACCTTGAATTTCCTTTAAACATTCCTATGTAAGAAAACCATATATATTCTCATTATTCACAACGAGAGGTTGGGACACACATGCATTGCATGTGCAATTATCAGTAAGGGACTGTCTGGATGCTTGTAGCTTTTCGAAAGTGTGACAGTCCTTAGGCCAAGAAATGATAATATTATCTGTCTTGAAAGATAGGCATTCGATTGATTAAAGAAGAAGTAGATGGACCAGAATCGACCTCTTACGAAAAAGAATCAGTTGTGGACATAGTCAACTTGCTACTAGGAGCAACGTCCTGGGACCATTACTTACTTTAGGCAGTCATCGAGGGTTGACGAATTCCTTATCAAGCTAGAAGCAAACTGAAGATATACCTATTATTTTAAACTAAGTTTTTCTTTTTTATATAAAACTAATCATTCGAATCTTTGCTGCGAAGTCCAACTGATTGGGAAAACGGGCTCTGGATTCCATTTTTGACCAAGCTGATAGGATAGGAAGGAAAGAGAGTGTATTGAACCTCAGCAAAAATCCTGTCGGACAAGAAGTGGTGTTTCCAGTGGCAAACGGGAGTATTACATTGTCTCTGTGAACCGAGGAGAAAGGGGCTATCGGCTGTTAACAATGGTTGTTGGCAAAGATAAAACATAATTATCCGTGCAGAAGATCGGCTGTGACAGATTGATTCATAGGGCCCGACGAAACTAAATAGATGTTCAAATTCCGAGCGAACCGCACTACTTCGTATACGTCAAGAGTCCATTGATGAAAAGTGGCTGGGAAAAGCTTGAATCTCACCTGAATCGCCCCATCTATCCTCCTGAGGAGAAGTTTGGTTTCAAACTCTGATTCGAACAAGAGGAGTACGCCATGCTAATGTGCCTTCTCTTTCAAGGGTGGCTGCTTCTAGGCAAACCTCCTGGCTATCTTTGTTTCGCCGTTCAAGAATTCTTGTTTAGGCACGTGTCTTTTCCACATAAAAAGGGAATCTTTTGTTACAAAGCAATATAATTTTGAATCAGAGCTTATTTTGACATGCTCCCCCGCAACGATCGAACGAGAACTTTCAACATATTTTAATGCAATGCACTTGCAATGAAAGTGTGAATGTATCACTTTCTATAATATGTTTGAATACATAACTTTTTGTTCCCGTAAGTGAGGAGTTTCAAAACAATTTGTTCGGATGACAATATAAAAGTAAGTATAAGTGAAAACTAAAAAAGTAGAGATCATAGCTACTCGCAATGGAGTTACAATCATATCTCCTGCAACTAAGAAATAAATAAAAAAAGAAGAAGACACTTTAAATTGCAATGAAATATCATACCACATCCACTTGCAATGGAGTTACAATGTCAATTCCAAATACAAAAACTATCTCCACATGAGAATAGTTGCAATGAAAGACCATTTTAAAGGCATTTTCAATGCACTTTCACCTTTCCAAAGAGCCCCTAAAAGAAGAAGGTACAAAAAGGGAGAGTTTTGAGTTAATTGATGAATAAATAACTTTTTTATTTCTAAATATTTCTACTTTTAGCAAAAGAAAAATGTTACACTAAAAAATTAGTGACACATGGTTTTAGGGTTATATATTAGTGTAGATAATGACCCTATGGAAGAAAACACTATATAATATCTCATTATTCATCTTTACTATTTATATTTCTTTACAAGATATCTTAGGATCCAAGTTTGGCAGATTATTGAATTTCATACTCATGACTAAAATTGAGAAGAGAGAATAAAAAAAAGGAAGAAGCTCCTACTCCTAGTTTGCAACATGTATAATAGGTCCACATAAGGATAAAGTTTAGAACTGTTTCAAACCAACAACAAGCTAGAATTTAATCATACAAGGAGCAAACTTATTGGAGATAATGTTAGTTATTGTTATTGGAGATATTGCTATTGTTAGGATAGGTAATGAGTATATCTTTTTCATTGTTACTCTTTCTTATCTTTAGTTTTTGTCATTCTGTATAAAGCTCAGCCATTTGAGGCAGAAGGAATACAAGAATAATTCTAATCTTTATCCCATTATTTCATAGTATCAGAGCAGGTTTCCAAACCCTAATTTTTTTTCGATCTTCCTTCGTCTAGTTCATTCTTTGCTTCTCCTACGCAATGAGGGAATCGGACACAGGCACTCTCAATCCTACCTCACCATTGAATGCCGCTCGTCAGGCCACATCCACGCGTTCCCTCGATCATACATCTCCGTTCTACCTTTGTAAACCCCCTCGACCAGATTCCAGTATTTTAGGAATATTTTTCACAATTTAGGATTTTTTGCAATATTTTAATTTATTTTGCTTACATATCCTATTGACTTGTGCACCTGTCCATCACCGAATTATTTGGAGCTTTACCTTGACTGTTAACCCCAAACGAAGTTCACATACCTGTCCTAGACATGTCAGACTATTTTTCTGAATTTTGTGCAACTCCCAGATACTTTGTTTTGAGCCTCGTTTGAGACGCACAAATATCGTTACAAAAGTCCGTATTTATTTTCTATTTTATTTCCTGCTCTTTACCCATCTCTGTACCCCTAGAGATTTAAGGTCAACCTGCACCTGTTTTGCCCAAACAAAAATACGATAATTTTCTACACTGAGTATACTACATTTAGTGTTATTGACACCGTAGAAAAATTATGACCCTACCTGCCTCTAATTAATTAGAGAACACCGTGCGCAGTATTTATTAATTAATTAAATACGGTGACCCGTATCACCCAGAAACCAGGTCCAACCCCTGCCCAGACTCACCCCCATTCCCCCGGGACCCTCACACAGCTTTTCCCTTCAATTCTGTGAATTTTAGAATTTTCAGGAATCGGGTGTTTACCCAGACAATTTCGTAATTGCGCAATTTCAAAAAATAGGGCCTTTATACAATTTATGAAATTACAGGGACTTTCCTGCAAATTGTAGTGCGAGGTGTCACCCCCTCACTGGCCGGTGAACCTGTGCCGTCCATTTGGAGACGGGACCCACCCGAAAAGATCCCAAAATATTCCAAAAATATCCATAGATATTTTTTTTATTAAATTAATAAAGTTTTCTATAAAATAAAAGAAAAAGAAAAGAAAAAGAAAATAAAAGAAATAAAAATCCCAAACCCAAACCCCAGCCGAGCTGCTGCCCCCCCCCGGTCGCTGGCGGCGAGCCTCGTCGGAGCCCCCGCCAGCGGCGGAGCCGACCCCCCCCCCCCGCTCAGGCTGCTCTCTCCCTCTCCCCCTTCCTCTTCTCCTTCTCCTCCTCCTCCGGCTCCCTCTCCCCGTTCCAGCCGCCTCCGGCCTCCGCCCTCGCCACCGCGGCGAGCCGCCCTCGCCGGCCACCTGACCTCCGCCACCCTCTCCCCCTCCCAGCCTCTTCCCTCCACCGCCACCACCATCCTCTGTCACCACCACCACCACCATCATCATCACCACCATCGACGCCATCTTCTCGCCGCAGCTCCGCCGACCTCGCCGGAGAACCACCGCGACTTCCCCTGACCTCCACGGTCCCTGACCGCCTCCGCCGTGTCCGCCACAGCTGAAACCCTAGGGCGAGCAACGGTGGACACGGACACAGCAGCAGTCCAGGACACGAAGGAGACCCTCGGACACGTGGGATTTGATTTCCCGGAGCCCTGTTCAGGTATATTTTTCTCTCACCTTGTAGCTCTGTTTCCGATTTCGTCAGTTGTGTCGTGTAGACTGTGTAACCCTCTCGGTGCCCGTGCAACCCGCTCGGAGCATCGCGTCCTGTGGCGATCGCGAACCGCGACCCAAATACAGGAAAATCAACGACCCGATTCACCCCGGAACTGGGTACGCCCCGCCAAACGGGACGACTTGGTCGCACGCGGTCTTTACCGAAACGTGCGCGACGTTGATACGGACGTGTGGGATTTCGTAGAAGTTGATTTGGATGTGCGTGCACACCGGAATCAACGCGTATCCGCCGACACCGTCCCGTATCCGTCAGTTCTCGAACACGCTGTAACTTTGTGTACACACGTCGGATCGAAACGAAACTTGCGCCATCGGACTCGTAGCAATACGCTGGTCCTGTGAGCCAAGTTTGGTTCGATTCTGAGAACGTTGGCAAAATTCCGTATCGTGGGCCCCACAGGCTCCACTTGACGGGCGATTTTGTGACCGGCTCATCGGAATCCAATTCTGGAAGTTCCGTTGGGTTTGTATCATCGTTCCTGACTTGTTGACACTAAGTTTGGCAAATTTGGAGACCTTTGACCCTGACACATTTTTCGGTGCAAAGCGGCCCACATGTGGACCCCGCTTTGACCGGAAACTGTCATTTTTGGTCCTGTGTCCAAATTGGACTTAAGGACAGGCGTTTCTAGCTATTTGATATTTTTTGAGACTGTTAGTGATGTTTATTTCAGCATTCGGAGACATTTATTCTGAGGCCATGGTTTCTGACTTTTGGCACTTGACATCTAGACGTTACATTTGCAGCTCTCTTGCCAGGCAAGTATACCTTGCCTTGTACTGTTTAAATCCAGTTATTGTTAGTTACATGTTTATTTATTATATAAATGTGCGCGTTCGAGAAAACTCGGGTGTAGTCAACGATGGCGTTGACGTTAGGACTTGTGTCTGACCTAGTGTCTAGTAGACCCACCTAAAGTTGTGAAGTTATTGATATAACTTCCCAGGCCTTGACACGTATCATTACACGTCACAGAGTGAGTACATGTAGGGACGCGTGCCTCATGCGCGACTGGCCATCAGTGTGAGCAACACGTGTAGCGGTATTTAGCTCAGTTGTTTATTTCATAGAGACTTGCATCATAGTATGAGATGTCCACGTCGTTTTCACGATTTGTACATCTACATTGGGCGGGAAAGATTACTAGTAGGCGTATGGGACACCCCCTCCATGATGTTTTATCCTTCGTACCATGCTCCTCGGAGATGGTCGATTGCAGAGCTACCCGTGTGTCCGGGGGCATATGACACATATACTAGCCGGTCATGACGATTGGTAAATTACGTCAGCATATGTCAAGCCTACACATTCCCATGCGTACTATCAGGTCTTTAAATTGCATTCACTTAGATGGTTAGCACACCCCCTTATTTATTCAGTATTTACATTATGGCATGTCATTTTTATGTATCTTGCTATGTCCCTCTGAGGACCTGGTCCCCTGCCAGGTGTATATGTTCTTGAGTATTCGCAGGAGCACAGATCCGGACAGACTACTTATATTCCAAGGAGATCTTCTCTTCGAGCCTCGTGATTGTCGGATGTTGTTCTTATATGGTGTGTATCTGGTTCCTTTTTATATTCTATTTCGGCAGTAGATTTGATTCCATCCGACTGTCATTCTTTAGATACTTATTTATTGAGATCTAGTTACCTGGTTATTGGTTATTCATGTTTATGTGATTTCTGTGGATGAGATTTAGATATTACCCTGTGACTTGGAGTTAGTTTTACCACTTATGAATTATTGTTCATTATACAGCGTACGCACGTATATATGGTTTCCATATATTGGAGTTGCCATATATACGGGCCAGCTGGCATGGTTATGTGACCTAGTCCTACGTATTTTGGGACTGGGGCGTGACAATATTTTTAGTGGTGGCCCATGCAGGTCAAGAGCATATTGTCTCGGTTACGTTACTGTACCGAGCAAGCCTGCGTCTCAGAGCATATTGTCTCGGTTACGTTACTGTACCGAGCAAGCCTTCACCTAGGATTAGAATATAGAATCTCATCCAAAATTGACTATGACTTAATCTCCCTTCCAGTCTGTCCTACTTACATAATTGCATCCTGCTTGATTCATGTGCTTCCCTGAGAATTCTTTAAGTATAGCCTCTGCTAGAATATAGGAATCCCTGTTAATAGAATGATAATTAGGATAATATTCCTACTTAGAATACAACTAGGGCATTGACATATTATTAAGTTCTGACTACTTAATGAACCCTAGTCTTCCTTATTACCTAAATGAACCATAGTCTTCCGTATTACCTAATGAACCCTAGCGTCACTTACCTATAGTTAACTTATCCTTATCCCTTGACGTATTTCTGTATGACTTGAGTATAGTATGAACACTATTAGGATTAGTTAGAGATAGGATTATTAGAGATTTGACTATAGTATTGACCCTAGTCTAGAGGAACCAATAGAAAATCCAAGATTGAATACTAGGACTGAAACCCCATCCTAAGTTTGGATAAACCAGGGTTTTACGCCAGAGACTCTTTACCCTTGTTGGCGTAAAACCCATTTGACTGTTGTTAGCGTAAGAGCCAAACCCCTGCCTAGTTGGCGTAAAATCTAAATCATGTAGAAGCTTGTCCCCTTTACGCCGCCCTTAGTCTTCCTTATCCTGCGTATGACGCATTATGCCAGCCACGTAGGTAACTGCCCTGCTTAAACCTGATAATTCCTGACTAATAGATAACCAGCGTAGAGTTACCTGATTAGGCGTAGAATATAAGGATAGGATTTAAGAGTATTTGTTACAGCCTTAGCTTTCCCCAGATACGACCAAATCCTGCGCAGAGATACGCCTCGAGCCCTGTACAAAAAGGAACAGCTTTTGACAGGACATCTGATTTTGTCTCATCTCAAGCGTAGATGACTTGTATCCATATGTCCCTTAACGACAACCTGGAACTCCGTGCAAACCATCATCAAACCATCCCCTCGATCGTTGTACAAGTACTTTTGTCAGATGTCAGGATTCATTAACTTGACTGACAAACTCATGAATTTCTTGTACAACTTTACGCTGCAGCGAATGCTAGACTTTTTACGCTGGCAGTTTGTTACGCAACCTTTAGGCAATACTTTACCCGCAGACCTTATGTAGGAAGAATAGTAACCTCTCACGTGCAGACTTTATACGCGGACAGCTCTGAAGCTCTACCTTACGCTTCTCTGTTTTACGCGGATAACTCTGAAACCTATTTTACGCCGACAGTTTGAATCCCTGTTTTACGCCAAACTACTTTGGATCCCTACCTTGCGCTAGACAATTTGAAATTTTGTTTTACGCAGTCAGTTCAGATTTATACCTTACGCCAAATTATCTTACCTCTGCATTACGCAGACAACCTCGAATCCATACTTTACGCAGACTTCCTTAAATCTCTGTTTTAGGCGGACAGCCTATAGTGTTTAGTTAGATTGTAGAACTTAGAAGACCATACCTCTTTCTGGTCAACTAGCGACTTAGACAAGGAATTAGAATAATAACTGTAGATATTGTAGAGTCTTGTCTTTTTGTGAATTTGAATTATTTTATTTATTCTCATATCATAATCTAGCGTACTTAAATTGCTGTCCTACCTTGACTTATACTGCTATTATAGCCTAGTTTTGCAAGCTTATTCTTTATCGAGCTTGTTCATGACACATGTGTTATTGGGGCCTGATCCACCCCACTAATACAATTGTCTATTCAGAATCAGTGTATTACGGTCTGATCAACCTTAGTGCATTTTGATTCGCCCTTCGCATAACTACTTTACGTGGATTGAGATATATAGTGATTAGTAGACATATGTACTTGCCCTCTAGATATGTCTGAGCATATCGTATCAGTTACGTAACTGTACTGATACGAGCATGTGAATAGGAATTACCAAAAATAATATTTTAATCCACAACTGCTTCGACAAATCCCATTGAATTCTTTAAACGCCTTGATCCCCACACACTTCTAATATATTACCTCCTCCTTGAACTCTTGATTACTGTTTCCGTCTTCCCTTATTCCGAAAAGATGAAACCTCGTGCTTAGTTTAAATACGAAAAGTTATTGTTTCTGTAGCTATTTCTGTTTGTTTTCTGGGTAATTACCAAACCCTATTATTAGATTTGATTTCAGTTTAAAACGGTGCTATCTTTAAGAATGACCTTCGCTACCTACCTACTTTCCTGGTACATGCATCACTATGGCAGCGTGAGATTTTTATTTTTGCCTCGTAACTCGGGTCAAATTCAGAACTCAAGTGTTATGATAAAGAATATATCATTTTGTTGTCAGGAGTCTAAATGGATTTTACCTGAATGAACAATTGATTAACTCCTGAATGGATAGCAGCACCTATGACTAGGTTGACTTATAAGGATTAAGAATTCCTATGGACCAACGAGTGTCAAGCCGCTTTCGAGGAGTTGAAGAAGCAACTGACCATAGCACCGTATTGACTATTCCATCCGGATCAGACGGTTGTGATCTACAGACGCATCAGGAAAAAGTTTGGGATGCGTATTAATACAGGATGGCAAGGTAATGGCACATGCATCTAGAAAATTATGAGTACATGAGAAGAATTTGGAACTTGCAACCGTCGTAATTACTCTGAAGATATGAAAACATTACTTATATGAGACAAATCCTAAGATCGCACGGCATACCAGTCAGCATTTTATCAGACAAGGATTCACGTGACCAGAGTTGGTAGTCAACGCAGTAAAGGCAGTTAAGTAAATGCAAGGACACTTGCGCGCAGCGCAAGACAGACAGAAACAGTAGACAGACGTCATCATCGTCCCTTGGAATTCAAACAGGACGATCATGTCATCTCGAGGATATCACCTACTAGAGACACCATTCAATTCGGATGACGCAGCAAGTTGAGTCCAAGGTATATTGGACCATTGATGTACTAGAAAGAGTGGGAGTAGTGGCATATCAACTTGCGCTACCACCTTCACTTGAGGGAGTACTTGCTGTATTCCACGTATCGCAACTCAGGCGATATGTGACAGACAGTAGTCATGTTCTCAACCATTCGGAGATCACCATTAGGCCGAGCCTGTCGTATCAAGAGCAACCCGTAGAAATCCTTGATCATCGAGAAAAGGTATTAAGAAATCAGTCTATTCCCTTGATCCGCGTGGCATGGAAGCATGGCGCGCCAGGAGAATCTACTTGGAAGCGTGTGAACGACATGCGTAAATATTTTTCGAACCTATTCGTAAACCAAGATATAAATTACTTTGTTAAATTATATCTTATGCCGTCTTTGACTTCTACCCCGGCTTAGTTTTAATTTCGAGGACAAAATTTTTATAAGTTGGGTAGATTGTAAACCCCCTCGACCAGATTCCAGTATTTTAGGAATATTTTTCATAATTTAGGATTTGTTGCAATATTTTAATTTATTTTGCTTACATATCCTATTGACTTGTGCACCTGTCCATCACCGAATTATTTGGAGCTTTACCTTGACTGTTAACCCCGAACGAAGTTCACATACCTGTCCTAGACATGTCAGACTATTTTCCTGAATTTTGTGCAACTCCTAGATACTTTATTTTGAGCCTCGTTTGAGACGCACAAATATCGTTACAAAAGTCCGTATTTATTTCCTATTTTATTTTCTGCTCTTTACCCATCTCTGTACCCCTAGAGATTTGAGGTCAACCTGCACCTGTTTTGCCCAAACAAAAATACGATAATTTTCTACACTGAGTATACTACATTTAGTGTATTGACACCGTAGAAAAATTATGACCCTACCTGCCTCTAATTAATTAGAGAACACCGTGCGCAGTATTTATTAATTAATTAAATACGGTGACCCGTATCACCCAGAAACCAGGTCCAACCCCTACCCAGACTCACCCCCATTCCCCCGGGACCCTCACACAGCTTTTTCCTTCAATTCTGTGAATTTTAGAATTTTCAGGAATCGGGTGTTTTCCCAGACAATTTCGTAATTGCGCAATTTTCCAAAATAGGGCCTTTATGCAATTTATGAAATTACAGGGACTTTCCTGCAAATTGCAGTACGAGGTGTCACCCCCTCACTGGCCGGTGAACCTGCGCCGTCCATTTGGAGACGGGACCCACCCGAAAAGATCCCGAAAATATCCCAAAAATATCCATAGATATTTTTCTTATTAAATTAATAAAGTTTTCTATAAAATAAAAGAAAAGAAAAAGAAAATAAAAGAAATAAAAATCCCAAACCCAAACCCCAGCCGAGCTGTTGCCCCCCCCCCGGCCGCCGGCGGCGAGCCTCGCCGGAGCCCCCGCCCGCGGCGGAGCCGACCCCCCCCCCCCCCGCTCAGGCCGCTCTCTCCCTCTCCCCCTTCCTCTTCTCCTTCTCCTCCTCCTCCGGCTCTCTCTCCCCGTTCCAGCCGCCTCCGGCCTCCGCCCGCGCCACCGCGGCGAGCCGCCCTCGTCGGCCACCTGACCTCCGCCACCCTCTCCCCTTCCAGCCTCTTCCCTCCACCGCCACCACCATCCTCTGTCACCACCACCACCACCATCATCATCACCACCATCGACGCCATCTTCTCGCCGCAGCTCCGCCGACCTCGCCGGAGAACCGCCGCGACTTCCCCTGACCTCCACGGTCCCTGACCGCCTCCGCCGTGTCCGCCACAGCTGAAACCCTAGGGCGAGCAACGGTGGACAAGGACACAGCAGCAGTCCAGGACACGAAGGAGACCCTCGGACACGTGGGATTCGATTTCCCGGAGCCCTGTTCAGGTATATTTTTCTCTCACCTCGTAGCTCTATTTTCGATTCCGTCAGTTGCGTCGTGTAGACTGTGTAACCCCTCGGTGCCCGTGCAACCCGCTCGGAGTATCGCGTCCTGTGGCGATCGCGAACCGCGACCCAAATACAGGAAAATCAACGACCCGATTCACCCCGGAACTGGGTACGCCCCGCCAAACGGGACGACTTGGTCGCACGCGGTCTTTACCGAAACGTGCGCGACGTTGATACGGACGTGTGGGATTTCGTAGAAGTTGATTTGGATGTGCGTGCACACCGGAATCAACGCGTATCCGCCGACACCGTCCCGTATCCGTCAGTTCTCGAACATGCTGTAACTTTGTGTACACACGTCGGATCGAAACGAAACTTGCGCCATCGGACTCGTAGCAATACGCTGGTCCTGTGAGCCAAGTTTGGTTCGATTTTGAGAACGTTGGCAAAATTCCGTATCGTGGGCCCCACAGGCTCCACTTGACGGACGATTTTGTGACCGGCTCATCGGAATCCAATTCTGGAAGTTCCGTTGGGTTCGTATCATCGTTCCTGACTTGTTGACACTAAGTTTGGCAAATTTGGAGACCTTTGACCCTGACACGTTTTTCGGTGCAAAGCGGCCCACATGTGGACCCCGCTTTGACCGAAAACTGTCATTTTTGGTCCTGTGTCCAAATTGGACTTAAGGACAGGCGTTTCTAGCTATTTGATATTTTTTGAGACTGTTAGTGATGTTTATTTCAGCATTCGGAGACATTTATTCTGAGGCCATGGTTTCTGACTTTTGGCACTTGACATCTAGACGTTACATTTGCAGCTCTCTTGCCAGGCAAGTATACCTTGCCTTGTACTGTTTAAATCCAGTTATTGTTAGTTACATGTTTATTTATTATATAAATGTGCGCGTCCGAGAAAACTCGGGTGTAGTCAATGATGGCGTTGACGTTAGGACTTGTGTCTGACCTAGTGTCTAGTAGACCCACCTAAAGTTGTGAAGTTATTGATATAACTTCCCAGGCCTTGACACGTATCATTACACGTCACAGAGTGAGTACATGTAGGGACGCGTGCCTCATGCGCGACTGGCCATCAGTGTGAGCAACACGTGTAGCGGTATTTAGCTCAGTTGTTTATTTCATAGAGACTTGCATCATAGTATGAGATGTCCACGTCGTTTTCACGATTTGTACATCTACATTGGGCGGGAAAGATTACTAGTAGGCGTATGGGACACCCCCTCCATGATGTTTTATCCTTCGTACCATGCTCCTCGGAGATGGTCGATTGCAGAGCTACCCGTGTGTCCGGGGGCATATGACACATATACTAGCCGGTCATGACGATTGGTGAATTACGTCAGCATATGTCAAGCCTACACATTTCCATGCGTACTATCAGGTCTTTAAATTGCATTCACTTAGATGGTTAGCATACCCCCTTATTTATTCAGTATTTACATTATGGCATGTCATTTTTATGTATCTTGCTATGTCCCTCTGAGGACCTGGTCCCCTGTCAGGTGTATATGTTCTTGAGTATTCGCAGGAGCACAGATCCGGACAGGCTACTTATATTCCGAGGAGATCTTCTCTTCGAGCCTCGTGATTGTCGGATGTTGTTCTTATATGGTGTGTATCTGGTTCCTTTTTATATTCTATTTCGGCAGTAGATTTGATTCCATCCGACTGTCATTCTTTAGATACTTATTTATTGAGATCTAGTTACCTGGTTATTGGTTATTCATGTTTATATGATTTCTGTGGATGAGATTTAGATATTACCCTGTGACTTGGAGTTAGTTTTACCACTTATGAATTATTGTTCATTATACAGCGTACGCACGTATATATGGTTTCCATATATTGGAGTTGCCATATATACGGGCCAGCTGGCATGGTTACGTGACCTAGTCCTACGTATTTTGGGACTGGGGCGTGACAACCTTCATCCTTCGGATAATCTTGGCTTGCAAATATGCCCCGTGGTCTTGAAGGGCAATAATTATCAGGAGTGGACAACTGCCATGAGGAACGCTTTCAAGGCTAAGCGGAAGCTCGGCTTCACCGACGGTCGACTACTTCAACCGAAAGTCAACTCTGAAGCTATCGACGATTGGTGGAGCGTCAACTCGATGCTTATTGGGTGGATCGTTCAATCCATTGATCCGCTCCTGCTCACTTCGATCTCCTATCCCGAGACGGTTCTTGAATTTTGGGACAATTTGCGTCAGCGATTCTCGATCGGTAACGGACCAAGAATCTTGCAAATTCGATCTGATATCGCCAATTGTCGCCAGGGAGGACAATCTGTTGCATCCTACTACGGCTCCTTGAAGAAATTATGGGATGAGTTATTGACTTACGTCCCGCCTAAGGTCTGCCATTGAAACCTCTGGTTTCCGGAATTACCAAATTTTGAGATTTCTAATTTAATATCATGTTTATGATCATTTATTGAAATTTTTAGTATTAAATTATGAAAGATGGTTTGTTTTAGAAAATAGTTTTTAAATTTTTTTTATAAAATCATTTCTTTCTAAATGATGATTTACCTTTTTAATTTTATATTAATAGATTATTTGAGCTTCGAAAAGTTATTGAGTTTAAATCATAAAATTATTTTATTAACAAAAGGCATTTAGGGACTAGTTATTTCATAATAATTTCTATTTAAGATATTAAATAAATAGAATAATTCTATGATTTTGGATTATGAGTTTAGTTAGTAGCTATTTAGATATTAGTTAGCCTTTGGAAGCTTCTCAAGGATATTCTTTTATCCTTATCCATATTCCTCTTTGGTATTTACATTTGAGCTCCCATAACTTGAAGAGCAAGCTCAAGTTCTTTTTAAGGAGGGTTTCTTCTTGTTTATTTCCAACCAATTCCCAATCCATTTCCATCACAAATCACCACAAGCCAGCAACCATCACCATTCTGTTTTTGTGTCCTTGTGTCCGTGTGTCCAACATTACCGTGCCAGCCGTATTGGCCTCGGGTCCGACCCCGGGTGTCCTATCGTATCCATTCATTTCCTGTGTCCAGTATTACATTACAACAGTACAATAAATCTTCGTGTCCAACATATCGGACACATCCACCCCCTCATACCACAGTACACCACCTTCGTGTCCGACTCGGACACGTTCCCAGAGCAATACCCAGACCCCACCAGCGGACACGCTATTGTCATGTCCGACATGACTCAACTCGACTCAGAATCAACCAGAAGCCCTAACCTAACCTAACCTAACCTAGTCCGGAGCCACCTCCAGATCTGATCCTAAATGCGCCCTCCATCTGGTGAATCCGACGCCGCTCTCCACGGTTAGCCTTCGCCTGGATCCGCCAAGCTTCCCGCCTCTCTACCGTTGACGCTTCGTTCAGATCTGACTTGGTAGATGGGTCGTCGTCTCGATGAGTTCTTGTCGCGTCCGATCTCCTTCAGATTCGCCAGCACTAAGCCTCTGCCTCGACCCCGATCTGTGCAGACGTGTGCCGGCCAGATCCCGCGACACAAACGAGCAGTCCAGATCTGTCACGCCCCAGTCCCAAAATACGTAGGACTAGGAATACGTAACACGCCAGCCGTATGTATACGAACTCCAATGTATGGAAACCATATACACACGTACGCTGTACATGAATATCCAATCCACAGTGGTAATATATGTCACAACAAGTCACACGCAGTTCTATATCTCATCCACAGCACAAGTAATAGATAAATGGAAATCAATAACTGAATATCAAAGAAGCAGTCTCAAATAGTAATCTCAAAGGGTGATAGTCGGGTGGAAACAAATCCACTGCAATTCGACTATAATAAACTACTAAAGAGAGAAGAGAATAATCTCTAATATAAGAATAAATGTCTAAAAAAGAATAACAACTAAAATCTCTAAACAGCTGCCATGAATCAAATATAATCAGAAGGTAAGATCGTCTCAGACTGATAGGAAGCGTCAGGTCCAGGTCCATACTCCTGCGGGTACTCCTGCTCATCTATATCTGGAAAGGGACCAGGTCCTCAGAGGGACGTAACAAGATACAAAAAGCACATGCCAATAAAGTACTGAAAATAAACATCCATTGGGGTCGCCTAACCATCTATGTGAATGCAGTTAAGAACACCTTTCCCCACAAGTGAGCTATCTGGCTGAAAAACTGGGATTTGGCATGGTTCTCTATTGGAGATCCAGGGGCCTAAAAAGGCACGACGACTTTCGAACGCCGGAGGCCCGCCTGATAATAATATAATATATAGTGGTCATCACCACCCGTATCTCCGGCGGAGAATCCGGGCGCACAATGGATAAAAGTGCAAAGGAGCTCAAATGCGGTACTTGTTGTTCTTCCCACCCAATGCTCTAAGCATGTCATGTCCATGACACGATAAACCTCTAATAACCGCCAGGTCTACTAGCATGCAAAGTTTCTATTGGCAGTTATCCCTATCCGTCGTACGACCTATACGTACCAGTGGCCACCCGAGTACGTAAGTCCGTGTCCTACATGTGACTCACACTCGTGTAAGAATAGTGTCATGGCCAATGAAACATAAATGCCTCATGAAAAATGGGGTAGTCTCATAAAGTAGGTCCAATACATATACATAAATAAAAATATAGTACGACGACATCGTCGTTGCACCCAAGTTTCCTTGGACGCGCAGTTTATATAACAGTTAAAATAAATGAACTAAATAAACAGAAAATAAACATGCATGCCTCATATGGAATGTAAATACAGTACAATGGCAAGGTATACTTGCCTGGCAAGAAATCTGTAAAGTGTACGCGCCCAAATGTCAAGGACACAGAACCTGGAACTAAGGACTCCGAACAAACGTCTCCGGATGCTGAAATAAACATCACCAACGTTTCCGGAATGAGCAAAATAGCTAAAAAGCACATCTCTTTCGTCCAATTTGGACACAGGGGCAAAACGGTAATTTTGGGCAAAAATGGGGTCCACGTGTGGCCCACTTTGCACCGAAAAGCGTGCCAAGGGTAACAGTCTCTAAATGGGATAAACTATGGGTTAAACAACTCTAAATGTCAATACGAACCCAACGGTATGTCCAAATGTGGATACCGATGAGCCGAACAAAATTTTGTCCGAAAAGTCAACTATGGGCCGCCAATTGGCGATTTGGTCAACCGTCTCATAATTGCGTGAAAATTGGGTCACAGGACCAGCGCGTTACCACGAGTCCAGTGGCATAAGTTTCGTCGCAATCTGACAAGCGTGCACAAAATACGTGCGAGTTCCACAAAAGTTGCGACACGGTGTGTGTCCGCGGATACGGCCTGATTTCGGCGCGCACACGCGTCCGAATCAGTCTTCACGAATTTTCACGTGTCCGGTTACGCTGCGTGCACCATTCGGTACACTTGGTACACGGCGGGGCGGTCCCGTTTGGCGGGGCGCGCTCCGTTTTCCAATTTTTGGAAATCTGGAAAAAGTGGGTGTGCGCAGTTTTGTGACGAATATAATTCTGTCCACGGCAACTAATAATATAGGGTTATTCAACAGAAAATAAATTAGGTCAAGTGTTCTTCAGGTATCAAAAAGAATCACCGAATTCGGATCTCTGTGGTGGGAGATACGAACTTGGCAATACGGGTGGTCACCGCAGTTTTCTGCGATCCCAGAATTGGGTCTGCTCCGTCCACTTTGGACGCTGTTTTTCACCTAGGGACACACGTTTTCGAGGTTGGCTATAAAACAAATATGGAAGAGGGTTAAGGGATGATCATACCGGTGAAGACGGAACAGCGTTTGGTCGAGCGAGTCGACGGAAAATCACTCCGGAGCGAAGGTGCCTCGAGTGGGAATCTGCAGCGCCAGGTCGGCGTCGTCGGGATGGTTGGATGGCTTGGCGGGGCTTCTCTGGCTGCGGTGACGGCTCTAGATGGGAAGAGGAGGTCTGGAGATTTATGTTAGGGTATTTTTTGAGAGAGAAATATATATATATATATTATATATTATAGGGAGAGAGAAAGGAATAGGAGCGGCCGCGTGTAAAAAAAGGGGGGGGGGGGAAGAATTAGGCTGCTGTTTGCTAGTGCAAATGGGCGGGTCTCACGAGTTAGAAATTTGCTAAAGGTTGAAAGGTGCGGTCCTAGCAAGTTACTAGGTTGGAAGAAGGATGGTTACTAAAGTTGCTGAAGTATGGAGGAGTAAAAGTATTGTTTTGTTATTATTATTATTATTATTATTAGTTACTTATTTAATTCTTTAATAATACTTCTTTTACTTTTTCTTTCTAAATATATATATATACATATATATATATTCGTATATACGTATATATTATATATATATTCATAAGAAAATTTATAGATTAGAATAATGCACACCGTTAGGCTAGCAACTGCTCAAGGGGTCTCCTACATGGAATAAATTCTGAAAAATTCCTGATGGTCCCATAAACCATCTAAGTGCCCGAACACCTAAAATAAAAATTATTAAAAATCTATTTCTCCTATTTAGACCTAATTGCTACAATTTAATTTAATAATTAATAAATAAAGTGTGTATACGATTTTCTAGGAAGGGAGTTTTACATTCTACCCAACTTGTAAAAATTTCGTCCTCGAAATTAAAATTAAGCCACGATAGAATGCAAGGATGGTATAAGATATAAATTAACAATGTAATTTCATACCTTGGTCTGCGAATAGGTTCGGAAAACGCTTGCGCATGTCGTCCTCGCGCTCCCAAGTTGATTCTCCTGGCGCGCCATGCCTCCATGCTACGCGAACCAAGGGAATAGACTGGTTCCTCAACACCTTCTCTCGACGATCAAGGATTCCCACGGGTTGCTCTTGGTATGACAAGCTCGGCCCAATGGTGATCTCCGAATGGTCGAGAACATGACTGCTGTCTGCCACATATCGCCTGAGCTGCGACACATGGAATACGTCATGTACTCCCTCCAGTGAAGGTGGTAGCGCAAGTCGATATGCCACCTCTCTCGAGCACGTCAAATGGTCCAATATACCTTGGACTCAACTTGCCGCGCCCTCCGAATCGGATGGTGCCTCTGGTCGGTGATATCCTCAAGAAGACGTGATCGCCCTCTTTGAACTCCAAGGGACGACGATGAAGGTCTGCCCACTGCTTCTGTCTGTCTTGCGCTGCTCGCAAGTGTCCCTGAATCTTCTTGACTGTCTCTACAGTGTTGACCACCAACTCGGGTCCCAAAATCTGACGTTCTTCCACGTCACTCCAACACACAGGAGACCTACATTTTCTTTCATACAATGCTTCAAACGGAGCTATCTGAATACTCGCTTGATAGCTATTGTTGTAAGAAAACTCTACAAGATGTAGGTGGTCCTCCCATGATCCTCCGAAGTCTAACATACAAGCCCTCAACATGTCCTCCAAGGTCTGAATAGTACGCTCCGACTGCCCATCTGTCTGCGGGTGGTAAGATGTACTAAACTTCAGACGAGTACCAAGACTCTCTTGCATGCTCCTCCAAAAGTGCGATGTGAAGCGCGAATCTCTGTCCGATACAATGCTGACTGGTATGCCGTGCAATCTCACGATCTGCCTCATATATAAGTCAGCTAAAGCTTCTGTAGACTGACCCACTCTAAAAGGTATAAAATGGGCTGACTTGGTGAGTCGGTCCACTATTACCCATACTGCATCTCTCCCACTTGGACTCTTAGGAAAACCCGTGATGAAGTCCATAGTGATGTGCTCCCACTTCCACTCTGGAATCAGAAGTGGTTGCAATAATCCTGCTGTCCTCTGGTGCTCCGCCTTCACTTGTTGACATACCAGACATTTAGCTACAAAGCGAGCTATCTCTCTCTTCATTCCATGCCACCAAAAGTGTTGTCGTAAGTCACGATACATCTTGGTGCCTCCAGGATGAATAGAATAAATCGAACTATGAGCCTCTGCCATCAGCTCCTGTCGAATCTCTCTATTTGGAACATAAAGACGATCCCCACATCGTAATGTCCCATCCTCATGAATGCGCAATCCTGTCTGCTCTCCAGCCTCTGTCCTTTCCTTTAGTCTCCTGAATCTGGCATCTGTAGACAAAGCTGCCTTAATCCTCTCTACCAATGATGATTGTACTTGCAAGTTGGCTAGTGTCCCATCTGCTCCGGGTAATATCACTTCAATGCCAAGCTCTTGCAAGTCCTCTAATAGTTCCCTCTGTGCTGTCAAGAAGTAAACTGCTGGCTTCCGGCTTAACGCGTCTGCTACCACGTTAGCCTTGCCTGGATGATAATGTAGCTCTATCTCAAAATCTTTCATCAACTCGAGCCATCGACGTTGCCTCATATTTAACTCCTTCTGCGTGAAGACGTACTTGAGGCTTTTGTGGTCTGTATAGATCTCCACTCGTTCCCCATATAAGTAATGTCTCCATAGCTTCAGAGCAAATACAACGGCTGTAAGTTCCAAGTCATGAGTCGGATAATTCTTCTCATGTACTCGTAACTGCCTAGATGCATATGCAATCACCTTGCCATGCTGCATCAATACGCATCCTAAGCCTTTTCCTGATGCGTCACTGTAGATCACATATCCTCCTGATCCTGACGGAATCGTCAATACTGGTGCTGTAGTCAGTCGTTTCTTCAACTCTTCAAAGGCTGCTTGACACTCGTCAGTCCATATAAATTCTTGATCCTTACAAGTCAAACGGGTCATAGGTGCCGCTATCCTTGAGAAGTTTTCCACGAACCGTCGGTAGTATCCCGCAAGTCCAAGGAAACTCCTCACCTCTGCTGCTGATTTAGGAACAGGCCATGTCTCAACTGCTGAGATCTTCTCTGGATCAACAGAAATACCATCTCCTGTAACAACATGTCCAAGAAATGAAACTCTGTCCAAGAAGAACTCACATTTGCTGAGTTTAGCATATAACTGCTCTCTCCTCAAGGTCTCTAGAACAATCCGCAGGTGCTCCTCGTGCTCCTCATGGCTCTTCGAATAGACAAGTATATCATCTATGAAGATGACCACGAACTGGTCCAAGTACTGGTGGAAGACTCGATTCATCAAGTCCATGAAGATCGCTGGAGCATTGGTCAATCCAAATGGCATGACCAAAAACTCGTAGTGTCCATATCTTGTTCTGAATGCGGTCTTCGGAATGTCCTGCTTCCGTACCTTCACTTGGTGATATCCCGATCTCAAATCTATTTTCGAGAATACCTTAGCTCCACTGAGTTGATCAAACAGGTCATCAATGCGTGGCAATGGATATTTGTTCTTCACTGTCACTGCATTCAAGGCTCTGTAGTCAATGCACATACGCACTAACCCATCCTTCTTGGGTACAAACAACACTGGTGCTCCCCAGGGTGATGCACTCGGTCGGATGAAACCTTTCTCCTCTAGCTTCTTTAACTGTGCCTTCAGCTCGTCCATCTCCTTCTTCGCCAGTCTGTAAACATGCGATGCTATAGGTGCTGCTCCGGGTGCTAGTTCAATTGAAAACTCTACGTCTCTGTCTGGGGGTAGTCCTGGCAAATCCTCTGGAAAGACGTCTAGAAATTCTAAAATAATGGGATGATAGACAACATCGTCCATTGCGAGTTGCATACCATCAAGAATTTCTGTGGATCCTCGGGCAAACTCAAGTTCAGGCTGGCCTGGTACCTTAAAAAGAATGCTTCCTCCAAAGCAATCGAAGAAAGCGTGATTCTTGCTTAGCCAGTCCATTCCAAGCACAATATCAAAAGATGGCATAGGAAGGACTAAGAGTTGGGCGTTCATCTCTCTGCCACGTATTACTATAGGGCCCGATCTACAAACTCGACTAACTGGTACAACTCCTCCTCCGGTAAGAATTCTAACACAACTAGATAATGGTGTAGAAGCAATGTTGTGTTTGGCAATAAAACTAGATGATATGAATGAGTGGGTGGCTCCCGTATCAAATAATGTCACCGCAGGAAAAATAAAAGCAAGGGTAATACCTGCTATGACATCCACCTCATGATCCATGTCATCTACCTCCAATGCAAAAGCTCGCCCGTTCCTCTGTGGCTGTCCATGTCCGGTCTTCATATACTGCTCCTCCTGAGTGGGTAGCGGTGGTCCTCTCTGAAATTCTCCTGCTGCTGGGGGTCGAGGTGCTCCCGGTCCAGTCATCTGCTGGGTTGGCTTCGATGCTGGAAGCGCTAATCTCTGAGCTGGAGGTGGAAGTGTCTGCTGCATTGGGCAGTCTCTCGCCAGGTGCTGTCCAGAGCCACATCTCATACACTGACCCAAGCGAGTCCGACAATCTCTCGAAATATGTCCGTTCCTCCCACAATAACTGCAATAGGGCTTCCCCAGATTCTGGTACGGTGCTGCTCGGTGTTGCTGATGCTGTTGTGCCAAAGAACGTCTGATAGGTCCTCCCTGCTGTGTCCTTGTCGGTCCCTGCTGTATCCTTGCTGATCCTTGTTGTGTCCGCAGCTGACCTCCATTTCCTCTGCTAATGGTTTCCTGAAATCTGGCCTCTGTCAGTAGTTCAGCGTAAGAGACTCGGGACTGCGAGCTTGTATAATGTTGTAGCTCCTGGGTCAGTCCTCGATGAAATCTCTTAGCCTTAGCCAAGTTATTTGGTATCAAAGCAGCGCCATATTTGCTGAGTCGACTAAACTCAGCATCATACTCGTCCACGGTTCGGTTCCCTTGCTCTAAGTGAAGAAACTGATCATACAAGGTGTCCCTGACAGTGTCTGGAAAGTACTTTCCCTCAAAGTACTCCAAGAACTGCTCCCAAGTCTGGTAAGTACCCAACTGGCGCTCCATGGATTCCCACCAGTGATGAGCATTACCGTCTAGAAGCGTCCGTACACCCGTCATCCATAGGTCCGTGCTGCGATGCCTCCAGTAGCTTCTGCGTGTGAGTGATCCAGTTGGTGGTCTCCTCCAGGCTCTCAGTGCCCTTGTACTGCCTTGCACCCATCTGAACAAAATCCTTTACTGATCCAACCCTAGCTCGAGGTACTGGAGCTAGTGCTTGGGCCGGTACAGTAGCCTGTGCAGCCATCCTCTCCAGTGCTGCCAAAAATTCTTGCCTCTGCTCGGCTGCCTGCTGCCTCTGTTCTTGTATCATCATCTGAAAGAATTGGAACATCTGCGCTTGGCCATCTTGCGGTACTGGGGCAGGTGGAAGGTTCCCAATAGGTGAAGCGGGAAGATCAGATGGAACTGGAGTGTGAGTCTGTCCATCTGGCCCCGGAAGCCTAGGAATCGTTGGGGTCCCTCCTTGAGTCTGACCATTGACTCCAGAAGTTGCGTCGCCATCGGCGGCAGTACATCTATTTTGCATATCCATCTCTCTGCAGTTGATGTACGGAACGATTAGAAAAAAGTACAGGAATCAAACAGGATGCAAGTATTAAATAGGAAGGATGAATTTCAATCAAGCGTGGATGAGATCCTTATACTCTATTCCTATACGCAGGCTTGTTCGGTACAGTTACGTAACCGAGACAATATATTCTTGACCTGCATGGGCCACCACAAAAATATGTCACACCCCAGTCCCAAAATACGTAGGACTAGGAATACGTAACACGCCAGCCGTATGTATACGAACTCCAATGTATGGAAACCATATACACACGTACGCTGTACATGAATATCCAATCCACAGTGGTAATATATGTCACAACAAGTCACACGCAGTTCTATATCTCATCCACAGCACAAGTAATAGATAAATGGAAATCAATAACTGAATATCAAAGAAGCAGTCTCAAATAGTAATCTCAAAGGGTGATAGTCGGGTGGAAACAAATCCACTGCAATTCGACTATAATAAACTACTAAAGAGAGAAGAGAATAAACTCTAATATAAGAATAAATGTCTAGAAAAGAATAGCAACTAAAATCTCTAAACAGCTGCCATGAATCAAATATAATCAGAAGGTAAGATCGTCTCAGACTAATAGGAAGCGTCAGGTCCAGGTCCATACTCCTGCTCATCTATATCTGGAAAGGGACCAGGTCCTCAGATGGACGTAACAAGATACAAAAAGCACATGCCAATAAAGTACTGAAAATAAACATCCGTTGGGGTCGCCTAACCATCTATGTGAATGCAGTTAAGAACACCTTTCCCCACAAGTGAGCTATCTGGCTGAAAAACTGGGATTTGGCATGGTTCTCTATTGGAGATCCAGGGGCCTAAAAAGGCAAGGCCCGCCTGATAATAATATAATATATAGTGGTCATCACCATCCGTATCTCCGGCGGAGAATCCGGGCGCACAATAGATAAAAGTGCAAAGGAGCTCAAATGCGGTACTTGTTGTTCTCCCCACCCAATGCTCTAAGCATGTCATGTCCATGACACGATAAACCTCTAATAACCGCCAGGTCTACTAGCATGCAAAGTTTCTATTGGCAGTTATCCCTATCCGTCGCACGACCTATACGTACCAGTGGCCAGCCGAGTACGCAAGTCCGTGTCCTACATGTGACTCACACTCGTGTAAGAATAGTGTCATGGCCAATGAAACATAAATGCCTCATGAAAAATGGGGTAGTCTCATAAAGTAGGTCCAATGCATATACATAAATAAAAACATAGTACGACGACACCGTCGTTGCACCCAAGTTTCCTTGGACGCGCAGTTTATATAGCAGTTAAAATAAATAAACTAAATAAACAGAAAATAAACATGCATGCCTCATATGGAATGTAAATACAGTACAATGGCAAGGTATACTTGCCTGGCAAGAAATCTGTAAAGTGTACGCTCCCAAATGTCAAGGACACAGAACCTGGAACTAAGGACTCCAAACAAACGTCTCTGGATGCTGAAATAAACATCACCAACGTTTCCGGAATGAGCAAAATAGCTAAAAAGCACATCCCTTTCGTCCAATTTGGACACAGGGGCAAAACGATAATTTCGGGCAAAAATGGGGTCCACGTGTGGCCCACTTTGCACCGAAAAGCGTGCCAAGGGTAACAGTCTTTAAATGGGACAAACTATGGGTCAAACAACTCTAAATGTCAATACGAACCCAACGGTATGTCCAAATGTGGATACCGATGAGCCGAATAAAATTTTGTCCGAAAAGTCAACTATGGGCCGCCAATTGGCGATTTGGTCAACCGTCTCAGAATTGCATGAAAATTGGGTCACAGGACCAGCGCATTACCACGAGTCCAGTGGCGCAAGTTTCGTCGCAATCTGACAAGCGTGCACAAAATACGTGCGAGTTCCACAAAAGTTGCGACACGGTGTGTGTCCGCGGATACGGCCTAATTTCGGCGCGCACACGCGTCCGAATCAGTCTCCACGAATTTTCATGTGTCCGGTTACGCTGCGTGCACCATTCGGTACACTTGGTACACGACGGGGCGGTCCCGTTTGGCGGGGCGCGCTCCGTTTTCCAATTTTTTGAAATTTGGAAAAAGTGGGTGTGCGCAGTTTTGTGGCGAATATAATTCTGTCCACGGCAACTAATAATATAGGGTTATTCAACAGAAAATAAACTAGGTCAAGTGTTCTTCAGGTATAAAAAAGAATCACCGAATTCGGATCTCTGTGGTGGGAGATACGAACTCGGCAATACGGGTGGTCACCGCAGTTTTCTGCGATCCCAGAATTGGGTCTGCTCCGCCCACTTTGGACGCTGTTTTTCACCTAGGGGCACACGTTTTCGAGGTTGGCTATAAAACAAATATGGAAGAGGGTTAAGGGGTGATCATACCGGTGAAGACGGAACATCGTTTGGTCGAGCGAGTCGACGGAAAATCACTCCGGAGCGAAGGTGCCTCGAGTGAGAATCTGCAGCGCGAGGTCGGCGTCGTCGGGATGGTTGGATGGCTTGGCGGGGCTTCTCTGGCTGCGGTGACGGCTCTAGATGGGAAGAGGAGGTCTGGAGATTTAGGTTAGAGTTTTTTTTGAGAGAGAAATATATATATATATATATATATATATATATATATATATATATATATATATATATATATATATATATTATATATTATAGGGAGAGAGAAAGGAATATGAGCGGCCGCGTGTAAAAAAAGGGGGGGGGAAGAATTAGGCTGTTGTTTGCTAGTGCAAATGGACGGGTCTCACGAGTTAGCAATTTGCTAAAGGTTGAAAGGTGCGGTCCTAGCAAGTTACTAGGTTGGAAGAAGGATGGTTACTAAAGTTGCTGAAGTATGGAGGAGTAAAAGTATTGTTTTGTTATTATTATTATTAGTTACTTATTTAATTCTTTAATAATACTTCTTTTACTTTTTCTTTCTAAATATATATATATATACATATATATATATATATATTCGTATATACGTATATATTATATATATATTCATAAGAAAATTTATAGATTAGAATAATGCACACCGTTAGGCTAGCAACTGCTCAAGGGGTCTCCTACATGGAATAAATTTCGAAAAATTCCTGATGGTCCCATAAATCATCTAAGTGCCCGAACACCTAAAATAAAAATTATTAAAAATCTATTTCTCCTATTTAGACCTAATTGCTACAATTTAATTTAATAATTAATAAATAAAGGGTGTATACGATTTTCTAGGAAGGGAGTTTTACAAGATCCAGAGCCCTAGAATATGTAGCATCGTCTTCCCCATCTCGAACCACCGTTCAAGCCAGCACCGAGGTCGGTTCTACATGGCCCTAGCCGAGCTCCAGAACCCCGTCTGCTGTGCTCCATCCGCGGTCGATGACCCTAGCTGCACTCCTCGTGGCCGAGAGTTTCTCCGTCGCCTGCCGGAGCTTCCCTCGGTAAACCTCTTCGATACCTCCTTCCTTTTCTTCCTTCTTCCATTCTTTTGTTCCTGTGTAATGGTAAGTTTTAGTTTATATTAGAATATAAATTAGTTTTAGTTATTTTTAATGTATGAAGTTTAGTTATGTAATATATAAAAGGATTTTTGGTTATATAAATATATAATAAGTTTTGGGTTTATAATATTAATTAAGTAATGATTTCAACATTAAGCTTAGTTTAAAATTAGTTTATTTGGGCTGGTAACCGATTTTACTATAGATATAAATATATATTGGCTTTTACATAAATTCTAGATTTTATAAATAAACTTTTTAATTGTAATTATGTTCGAAAGAAAAGTTTTAACAATTATTGTTCAAAAGTGATTTCGAAATAATTTTCATAACATAAGGTGTCTACCTTAATAACAAACAATCAACTCTTTTCTCTTATTAGCTAAACTTGTTAATCTTGAGCTTAGCTAATTTCTGTATATTTTCTCTATGTATTGCGGACCTGGTATCCTTATCTCGATTATCGTGCCGAACTTCGATCTTGAACTTCTTTATATCGTTTCTAGCTATTTGGACTGCTCCGGACTCATTGGAACAAACTGTTGCTTCATTTGGGATCACCTTGAGAAGTGTGGCATTGTATTTATGTCGTGTCGACACGTTCATGTTTCGCACGTCGATTTCAACCAATCTGAGGTGAGTACATTCTCTGACACTTTTTATTATGTTGATTATTACTATGATTCTAGTTGTAGTGTATGCTTGATTCTGACACTGTGGATACATGGGCTAGTATCATCGATATCTGTCATGAGGAGTCGTGATTGGAATCCATCATACTAGCTGGGGGCGAGAAAATATTAGCAAGATTATGTGATCATACCCCACTTTACATGCATCATAGCTCACCCCATATATCACGTAGGGTGTATCCTGACCATTTACATGCCTCATAGCCTGTTATATATGATTAGCCTGACTATTGCTCGCATCATAGCTAACAAGATAGTTAGCCTGACCTTACATGTATCATAGCTAATCATATATAGCAAGCCTGATCTAGTCCCAAGCCGATCACATAATAAACTAATATTTCAAGGCACTTAGTAGTTGTTTTATTCCTCTATTTCCAGTTTATACATTGCTAGCATTTATATTTATATGCTTTAACTACTTACCATTACCAGTGTACTCATTGCTAGTTATTTCTCTGTGATATGATTATATGCCTCTCCAGTTCCCTTATATTCCAGTATTTCATTTCCATCATGTATAGTCATCACTAACTGCTTTATAGTCTTTATCATTATAACTGGAACTGCTGTTAGTTTATGTACTTCGCTCCAATCCTGATTGGATAATATTTTTAGGAATGCTATGCCACATGTTCTTGGACTTCAAGATGATGCTAGTTGAGACTAGACTTGATGTACTGCTGACCTAGAGGTGACCTCTGTTGAGTTCTAGACTAGTATTTCTTTATTCAGTTTCATGTTCTTTTCATTCCTTTTAGTTAGTTGTTGGATTACTTTCCTTCATGCATCTCTCTCTTAGTATTGTGATTGAGTTATGATGATTAGTTGTACTTGAATAATTGAGATAAATTTTTTGAGGTCTAGACAGCGTTCTACCGCCGATGCTGCGACGTAGGCTGAACGTATCCACGTACTCGTGCCCGATCATCAGGGTGCGGGTCGTGACAGCCATTGCGGACACTTCTCTTGCGATCTCACCACTCAGATTCATATTGAGCGAGACGAGGAGCGTCTCCACCAGTTTCTATTGCTCCATGATTATGTCTGCAATACAGTTCTTCACGACCCTCACCCCCCTCCAGGCTCTCCACTCACACCATCACCGGCCTCATGTAAACCCTATCCCATAGCTGCATATGTTTCTTGTGCTCGGTTCTCTAACCATCACACCAAGTTTTTAGCCGCTGTAACCGCATGGCACGGACCGTCGCATTTTTCGAAGACCGTTAGGCATGCTCACTGGCGTACTACAATGCAGAGTGAGTTAGATGCCCTTGACAGAAATCAGACATGGGAGCTGACATCCTTGCCTGCAGGTAAGAAAGCTATTGGATGTAAGTGGGTCTATCGTATCAAGTACAAATCTAATGGAGATATTGAGAGCTACAAAGCTCGTCTCGTCGTTTTGGGCAACAAGCAGGTTGAAGGCATTGATTTCAATGAGACCTTTGCTCCAGTTGTGAAGATGGTCTCTGTTAGGGTCTTTCTCTCTGTAGTTGCCATACGTGGATGGAAGATACATCAAATGGATGTTCATAATGCCTTCCTCCATGGGGACTTGGATGAAGTTGTTTACATGACACCCCTCCCCCCTTCCCGAGTTACTCGCAGGCTTCTCCAGGGCAAGTCTGTCGTCTACGAAAATCACTCTATGGCCCACGACAAGCTCCTAGGAATTGGTTCTCGAAGCTTGCTGCTGCGCTTCGTCAATTCGGCTTTCAACAGAGCTATGCTGATTATTCTTTATTCACACTACAGCGACACGGTAATGTTCTTCACATGCTCATATATGGTGATGATTTGATTATTACGGACAACCATCCTTCTGCTATATCAGCTTTCAAGAATTACTTGAGCACTTGTTTTCATATGAAGGATCTTGGTCTTCTCAAGTACTTCCTTGGTCTAGAAAATGCTCGTAACTCATCAGGCATTTTTGTGTCTCAATGGAAATATGCCCTCGAGATTATTGCTGAAGCTGGTCTACTCGGTTCCAAGCCCATTGATTCGCCTATGGACCCTAATCACCAGCTTACAGCCGCCTCTGGTCCGAATTTTTCGCGCCCCGATAGCTATTGTCGTCTTGTTGGACGACTCATCTACCTCACAATCACGAGACCGGAGTTGAGTTTCGCAGTTAATACCTTGTCTCAGTTTATGAATCAGCCGAAGGAGGAACACTGGATAACAACTTTACGTGTTCTTCGGTATTTGAAGAGGCATCCGGGTCAGGGTTTGCATCTCTCAAGTGCAAGTTGTCTCACACTTACAGCCTACTGTGATTCAGACTGGGCTGCCTGCCTGCCCTCGCACTCATCGATCTGTGACCGGTTATTTCATTACTCTCGAGCTCTCACCTGTCTCTTGGAAGACCAAGAAGCAACCCACTGTATTTCGGTCCTTTGCAGAAGCCGAATACAGGTCTATGGCCAGCGCGTGTTGTAAGATCTTATGGCTTCGATCGCTCCTACGGTCGCTTGGCGTCTCACATTCTACTCCGGTTAGACTCTTTTGCGATAGTCAGGCTGCTCTTCACATCGCTGCGAATCCTGTCTTTCATGAGTGCACCAAGCATATTGAGATCGACTGTCACTTAGTTCGTGACTTAGTCCTTGCAGGCACAGTTACGACTTCTCATCTTTCTTCTGCGAAACAACCAGCAGACATGTTCACCAAGGTGTTAGATCGTCAGCCCTTTAGTAATATCCTTCCTAAGTGGGCATTCTTGATCTCCATGCTCCAACTTGAGGGAGAGTATTGGAGATAATATTAGTTATTGTTATTGAAGATATTGTTATTGTTAGGACAGGTAGTGAGTATATCTTTTCCATTGTTACTCTTTCTTATCTTTAGTTTTTGTCATTCTGTATAAAACTCAGTCATTTGAGGCAGAAAGAATACAAGAATAATTCCAATCTTTATCCTATTATTTCAAAACTAGGAAACTCACCCCCATCATTCCTCAAATCTTAAAATCACAATAACAGATTTTTGTCTCTTGCTTCTAATAAGTTGTTCATCAAAAATTAACAATATCAGACGACAGAAAATAGCAAGTACAAACAATTAATTAATAAGCATACAATCAGCTAGTAGTTATCAAGCAGCAGAAACAATTTCGAACATTGAACCCTTTGTTTCTGAGCAGAGCATAGTAGTCTTTCACTGATACAGCATACAACTATTTTACCAATATATACATACAGCATACAACAGTTTCCAGCATGCTCTAGATAAGTTACATATGATACCATAATACAACAATGACTTGAGACGGCGTTCAAACTTATTTCACCCACTATCAGAGTATGTAACATAATTTGCTGACTTCCACTATTGCTGAATTATATCATACACTCGACTAAACTTCCCTCCCAGGCATCTTTTCAACAAACCAAGGTTGAGACGATAAATGAAGGATCACCATCTCCCCCTTTAGAAATTTGGCGGTGCAGTTATGTCCCGTCTTGACATGGCAAAATTTTTTTACAACATTTGACATGGATGAGCTGTGTATTGGATAGACCATGGTGGAGTCCATGAAATTACTCTAGGACTTCAGAAAATATCCTTCCAATCCGTCTCTGAATAAAAAGTTTGGCAGTTAAAACCATGATGTAGTCACCAAAAACAAAATAACAGCACAATTACAAGTATCGATGTTTTCCTAAAGAATTTAAAAATCAAGTTAAAAACATTTCGAAGTATAGATGCCCATGTTGCCAAATTCATTGTAGGTTTGAGATCTAAAAAAAAAACCCAGACAACAGAGCATAGACATGCAAACAAACACAACCAGTGCTCCATACTCTACTACCTTCATAGTAGCGCTTGTGAAAGCACAAAAACTAAATTCTTATTGACAAACAATACAAATACCTAATGACTTTCCGACGCCTTCCAGTTAGGTGACGTACTGGATTGATGCAAGTCAACCCCTTAAAAGTAGATTGATAAGTTTCTTTGAACTGTGGAAACATATCCTTCAAGGACTATAAAGTTTACTACAAGTCTACAATTCCAAAAATTAATTTCAAAATTCAATTACTAATTAGGATTCCATGTGGTCAGCAACTGTCACTACTCCATTACATTTTCCTATATATATATATATATATATATATATATATATATATAAACACAAACCTTTGGCTCGAGTGGTCAGTAGGTGGAGACATAGCATCCTGGCTGGGTGGGTTCGAGATCCTATTGCTTCCGGATTCATTTATCACTGTCACAGTGTCGCAGCATCTTCTCATGTTTCTGTTGCTTAAAATTTTTTTTTGAATAAAAATATCAATGGCATGTAACACAGCGCCATGTCCTACTTTTCAAAGGTTGCCACATTGATGTAAATCAGCCCCTTCTAAATAGTTATTGATAGGTTTCTTTGAACTGTGGAAATATATCTTCAAGGGTTATAGAGTATACCACAATTCCAAAAGTTCATTTCAAAATTAACTTAATACTTAGGGTTCCATGTGTTTCAGCTACTGTCACTACTCCATTACAGTTTTCTGTAATATATATATATATATATATATATATATATATATATATATATTCCAGATTCATTTACCACTGTCAGTGCTGCAGCATCTTTTCATGTGTTTGAGTTGCTTAAATTTAATCTTGAATAAAAATATCAACAGCATGAATCATAGCACGTCATGTCCTACTTTTCATAGGTTGCCATGTATGAACTGTCATGTCGTGTCGACTTGTCAGCGCAACTTAGTAGTACCAAGTATGCAACTAATATGAACTGATATCAACCTCAAGACAAACCCTGGCCATCAAATGGAGAACTGAAGCAACTTAGGCTGAGAATGGATCATAGATATTGCCCAAGCTTTGCCAACTGACAGACTTACAATCAGCTAAACTATTGCATCCATGCGAAGCTATGTCCGTCTAGAGGCTGAGAAGGCCTCTTTCACAAATAATTTGTTGGGATTTTTTAAATTACTCTCTAGAAAGTGGTCCCACAACCATGTGGCAAACTCCAAATGTGAATTTCAATATAAGATTCCTTTTTATTGTCTTGCGCACACGGGGAGTGGTAGCCAATGTGGTTAGTATAGTGATGTTTTACTAGAAGGCAAGGTTTAAATCTTCCAAGAAATATTTGTTGTCATCCATTTTTTGGGATTACTCTTAGAAGCTAGGCCCCGACTCGGACTCGAACGTGGACGAAGGACGCAAAGTGACGCTTTGGTAGCCCACTTCGCAACGGACACGAGATGACGCTTTTGCACGTCATTATGTCAGTTCAAGCGTCAGTTTAGCATGCATCCAGCGCAAGGTTCTAAACGGCGGTAGACGGGTGCACGACGGAGAGGGTCCGCCTACCGCCTATGCGGTTAATACATTTTGGACATTTTTTTACTATTTTATCACCTTTTTTTTTTTTGCATACTATGCATATTTTAAGGGTATTTTATGCATAAATAAATTGTAGAACAAAGATTTATGAAGTTTCAGTCATGTAAAAGTGAATCATAGGTTCATAATGCTTGTAAAACTGTTTTTTCAAAACATGTAGTCAGGTATTGCTCCGTCTAGGCGCCCGCCTAAGTCGTCTCACCTCCGTCTACGCCGCCAAACCATTGTCGGCCGCCTACTCCAGCGCCTACGACAAAAGCGGTACCGGGAGCGGCCGCCTAGCGCCTAGGTGCCGCCTAAGCAACCGCCTCGACTGCCATTTAGAACACTGGTCCATCGTGGAGCAGCGTGTTCCAACGTGGTGCAGCGTGGTCTAACGTTCTAGCGCGGCCAATGCTCCCACTGGACCTAGGTTCCAGCGGGTAGGATGCTCCCGCTGGACTTGTGTTATGCTTCCGCATGACTGTTTCAGTGTGTTTCAGCATAACGTTTTAGCTTCGTAACTGTCCACTTCGTGGGAGTTACTGCTGTAACCGCACACATTATGGTGAGTTATTCCCTGGATTAACTGTCCATTATGAGTGGATACGACTACTAGGGGGTTTGGCTCCCCTATATATTCTCTAGTCTTTTGCCTTTGGAAATAGACTTGAGAATATATGCTACGAGAGGAGAGTTAGCAGTAGTAAGAAGCCATGAAGTTTTGTTGAAGTGACGTTCGAGGTTCTGTCCGTGTGAAGTTCATTATGAGGGTGACAAATGAGCATTCCATAAGTTCTAATTGTTAAACTTGCTGGTTCCTACGAGCAGATCGACAAAAATGATCGAATCTTTCTTTGAGCAACAGTGTTTTTAATCACTCCAGCAAGAGTATCTCTTCTCTATGTTATCTTCTTATTGTAGCTACTTTATTGCATGTTCAAGTTTTAAAGCCTTACATTTTTAGCAATATGTAATAGTTTCTTAGTTATGTAATCTTTGTTTCATACGTACTTTGTACAATTTTATGTAACAAGCACGAACAATCTCAAAGCAAGATCCAACACCGAGCAACATAAAAAATCATACAAGTCTTCTAGACATAAATTTTCACAAACTTGAGAAGTTTGATGGAGAGCATTACAACATTTGAAAGAGGAAGATTAGCCTTAATCTTCAACTCGTCTACGTGGATTCTAGAAACTGACAACGTGCAAGCCCTTGCCAACGTGATTACCACGCAGCAAAAATATAGAAGAGAACCACCTTTGCAAGTTGTTGATTCTCAACTCTATAGATGATTCCATAGCAGAATGAGAATCCTACAACAAGAAAGAATATGCAAGAGATGTTTGGGAGTCGCTTGAACAACAGTACAAGGATGACTAAAAATGAAATTTAAAGACAAGAAAATGATGCTTCTACAAATGAAAGAATTATTGAAGCTGTAGCAAAAGCTTGAGGAGGCGGCTATACCTCAAGTAGATAAGTTCATGGTGGGAGTTATCATCTCCAAGCTCCCTACCAGCTGGATCGGTTTTCAACTAATATGAACCATAAGAAAACAGAGATATTGCTTGAAAACCTTCTATGCTTCATTCGTATTGAAGATGAAACTAGAAGCAAAATCAAAGTGGACTCATTGTTTAAAGCAGTTTGCCAAGGCAAATATGGTCTAAGGTGGAGATTTCAAAGGGGAACAAGCTTCTTACAGTAACAAGGACTCCAACCATCTGAGGGTGAAGTCAATGTTCTAAAAATCGGCCTAGACGGCACTTAGGCGCTAGGCGGCCGCCCGCCGCAACGAAAATCCCCTATTCGACTATCCTAGGGGGCCCTGTTCGGCCTATAGGCGGCCAGGCGAAAAAAAATCAAATTTAAAATTTAAAACTAAAATTTTCAAAAAAGCAAATCAAATTTTTTTTAAAAAAAATGCAGATTTCAGGGAAAAAAAACAAAATGAAAATTTATTTTAAAAAAATTCAAATTTCGAAATAAAAAATCAAAAAAGAATTTAAATTTTTTTTCAAATTTAAGAAAAAAATTCAAAGATTTTCAAAAAAATTAAAAAAAAATCGAAATTCCCAAAAAAAATAAAAATTCTAGGCGGGCGGCCCTCCACAACACCGAAACCGCCTAGTGATTTTTAGAACATTGGTGAAGTAAGCTTATTTCAAGCCCAAACCTAGCAATAACAGGACTTGTTTCAACTGTGGCAAGAATGACCACTTCAAAAAGAATTGTAGGTCCAAACCAAAACAAAAATCAAAAGAACAAGATGAGCTTAACTTGGTTGCTATTATTATGCATGTTGACTCTGACGCAAACACTAATTCATGGATGGACGCGGGTGCATACTCTCACGTGTTCTAAGAAGGAAATGTTCAACATATATAAACCTACACCTACATCTGAAAAGGTTTCAATGGCGAACAAATCTCAAACAGAAGTATTGAGAATCGG
The DNA here is from genome assembly GCA_036927795.1 of Iris macrosiphon. NCBI lineage: Eukaryota > Viridiplantae > Streptophyta > Magnoliopsida > Asparagales > Iridaceae > Iris > Iris macrosiphon. The sequence continues at coordinate 131,860,364 of JAYESA010000003.1, forward strand.
GTCGGTGGTATTCAAACCGACTTTTGGGTAGTCACTTACCCTGAAGAAAGCGAAGCATATTCCTACAATTACCAAGAACCTGATATCTGGGAGTTTGTTGTGCAACACAGGCTTAAGGATGGACATCAATGCAGTCCAGATGGTGATGTCAAATAAAAGAGCATACTTTAAAAAAACTTTCTATACCGAAGGAATGTTCAAATTGCAAGTTGTAACTCCTTACTAAATATGTTAATCAAGTATTTGTTTCTAGTTATTCTCTTGAATTATGGCACAATAGACTAGGCCATGTTCACCGTAAAAGAAATTAACAAAATGTCGTCTAGGTCTATCTCAAAATGTGGAGATAAGTAGAGAAATGTGAAGTCTGTACGCACAATAAAATTGTAAGAAAGTCGTTTAAACGGGTGCCGAAGTACAGATCTTCTAGAGTTGGTGTATTCAGATATCTGTGACTTCAGTACTTCTCTACAAAGGCCGAGATAAAATATTTTATTATATTCATCGACGACTTATCGAAGTACGCTTTCCACTATTTTCTAAAATCGAAAGATGAAAAACATTCAAGAAGTTCAAAGACTAATTCATGAAAACTCAAGAAACTCAAAAACGATCAAGACGAAAAGAATTGTTCTATTGAATTCGTATCATTCTGCAATAAACATGAAATTGTTAATGAAACGACTACTCCGTATTCCTCCAATCTAATGGAGTAGCAGAAATGAAGAACCGTACTGACGGAGATGATCATCTCTTATGATGTTAACAACAGGTCTTCCGAACTGCTTCTAGGAAGAAGACACACCGATGGCCACTTTTATTCTAAATAGTGTTGTTTGCACAATCAGACATCACTTCATGAACTCTGATTCAAAGTCAAACACAACTTGAATGTCATTCAAGTGTGGGAATGTTTGGCTTATGTTAAGCTTCCTGACATCAAAATTCAGAAGCTATGAACAATGACTACAAAAACTATATTTATGGGTTGTGCCGAAAAAAATGATGCTCGTAGGTTCCTTTATCTTGAATTACATCATTGGATCTCGTGATGTTGAATTCTTCGAGGATAAGTTTACCACGCACAAGAACATCGTTCTTGTTGATTTACCGGAGAATATTATAAGCACCGAGGAAACTAGCACTTCCAAGGAAGATGTAGTCCAAAAATAAGTTATAATTGAATATGCAATATTTGAACTAGTACTCGTTGAGCCACCATCAAAGCGAGTGAGAAGGTCGAAAGACTTCAAGGAAGTCTTTGTCACCTATCATTTGGATGCAAATCCGCTTACCTATGATGAGATGATGAAAGCCAGAGAAGATGCTTTCTTGAAGGAGGCTATCAATGACGAAATTGATTCCATAACTTCCAACAACACTTGGGTGTTAGTGAATCTACCTAAATGAGCAAAACTCATCGGATGCAAATGGATCTTCACGAAAAAGATGAAAGCCGACGAAACTATTGACAAGCTCAAGACAAGACTAGTGGCTAAAGGATTTTCTCATAAACATGCGATCAATTATTTTGATACCTATGATCCATTTGCGCGGATGACAATTATAAGTATGCTTATTGCTCGGGACGCAATTTACAATCTTGTGATTCATCAAATGGATGTTAAAATAACATTCATGAATGGAGATATCACCGAAGAAATTTATATGAAGCAACCAGAAGGATTTGTCGTAAAGGGACTAAGGGGCTCAAATACAAAGTATGCAAATTGATGAAACCTTTGTACGGTCTAAAACACTCCCAATATGTGGCACGGAAAGTTTGATAAATTTATCTGATCAAACAGCTATAGGATCAAGGAGACAGATAAGTGTGTATACACCAAGAGGGTGTTTGGTTCACCAAACTCAGTCCGGAAGTCCGTCACTTTTTGGAACTGCACCATATTTGGAAGAGTTCCGGCATTTGGTTAGAAAATAGGATATGGGTTCTGAAGTCTCCGATGGGACATTTTCTACTTCCTGTACCCTCCCAATCCCCTAATTCACTTCCAATTTTTTTGTCAAGAACTCCTCTCCGGAACTCCAAAGAGTTTACGATCACAAAAAAAAAATTAAAAGAGAGGACCCTGTCGTCGTCGTCGAGATCCAAAAAAATAAAAATAAAAAATAAAAGAGAGGACCCCGTCGTCGTTGTCGAGATCCATGACCTCTGCGACCTCGCCGAGCCAAGAGTTCGGGTTTGACCATCGAGCTCCGGCGTTGCCTCCGCAACCTCATTGAACAGCCGGCATCGAGCTCGTTGAAGGGAGTTCGGGTTCCACCACCCCGACGGGATCACCATCCCGTGTCCAGCGTGATAAAGGGGGAGGGGGAGGGGGATCCGAGGTCGGGGAGACCGAGACCGAGATCAGGGGAGGGAGAGGGAGACGACGAAGGAGAGAGGGGGAGGGGGAGGGCGACAAAGTCAAAAAGGGGGGTTGGTGTTGAAGATATTTTGGGCTGGAGAGAGAGTTTATAATTGTTATTTAAATGTGAATAATAATAATAATAATATTGGTTGCTAATAATAATAATTAATGTTATTAAATATAATAATAATATTTAATTGTTATTTAATGTTAATAATATATTATTATTAATAATTGTTAATTTAATGTTGTTATTATTATTAATACTATTTTTAATCAATACAAAAAAAATTAATAATAAATAATTTTGGTTGAGGTAACCTCACCCTAATCAAATGTAGAAAATCATATCACTTCTCAAGTAATACTTCATCATATAAACCAAACATAGGAACTATGAAAAAACTTTTCAATTCACTTCCAACAATCATCCAAACGAAGGAACTCATAAAATATGCATACGCATGACATGCATACGCAACGCGTACGCAAACTCTCCACTTCCAAATTTTTAACTTCGCTCCACTTCCGCGAACCAAACAACCCCCAAGTTCGTTGATAGCATAGGGGTTATAATGTCTCCATGTAGACGATATGCTAATCCTGGATATAGATCTAGATAGTGTCACATAGACAAAAAGTTCATCTCATTCAAGGTCAGCATGAAGGACATGGAAGATGTTGATGTTATTCTTAGGATAAAGATCATCCGGACGAAAGATGTGCTTGCTCTATCACAAGCTCACTACGTGGAAAAGATGCTAACCGATTATGGATATTAGAATCTTCATGAAATTGATACTCCTTATAGGTGTGACAAGAAGCTAAACGCAGGAGAAAATGACATGCAACTGGAGTACTCAAACATCATTGGAAGCTTAATGTATGCTATGAGTGCCCACTAGACCTAATATTATTTTCGTCGTGGGAATGCTGAGTCAATTCACGAGCAATCCATGTATAAAACACTGAAAAGCTGTGAAAAGAATTATGAGATATCTCAAGAAGGCTCAGAAGTTTGTACTGCAATACAACAATTACCCGACTGTGGTGGAAGGCTTCACTGATGCTAGTTAGTGCTTATAAGAGGAGAGCGAAAGGCCCGCAAGAGGAATATTTTCTTCATGGATGGAGCTGTTATATCGTGGAAGTCGAAACATATTTTGCTCTCTCACTCATCTATGGAGTCCGAGTCCTATGCTCTAGCAGCTGCAATAGTTGAAGCAGAATTGCTTCGGAAGCTCATGTATGATCTTCCTTTAGTGATGAAGCAGATTCCGACTATAGCAATATATTGCGACAGCCATGCGACTGCAATAGTAGCATATAATGATCTCTTCAATTGTAAAAAAAGAACTGTGAGACTGCCACACATCACTGAATGAGCGCACCAAAGATGGTATCATTGCAGTGGTTGATGTTCAGAACCAGAGGAATCTGGCGGATCCGTTCACCAAAGGCCTGCGTCAGCTAGTTGAGGCCAAAACAAAGAAAATGAGTTTGAAAGAATTATGATATTATGTCTTTATAATTCTACCTTAAAATACTATATTATTAGTTCAAAGAAAAATCTACTAGACATCTTGCTTTTGATCCAAGGAAGAATCATTGATTGAAAAATATCTGGTACAAAAATTAGTCCTTGGGGACATTATTAGAATTGCATCCTGGATCATCTGTGGTCTATTGTTTGCTTTATATAAATAGCAAGTCCTATGAGAGGATGACTTAATGTCTTAATGAGTTCTTGAGCATTTGGAATGCTCGACATGCTTTATAGGAAGCACGGTCAGCTTAGTACTACAAAGGGGCTAGTACCCCATGGTACAGTGACGTGACACCACATGAGGTGGGACCTCGGCTTCGAGCCATGTCACAGCAGCGTGGCGCAGCTTAGAGACTAATGGCCTACGTTGAAAGACAAAGTGGTGGTACAACAATACAAAAAGGCTTAGGACCTCATGCTATTGTGGAATGACAACCAAGATGTTGGACCTAGACTTCGGACAATGTCATAGCAGCGTTGCACCACAAGGAGGTGAAAAACCTCATATCGGAAAATTTAAAACTCTCTAAGAACTCATCTATGTGTATTGACAGAGATGCATACAATCTCTTGAGGGTAAACTTGTAGATACCCAAGATACATACACAAATACCAGGTCAACAGATTAGCACATGGTCTTTAATGTGCGACCAGAGGCACAGTCGATTTCATGGTGTGAGTAGGAAGATTAATAGTCATGGTACTAAATTCAAGACGTAGTCTATTATATATTGTATTGTTGTCTGACTCATGCGAAAATATTTGAGTCATACGCGACATCAATCCTGATGCATGATGTACAATCATTGTGGGGAACGCTCAGCCTATATATTGAAATATGTGGATTATTGGGATTTTCGAAATTGCTCTTTAGAAATTGGTCTGACAACCATGTGGCAAACCCCACGTGTATATCAATATAAGATTATTGATTTGTACATATGAAAAAAGGTAGCCTATATGATTTGTATGGTGGACTGTTTTACTAGAGGACAAGGTTTAAATTCTCCAAGAACCATTTGTTTTTGTCATCAATTTCTTGGAATTTCTCTTAAGATCTAGGCACCAAAGGGGCCTAGCGACACGGATTCGGGCATGGGTGTGGACGAAGGACGCAAAGTGACACTTTGATGGCACAATTGGCACTTCGTACTGGATGCAAGATGTCGCTATTGTGCGTCATTGCTCAGTTCAGCGCCAGTTCAGCGCCAGTTCAGCATCTACGTGGTCCAAACGGCCAACGTTCCAATACGACCAGTGCTCCCTTGGTTCCAGCGTGGAACCTGTTCACACTGGACCTAGGTTCCATCGAAGAGACCGCTCACGTTGGACCTAGATTCCAGTGTGGAGGTTGCACATGTTGGAATTATGATGTGCTTTCGCGTGACTGCTTCGGTATGTTTCAGTATAGTGTTTCAGTTTCGTAACTGTCTACTTTGTGGTAGTAACTATTGTAACCGCATACATTATGGAGAGTTATTCCCTGGATTAGCTGCCTATTATGAGTGGTTATGGCTTCTAGGAGGCTTGGCCCCCTTATATTCTCTAATATTTTGCCTTTGGAAATAGACTTGAAAATATATGCTACAAGAGAAGAGTTAGCAGCAGGAGGAGGAGGAGGAAGGCACAAAGTTTTGTTGAAGTATTGTTTGAGATTATGTCTGTGTGAAGTCCACTCCAACGGTGACAAATGAGCGTTCCAAAAGTTCAAATCATTGAACTTGCTGGTTCTTGGGAACAAATCGACGAAAAAAGTCGAATCTTGCTTTGAGCAACGATGATTTTAATCACTCCAGCAAAAGTCTCTTTATTTCATCTTCCTGTTGTAACAACTTTGTTGCATGTTGAAGTTTTAATGCCTTGCATTTTTCATCAACGTGTAATGATTTCTTTCTTAGTTGTTGTAATTTTGTTTTATATGTACTTTGTACGATTTTCTGTAACAAGCAATAACATAATTTTATCGAATGATGTGGCAACAATGAAACAATCAGTCGCGACAAGCACACGAAATCTTAAGTTCTTTATATATATATACACGCACCAAACATTATAGAAATAGCATCAAAATATGTAAAGCAAATGAAGTACGAGAACCAACATAATCCAAGAGGCAAACAACCTACACAGATAAGGGAAAACCAGTAAAATAGAAAGCTTGGCACACGACTTTACGGGAAGAAAAGGCACAAGCCATAATTAAGAGGACTCGGGACTGTATTACCTACTTGGAAAGAACGCCCATGAAGTCAGGTGAAGAAAAATGTGGAAGCATCGTGCTCCGAACTTTAGAAGTGTCCTTGAAATCCAAAAGAACTTCTTGCTTTACTCTGTCTCCATCATCAGTAATACATGTATTCCTGAGACTGGTATCATTTGTAGGAGAGAGAGAGTCATCCACAGCAAACAGACTAGGGATGCACGTTCCTTTACCCACAAAACCAAGATTTCTCACTTCTCCTTGGTCAGAGGGTGTCTTTGTCTTTGGCGCAGAACCCTGAATGTCTAGATGAGGTAAATATGGAGGCAATCTGGTACTAGGACAAAAGTTCACGTTTGAGTTTGGTAACCGCAACACAGGGCTGCTATTAGTCCAGGCTGAACAAGATGACACCGATGGTGTAAGTGATCCAGAACTCAAGTACCCAGTTAGCACTCCCATGTTCTTTAAGTCACCATTTGAGAGTTGTCCCATGCATACTGGTGCATTATCTGACTGTGACGAAAGTTGCTTGTTATCCGCCACCACATTGTTGTTGCAGTTGTTGAAGTTGGGACTTGGTGTGATGGCAACAGAACTGTTCCCCATCTTATAACTCTTTGATGGCTGAGACAGAAAATTCTGGTTCACGGCTACAGAACTCTCACTCAAATTTGAAGCATTTAATGGCTGAGAAGGGACAACTAAACAAGATGGCTGAACATTAATTAATTGATGTGGATCTGAGAGATTAGGATACAATTGTTGCTGCTGCAATGCCTGCACAAGCAAGCTACTATTCTGAGTGTTGTTCAACGATCTAATGTTGCTGGAAGAACTAATATTGCTTAATTGAGTCGAAGGCCACATTGAATAACCAGAAGACATGTCCTCAAAAGCAATGCTAGCTGGAGGAAATTGCTTAGATGTACCGGATTGGCATTTGAATAGAGGCTGACCAAATGCAACTTCTCGTTCAGCAGGAATGCACTTAAGTCCTTGCATAGATGCATGCAAAACTGGCTGGTCTATTGGTGGCAACACTAAGCTACCTGAAGATTGGCCCAAGAGCTCCGCATGTAACGCAGCAAGGGTCTGAGGGGGGATTTGACCAGAAGCTGAGAGAGCTTGGAAATCAAGTCTTCCTAGAGAGCCAAATTTTGTATTTGATTCTACAGGGCCACAAAGAGAGTTAGGAATTCCATTTTGTTGTTGAGGCACCCCACTTAGTCGCTTCAAGTACAGCCTGAATTTCTGCATATTTATATCATCATACTAAAAGATCAAAATCTGATTGTATGATTCATGATTTAAAAAACATAGCATTCCATGGACTAACCATATGCACAGCATTAGGGTAACACATAAAACAGAATAGATAATAGAAGTTAACTCTGTATAGAAAGTGCCCGCTTTAAAGGAAAACTGAATGGGTGTAACTCTATATAGAAAGTGCAAATTTTCGATGAAAAACCAAATATGTGTTGCAGTTCTCTACCTGACTTCCGAAACTTCCTTACAGCCCAGTAAAGGAACTCCTGCTAACAGGGCATATAAAAGTAGGTTTATTTGCTCACTGATCTGATCTAAAATTAACTCGAGGAGCTTCAAATATCAAGGCATTCCCAACAAAAATTACAAAGAACAGATGTAAACTGACTATCTAACAGTTCTAAATGAAGGTAATTCCCAATAAGTGCCCACAATCATGTTCATAGGTGTACAGCAGTATGTTACACCAGACAGGCCTTTAATGTGAAAGCGCAAGGAAAAGAAACCTGACATAGGGGAATACTACTCACGAACGTCAGAGTTAACGTAATTAATTAGAGTTGAAGCTTGGAGTAGACTTCACTAATAAATAAGACATTGATCAGTGTTTTCTAAAACTCAGATTACTCCCGAGTCCTGACTACTAAGACTCGGTGCAGGACTGGTCACCAAAATGTGTATGCAAGCAGATTATAGAGATAACAGATTTAATAAGCCACATAACATTAATTAAGCAGGCAAGTAATCACTGATCAGTTGAAGACTCGGTGGTCAACGAGCTCCCTGCTCGACCAATCACAATATTTAATTACACCTACAGTTTTGAGAATGATCGCCTGTTCTCTTTTTTTTTCTAATTTTCTATTATTATTTTTGTTACAAAAATGTATTTTCACTAGACTAGCACATAAAAGAGATGATGCAATGTAACCTTGCTCCGACCACTAAAAATTGTTGCCGCTATGAAAGATCGTCAGAGGTCATGACTAACCCCATTAGCCCTATAATTTGGGGTTATAAGGGTTATAACATAATTTTCTCCTTTCCTTAGTTATTTTCATCTTCTACTAATATTTAGTTCTGTTGGGACTTTTTCAATTCTCAATCACTCTTCTTTCGCCTCTATTCTACCGTTCTGTAGGTACGAGTTATATTTATTTCCACCATTATACTTTCAGTCTCTGCTTTGCTTTAAGTTAGTAATAAATCATATTTACATAGTTAATAATTGTATCAGTTATTTGTCGGTCGTAGTAAATTACTCAATTTTGGAGCTCTTGGGGTCGTCCATGAATGGCTTCTCTTGCATTAGAGCTTTAACGTAATTTACTTTTTATTGTGAGGTACATAGGAGAGACAGGATCTTAGTTGATGATGTATTTGGGGGATTTTGAAAAAGATATACTAATCTAAGCAAAAACAAAGGTTCCAAGGTCATATTCAAACCCAAAGAGAACCAGCTGCTTTCATCAATTTCTTTACAATACATATATCGGTCCAAGATGGTAGACCATTGTTCGAATGAGTAACAAATGGCTAGGCTGTCTAATGTCAATTGGAGTTCTACAATAAGTGAATTTAAATCTAATTCGCCAAAAAAACACAATATGTGTATGTGAAAATTATTTCTGAAAACTGTTTCTTGATTTTATTTTTCTTGGAAAAGGTTTTCATTCTTTTTGACAGGACACACCATTCACATAATACACACAAACTTATTTCAATTGAAAAATAATTGTCTGGTGCTCAACTTATCAAAAACAAGTGTAGATTGGCCACTTATAGTAATGTTATGAGTATCTTAAAACAGGTAGCTAACGAAACTTCCTTTATATAGACAACTCAAATTTGTGGGGAAACAACTTTGGCGTGGTTGTTCGGAGTTCGTACAATAACTCTATGGCTATACAACTTTAATGGCTATGGTCATAAGTGGCAAGAATATGACAGTTCTGCTTTAGCTTTGGCGGTAAGACAAGTTTCAGGAGTTTAAATTGCTTGTGCTATGTTTGTAAGCATTTGGCCCAATTTAGTATGTAAAACACTTCTAATCATTTTAGGTATATTGTCCGAGTACTCCGGAGACTACTTATCCTGTATCTCTGTAGACCTGTGGATGTGTGCAACAGTGGGTGAGTGTCTGTATGTATATTTTAAGTAAGTACGAAATTGGCCAAATGTTTACAAACATAGGACAAGTGTTATGACGTACAACTTTGAAGTAAGTCATGTAAATGTCTCCGCGACCAAATCTCTAACTTACAATTTATGTCACTTTATAATCATTAATAACTTAAGATATACAACTGCTTTCTCATACTACTTACGAGTGAATATTAATTTCTAAATATCTAAATTGGTAATAGTAGTTTTTTGTCAACGTTCAACTCATCAAAGTTTGTAATTTTATTGCTTTTATTTAAAGTTACCGGAACTAGGCATAGCATGCAACTTTGAAGATGTAAGTGACATACATCTTTCAAAATTACTATTTAAATACATATGTCGCAATTAATTGATTTGTCTATATAATTATTTCTCATACAAGTGTAACTTAGTATAAGCGATGAATTACAATATTTAAGTTACTAAGTGGTTTTAGGCATTCAGAATTTAACTAGAAAAAGAACAATACTGATGTTAAAACTCACAAAGAGAATCTTATAAGCCTGAGATGAACTTGGGACATTAAACCATCGACCAATTGCTAACAAAAAATAAACATGTTGTACCTTTTCTTCATATATAACAATGATTGACGAGGATGGCGGATTAGCTTGCATATGAAGTGAAATTTTGGAACATTAGCTTGCCTATTATGACATGAATAGGGCTGCAAATGAACAGTGCGGCTTCACAGACTCAGGCTCGATAAAAGCTCAAGTTTGTTCTATGAACAAGCGAGCTTGAACACAAAAATAAGCTCGAATAGCTTAATGATCCAAGTTTGAACATGGGAAGCTCGGCTAGAGCGTTCAGCTCAACCATAGGTCACAGCCCACCGGCAAGATAGTTTTACATTAAGGTCAAACTTGTTATTATTTAACAAGCTGTAAGCTTATAGGCCCATAGTCTATATTTACACGAGAAATAGACAGATCTCACGTCGTAGGTGGCCCTAAAATCACAAAGAACTCCTACACTTCTTCTCCTCTTGGTAGCCGCTCACCGCCACATCGTTCTCGGTCACAAACACCACTTTATCCTTGCCGACCACCTTGTATCCCCTCATTCTTGCTTACAACACTGCAGGTGACCACCTCCAAAACGACATTGTAATCGCCTCCATGTCCTCGATGCTGCCGAATTATCCAATGTAGCAACTCGTCCTGCCTCCACATCAATCCACCGACGCATTTCCTGACCATCAGATCCGGTTTCGACGACGAAGAATTTCACTTGAGCTCGAGTCTAGTAGCTAAACTCGAGCACGATCAGCTAACAAGCTGATATTGAGACCAAGATTCTCGGTATCGGTATCAGGATCTTCTTATGAGTATCGAGATCGGCAATATCGACAGTATCGACAGTTTCGGATCGAAGTAACGGATTTTTGGTATCATAAAACAAATTATTAATAATTAATTATTAAATTTTTCTAAAAAAACAGAGTCTATATATTTAGACATAATTTTATGTATTTCATGTGTTGTTTCTTAGTAATTTTGGAATTAAATGAAATAGTAATCACCCTGGTTGATGCTGATTGATTTACATGCGATAGATAAGTTTTCATTATTTTACATGCTTTTACACTATTACTATGCTTTTACACCATTGATGATTGGTCTTTTTCGTTCAATTTTCTTTGCTGAATTGACTGAAAAAGATACCCCCGGTATTGATATCGGTATCGGTCGGTATCGGATCGGGACATGCCAAACCGTATCGGTATCGGCCGATACTGCAAACTATAATTGAGAGGTGCATCTCGAGCTTGAACATTGTTTTCAAGCTTGAGCGCGAACAATGTTTTCAAACTCGAGCTCGGCTCCCAGCCATAAATGAGCCGAGCTTGAACATGCCAAGCTCTAATGGGCTCAGCTAGGTTGCAGGCTTGCAGCCTACATATGAACTACAAAAGAAGTTATATGAGCAATATGTCCCATATGAACGTAGAATGCAGAAAGTTAAACTAATAAAATGAACTAAGAAACATAGCAAACTTATGGAAGTACGTCAATTACAAGAACCATACGCAACTCAAAGTCATACCTGCAAATGGCTTGCAACATTTTCCCTAGTTAAACCAGGAACATTCATCAGTTCAAGAATTAGCTTAGGGACAGCCTCTGCAAAAAATTCAGTGAAACCCATAAGAAATACAATAATAGGAAATTGCATTCATTTATATCAGAAAGATGACTGCAGTATACAAGTATGTTGAAACTTCGACAAAGTATCATAATATTGGCACAATTGATATTAGAAATCATAGAACTCATTTCATACTTTCAATGCCAAGTTGGCTGACAGCACTGACAAACTGCTGATGGAGTCCCACGGACCATACCACACGAGGTTTCTTTGATGCAGAAGGATCATCGTTGTCCAATTCATCATCATTTTCATCTTCATCATAATCCTTTTTCTTTTTGTGAGACTTCCAAGATCCCTCTGCTCCATCATTTACTGAAGAAGCATATTCAGGATCATCGAGCACTCTTTTATTCCGATCCGAGTCTTCCACGCTGCCCGAATTGTCTACTTCCCTACTTCCACTCCACTTTTTCCTAATGACATGCTGCCATATGTTCTTTAACTCTTCTATGCGTACTGGCTTAATTAAATAATCGCAAGCCCCGTGCTTTATTCCTCTCATTACAGCCTTGGTGCTTCCATCAGCGGACATCACTATATATTAAATAAATCTCTTAGTTACATAATAATCATAATCATCATCATCATCATATATATATATATATATATATATATATATATATATATATATATATATATATATGAAACTTCGGAAACAGAATAGCACTCACTGATAACTGGCAGATCCATTTCAAGGCCCACGTGTTCAAGTAGCTTAAACCCATCCATGTCAGGCATATGAACATCACTTATTATTACATCAAAACTACCTCCCCTCTCCCTAAGAAGGGATAAAGCTACTGTAGCCTGACAGCATTTTGTAACTGTAAAAAAGGGAAGCAACAAACCAGTGGTGATGTACAAGTCATTTGAGCATAATATCAAAAACTACTTAAATGGCAACACCCAGAAAATGAGGTTGTCACAAATCATCATTCCAACACTGCAACAAAATATACCCAAGTAGTGATGCTGCTGATGCAGCTATACAATAGAGATCATATAGAAGACATTAGTAAGACATCCCCATCAATAAAGATCACATAGAAGACATTAGGAAGACATCTCCATCGCAAGGAAGCGCCACAGACTTTCAGGATGAAGCCTATCTATATTCTGGTATTAAGAGGAAGGAGAAAAGTAGGGTATATTCACAGGAAACCTAATAACAAACAAGAGCAGCAGTGTGAACTATCATGATATCCTCTATGTTGCTACAATAGTACAATATCAGTATTTATAGGGATAACTATAAAATATAGTTATTTAAAAAATAATATAAATTAAATAATAAATGCAAGTACAAAAGCATTCTTCATGATTATTCTTGGTCATTAATCCCTAATTCTTTAATAATAAAAAAGTATTACTGATCCCAAAATAGGCAACGAAAAATTTATTTGATTTTGTACATGGCTGAGGATCGTGTTTATGTCATAGATAAATTCGTTGTCTAAATGGTTGTGAAGACAAAATTAGAAGTGAGGACAAATTTTGGTAGCAGAATTATTTTGAAGGGACTGTTCAATCATTTGATCAAAAGGTTGACAATTACGAATCAACCTTGGTATTCTAAAATGTAATGTTCCATCTAACTCTAAGCCCATGACTGCTTAGACAAACTTAGGGGAAACCTTGGTATAACCATGTGAAGCTTGATCTCGCCGGCTATTGTCTAGATGCATTTCAGCTAAAACTTGGTTTATAAATCCGAACCTTAGCTTACCTTCAAGGAAACCCCTACAATAGGATCTAAATAAAACCAACCTAGAAAACCCATAAGAAAGTTACCCAAACCCGATCTCGTGAGGGTACACCAGCTGCCACCATGAAACTAGGTACCAGCTATCTAGTCTACTAGCACGGACAAACTAGACTGGTCGGGCAAACCCAACTCTGGGCAGGTGCACTGATAGTTTCCGAAATCTGTTCGACAGCAACCGAACCAAATAAAATGGTGAATTAAACCAAACTTTCTCCTACTTCATTTCTAAACTTCCTTTGTATGTCGAGTTCTTGGTTTTCCAATAAATGTGTCGAATTGGACCTCGTCGCACCCCAATTCCCCACTCCATGCTTCTCGTTGTCCATGCTTCCCTCGTAGCTGGACCCTAATCTCCAAATAAGTTCACAAATTCCACTAACCACTCTAGGAACCTCAATAAATTTTAAAGCAATAGTAACTTGCTCAAAAATGAAGTAAGAAATACTCTATATAGCAATCCAACACTCAAATTTCACCATATATATATATATATATATATATATATATATATATATATATATGCAAATGACGTCTAACCTAGTGGTTAAGACCGATGCATATTACCCAGGAGGTTGCAGGTTCGAGCCTCTTGGGCGCCATTTAATTCTCCTTGGGGAATTAAGTGGTGAGTTGGTGATGGGTGCCGCGAAATTGAGGTTCAAGTGCAGTGCATGTGCGGGCCTACGGTCCAAGATGTGGTGGGCCTTCGGGCCGAGTTTATAGGCCTTCGGGTATCTCGTGCTTGCATTGACATGAATTGCCTCTATGATAGCCTAGTATAAACTTCGCTTGGTCACGGACAACTTGTGCACAAGGTTTTAGTTCTTGCGGACGGTCGCTGGTGCACCGCCACCGATCCGGACGGAACTTCCTAATAGTCGTCTGTTTTGGATGGAATGACCTGTAACGTCCTTGTTCCTTGCGTTGCATGTCATTTCATCTTTGTACTATAACTCGTCCATTATGGCATCATGCCAGTTATCCCTCCATATCTGTGCAAGCTAACTATGTCTTCGTGGCAGAGAAGGTCATGGTAAGTATGTGAAGGTGATTCAGACGGACAGGTAAAAGTCACCGAACGGTGGCATGTTTATTTCAGTAAGCTTCCATATCTAATGCTTGCTTGTAAAATGGACTAAAGGCTAATGCCAGGAGTTAACACAATTACCTCTTCCAAAAATAAAAAATTATATATATATATATATATATATATATATATATATATATCCAGCAACTGACCGCGATATCGGCACCGATGTAGCATCTGCTCGAGAATCCTGAGACAGGTGATGTCGTCGTCGACCACCAGGACCCTGAGCCCCGCCGGAAACTGCTGGTCGTCGTCCATCCTGCTCGATGCGTAGCTGCTTACCGAGCTCATCATATTCATCGCCGATAAAAAAAAAACCCAATTCCGAAACCCTAGCCCTAACCCCTCCTCATGAAGAAGAAGAAGAAGAAGAAGAAGAGCAAATCAACACCACCAGATTCACAGTCCAGTAGATCTGACCTGGGAGATCCTGTAGAGATTTTGCGTGCGAAAATTCGAGGTGAATCGAGAAGTAGAGAGGGGGAGAGAGTAGAGGAGAGGAGTAGGAGGAGGAGGATCAATTAAACTGTTCCTTTTAGGAGGAGAGGACTTTTTTTGTATTTACGAGTCTACGACAACTAGCGCACAGATGGAGAGAGAGAGAGAGAGAGAGAGAGAGAGAGAGGAGGCGAGGGAGGAAGGGGTAGGGGGGTGGTGGGGCCAACAGTGGGTGTGCGTGTCATGATTTGGTTTGTTTTTAGATTATTTAGTTTTAGGATATCTTATAATATTGAAAAATCGTGTTTATATTTTCATATTTTTTCCAAGAAAATATTATAAAATCCTATAATACTAATAAACTAATTAATTAGATTATGTTACAACGTGGGTTACTAAATGGTTGGATTCCTATTTTATTTTTAGTCTCACATTGGTTAGAGATTAGTCTTACATCTTCATTAGGTTGTATAAATAAGACTTTTGCCTCCCACTATGTGATTACACTAAGAAGATATCTTCTATCCTATTTTCTTCTTCATTTTTTTACATTTATTCTAACACGTTATCAGCACGAAGCTCTAACGGGAGAAAATAAGCAAGTGCATATCAGTGAAGCTGCATTTGCACTATCTATAGTGATGCATCGGAAAAAGGTCTGGGTTGTTCTTCAGCAGAATGAGAAGGTGATTGCCTATGCATCCATGCAATTGTGTCATCATGAGAAGAACTATCCTACCTACGATTTGGAGTTGGCAGCGGTCATCTTTGCTTTGAAGTTGTGGAAATATTATCTGTACAGAGAGCGTGTGGAGATCTTCACAGACCATAAGAGCTTGAAGTACGTTTTCACTCAGAAGGAGTTGAACATGAGGCAGCGTCGGTGGCTAGAACTGATGAAGAAATTTGATATATCCTTACAGTATCATCCAGGGAAGGCTAATGTAGTTGCCAATACTTTGAGCAGGTATCTGGTAGCTATGTTCTTGACGCAAAATTGATATTTGTTGGAGGATCTGGAGAGCTTGGGCATTGAGGTGATAGTTCCTGGAATTGAGATACAGATGTGGGATTTGCAGATACATTCAGAGTTGATGGACAGGGTAAAGGCAGCCCAATATGAGAATGTGTCTCTGAGGAGCATCAGAGCTCAAGTGAGAGCAAGATTGGAGGATGATTTCACCATTGCTGAGGATAGTACTTTGCGACACGGTACTAGACTGTGTGTGCCTAGTAGGCAGCTGTGTGAGGAGGTGTTGCAAGAAGCACATCGCTCTCAGTATTTCATGCATCCAGGTGCCAACAAGATGTATCGGGATATACGAGAGAGTGTGTAGTGGTATGGCATGAAGAGGGAGGTGGCATAGTTTGTATCCATATGCTTAGTCTGCCAGCAGGTGAAAGCCAAGAGGTAGAGGTCAGGCGGTTTACTTCAGCCATTACCCATTCCAGAGTGGAAGTGGGAGCACATTACTATGAATTTTGTGTCCGGACTTCCACGATCTCCAGAAGGGAAAGACGCGATTTAGGTCATCGTTGACAAGTTGACCAAGTCGGCCCACTTTTTGCCTTTTAAGGTGGGTTTGTCTACGGAGAATCTGGCAGAGATGTATGTGAGGCAGATCGTCAGGATACATGGGATTCCCATCAGCGTAGTCTTGGATAGGGATAGTAGTTTCACTTCTCATTTCTGGAGGAGTTTGCAGGCGAGCTTGGGCACCCAGCTCAAGTTCAGTAATGCATATCACCCCCAGACGGATGGGCAGTCGGAGAGGACCATTCAGACTCTTGAGGATATGTTGCTCACCTGTGTACTAGATTTTGGAAGATCTTGGGAAGACCATCTCCATTTGGTAGAGTTTGCTTACAACAACAGCTACCAGGCCAGTATAGAGATGTCACTATTTGAGGCTCTATACGGTCGGAGATGTCGCGCTCCCTTGTCTTGGGATGATGTTGGAGAGAGAGCCTTGCTAGGGCTAGAGATGGTGGTGGATGCAGCGAAGAAGGTCAAGCTGATTAGAGATAGACTTCGGGTGGCGTAGGACAAGCAGCGACATTGGGCCAATAGCCACCGGAGACTCTTGGAGTTTGATGTATAGATTTAGATTTTTGTCTTGTGTTGATATTGGTTGTTTGTTAGAGATTAAGTTCTTAAGGTTGTGTTTGTTCTAGGTTGGAGGTCTAGTGTTTCTGAGAATTTTTTCGACATGAGGCACGATTCATTTCGGTGGAGGGGAAAGCTTAGTCTGCGATTCATCGGACCCTTCAGTATTCTCAAGAGGGTTGGTGCAGTTGCCTACATACTAGACTTGCCACCTGCATTAGAGGGAGTGCACAACGTGTTTCATGTGTCACAGTTGAGTCGGTACGTGGCGGATCCTAGTCACGTATTGGATCACTCGGAGATAGAGTTGGGCCCTACTCTCAGCTATCCAGAGCAGCCAGTTGAGATTCTGGATCAGAGAGAGAAGGTGCTGAGGAACCAGACCATTCCCTTGGTATATGTCGCATGGAGGCATCACTCTCCGGGTGAGTCTACTTAGGAGAGGAAGGACAAAATGCGAGAGCGGTACCTGTATTTGTTTGTGCCTTGAGGAATATTCTTTCTTGTTCTGTTTTGCTTTTTTTTTGGGCATTTAGTCTTTGAATTTAGAGGACAAAATTATTTTAAGGGGTATAGACTTGTCACTACCACCTTTTCTAGGAAATAGTATTTTAGTCATTTCATATTTAACTAATTATTGTACATATTGTATATTTATTTATAGTGTTATTTATTTATTGATAGATGTTGCATTATAATTTGGACTTGTGTTAGTGGACCTAACTAGTTTAAAATTGACTCTTGGACCAACATTCATTTTAGTTAGACTTGAGCCCAATAACTAGCCCAAATTATTAAGTTAATGATTTAATTAGTTAAACCATTTATGAATAGAACCTTCCTTCCTTAATCATTTTCTTCATGATAATCCTATAGGGATATATTGGACATTATAAATTGCTTGGAGGTCAAGTAGGAGGGGGCCGTGTCATGCCCCAGTCCCAAAAATATGTAGGACTAGGACACGTAAGCATGCCAGCCGTATGGATATGGCAACTCCAATATATGGAAACCATAACTCATACGTACGCTGTAATATGAATATCAAATTCACAAGTGGTATAAACATATATCACAAGTCACAGGGTATAATCTAAATCTCATCCACAGAAAATCAAATATAAATAAATAACAAGTATCTATGAAACTAGATACTCAATATAAGTATCTAAGGATGATGGTTGGATGGAAACAAATCAACTACCAACTCGAATGGAAAAGTACAACACAATAAACACAATATAGGAATACCAGCTAACAATCATGGGGCTCGGAGAGAAGACATCCTCGAAACATATGTGACTATCCGAATCTGCGCTCCTGCAAATACTCAAGAACAAATACACCTGAAAAGGGACCAGGTCCTCAGAGGGACGTAACAAGATACATAGAAGCAAGCCAATTTGAATACAGTAAACATGCATATAATTTGAAAATAAATAAGTACGTTGTACAAGACAATCTATATGAATGCAAATAAGGACAACTTTTCGACGTATGGGCAATGGTAGGCTACTCGATCTACCTCACAACTCACACACACGTCAATGGACATCAGAAATTGATATACCGCGGGGGTAGCGACCAGCGAGACTCCAGAAATCGATATACCGCGGGGGTAGCGACCAGCGCGACACACGCCCGTAGTGCGAGCTATATACTACGGTTTACCAGAGTGGTTAAAAGCCCATACGCCTAATGATTGTCCTCGATGATACTTAGTGCCATGTGTGTGTCAACATATCTAATACATAGTAATGACTGAAAGAAAACTACACATGCAAGAAATATATAGAAATGCAATAAATATACAGAAATATACTAAGCATGTAAAATACTGTAAGCAATTTGGCAAGGCATCTTGCCTGGTAAGAAAGCTGCAAGGTGTACTGTCTAGAAGTCAACGCGCAGGATCAAAAGCTATGGCCGCAGAACAAATGTCTCCGGATGCTGAAATAAATATCACCAACGTTCCCAAAATAAGCAAAATAGCTAAAAAGCACTTCCCTTTCGTCCAATTTGAACACAGGGACAAAACGGTAATTTCGGATAAAAGTGGGATCCACGTGTGGCCCGCTTTACACAGAAAAACGTGCCAAAGGTAACAGTCTCTAAATGGGACAAATTATAGGTCAAACAATCCTAAATGTCAGTACGAACCCAACGGTATGTCCAAATGTGGATTCCGATGGACCGAACACAATTTTGTCCAAAAAGTCAACTGTAGGGCCCGCCAATTGACGACTTGGTCAACCGTCTCAGAATTGCGTGAAAATTGGGTCACAGGACCAGCGCGTTACCACGAGTCCAGTGGCGCAAGTTTCGTCGCAATCTGACAAGCGTGCACAAAATGCGTGCGACTTCCACAAAAGTTGTGACACGGGGTATGTCCGCGGATACGGGCTGATTCCGGCGCGCGCACGCGTCCGAATCAGTTTCCACGAATTTTACATGTCTGGTTACACTGCATGAACCGTTCGGTACACTTGATACACGGCGGGGCGGTCCCGTTTGGCGGGGCGCGCTCCGTTTCACAACTTTTAGAAATCTGGGAAAAGTGAGTTCGCGGGATTTTGTGACGAATTTAATTCTGTCCACAGTAGCTAATAATCTAGGGTTATTTAACAGAAAATAAACTAGGTCAAGTGGTCTACGCATATAAAAAAGAATCACCGAATTCGGATATCTGTGGTGGGAGATACGAACTCGGCAACATGGGTGGTCACCGCAGTTTTTTGCGATCCCAGAATTCGGTCTGCTTGCGCCAACTTGGGCGCTGTTTTCGCTTATGGGTACACGTTGTTCGAGGTCTGCTATCATACAGATATGGGAGAGGGTTAAGAGGTGAGCATACCGGTGAAGACGGAACGGCATTTGGTTGAGCGAGTCGACGGAAAGCAACTCCGGAACAAAGGTACCTCGAGTGGAAATCTGCAGTGCGCGAGGTCGCGGTCGTCGGGATTGGTTTGGACGGCCTGGCGGGGTTCTCTGGCTGCGGTGACTGCTCTCTCTAGGTCTAGATGAGAAGAGTAGGGTCTGGAGGTTTTAGGTTAGGGTTTTATGAAATATATATATATATATATATATATATATATATATATATATATATATATATATATATATATATATAATAGGAATAGGAAGAGAGGAGAGAGGAGGCGGGTCCGTGGGGGGGTCGGGTCTGGAGAAAATAGCAAGGGGGCGCTGGCTTGTGGGAATGTATTGGTTTTGCTTTGCTTTTGTTGGAATGCTAACGTTTGCTTTGATTTGGTTTGCTTTGTTTGCTTGTTATTAGTAATAGTTATATTATTATTAGTTTATTAGTTTATTATTATTAGTTAATTAATACTTTCTTTTCTTTTCTTTTCTTTTTCTTTTTCTTTTTGAATATATATATATTTATATATTTGTTTATATATATATATATATATATATATATATATATATATATATATACTCATAAGAAAATTTATAGATTAGAATAATGCACATTATTAAGCTAGCAACTGCTCAAGGGGTCTCCTACATGGAATAAATTCCGAAAAATTTCTAATGGTCTCATAAATCCTCTAAGTGCACCAACACCTAAAATAAAAATTATTAAAAATCTATTTCTCCTATTTAGCCACTAATTACTATAATTAAATTAATAATTAATAAATAAAAAGGGTATATATGATTTTTAGGAATAGGGGTTTTACATTCTACCCAACTTATAAAAATTTCGTCCTCGAAATTAAAATTAAGCCAGGGTAGAAAGCAAGGATGGTATAAGATTTACATTGTTTAAAATGCAAGGCTAAGTTTAAAGGGGTGGGCGATGTTGCGCGTTGCACCTCCCAAAAATTATAGAAAAGTCCACATGAGCGAAAAATAGGTTTCTTCATGTGTCATGTCCAATGGTGTGGACACCTAAATGCTCTTTTTCATAAAAGCGCCCAACAAATAGAAAATTGTACAAAGATGAGAATTGGATGATGGGCACGTCTAGGATAAGGGTGTGGAATTTGTAGGAAGGTAGTGACTAGTGAAGTGCTCCAATTATCGAAGCAATGGTAAGGTGCGCTAAGTGATACCATGTTGTAAAACTAAATAAAAATACCGTGTTCTATTTCTAAGTGGATTTGAGCTAGCCTCAGTCTCACTATCTAAGCCAAGTAGGTCTAATTCTTAGGTGAGGGGGTTCACAATCTATCGACCTTTAAAATTTATCCATCTATCACCTAAGGCTATACATTTAGAAAAAATATTTCTCAAATTATTTAATCATGTTATTCAATCCTCAAAGTTTTAACACCGAACATATCACCTATGATATGCCCTTAATTAATTATAAAAGAGGGTCAATAAGTCATGTAATTAGCCTTATGGGGTATATCTAGTACTATCAGTGTCAACTTATACCAGCATGAGGTTTCGCCTTTCGGAAATAAGGGAAGACGGAGAGCAGTAATAAAGAATTCAAGGTAAAGGTGACAGAATGCAAGTACGAGGTTCAAAGAGATTAAGGAATTCGGAAAGAGAGTTGTCAGGACAGTTGTGGATTGAAATCCAATTTTTTTGGTAATTTTCTATTTACATGCTCGTATCAGTATAGTTATGTAACCGATACGATGTGTCAGACATGTCTAGGGCAAGTATATCCGTCTACTATCTCAATCCACGTAAAGTAGTCATGCGAAGAGCGAACCAAGCGCACTAAGGTTAGCTAGACCTTAATACCCCGATTCTGATTAGGCAATTGTATCATTGTGTGCACCCAATAATACATATGCCATGAGCAAGCTCGATAAAAGAATAAGCTTGCAAAAACTAGGCTATAATAGCAGCATAAGTCAAGGTAGTACAGCAAACATAAATACGCTGGATTATGATAAAAAAGGTGCATAACAATTCAAGTTCACAAAACATAAGACTCCATAATCTCTACAGTGGTCATACTGAATCCTTGCCTAAGTCGATAGTCGACCAAATAGGGATATGGTCTCTAAGTTCTACAGTCTGAAAAGAAAACACCGTCGTCCTAAGCTAGCATACAGTTAATGTTGTTATTCAATAATAGGGCAAAAGATTATGTGATACTAGGTTGTGAGGTATACTACCCAACTTATAACAATAAACTAATACTGTAATTGTCTTAAGGATAACGTAGAAGCTCATGTTAAGGTCTACGAGAAGGGGTCTTGGTACTTATTAGGGCATAGGTCATGGTCGTCTTAAGTCTTAGTCTTAGTGCAAGTGTCAATAGTAAGAATGGAACAGTTACTGGTCGTCAAGGGGAAAGGATCTAACTCATATCGAGGTGGGGGTACAGGTTACGCAATTTAAAACTAAGGGATAAGCACCAGGTCTCAATCTACAAGAATAGCTTAAACCATCAAGTTCTAACTACTAAGCACACAATTCAAAAATTCAAGAGTAACAACCAAAATCCTAGCAAGCTATATATATCCTAACATAGAATAAATTCACTTGGTCTATAATCAGAAGTGTCAGATGGCACGAGTTGAAAGATAAAGAATAGAGGAACAAAATTTAGTCATCGTGCAACTAGCGAACGCTAAGGTCGCAGAGGAACAATATATGAAATTAAAATAGGGGCTCTAGATAGCATCGTAGTTTTCTAAGGAGGAGTGGTATGCTAGTTGCTATATTCGAGGTATGATCAAGAAAAAGTGTTAATTACATTCCTCTAGGCTTCCTAAGGTGCTGTCTACTAATAATAAGACAATGATCTAAGTTTATAGTTCTCCAATACTTATCTAACTATGAAGGTTAGGTTCAGTCCTAATATTCAACTTTGGTTTTCTATTGGTTCCTCGATACTAGGGTCAAACATTATGGTAAAACTTCTAACTAACTCTAGTAGCGTCTATACTACTCTCAAGTCTTCATAATACATCAAGGGGTAATGGTAAACCAATCTATAGATAAGGAATTCTAGGGTTCACTAGATATTCTAAACTTAGTGGTGTGTCTATATTCTCGTTGTATTCTTAATAGGTGTGCTACCATAATTATCATCCTAATAATAGGGTTCCTATATTCTAGGAGGGGGCTATACTCAAGGAACTATTAGGGAAGTAAGGAATCAAGCATGATACAATTATTCATATAGAATGGATTGGAAGAAAAGCGAATCATAGTCAATTGTGGATGAGATCCTATACTCTATTCCTAGGTACAGGCTTGCTCGGTACAGTAACGTAACCGAGACAATATACTCTCGACCTGCATGGGCCACCACAAAAATATGTCACGCCCCAGTCCCAAAAATACGTAGGACTAGAACACGTAAGCATGCCAGCCGCATGGATATGGCAACTCCAATATATGAAAACCATAACCCATACGTACGCTGTAATATGAATATCAAATTCACAAGTGGTATAAACATATGTCACAAGTCACAGGGTATAATCTAAATCTCATCCACAGAAAATCAAATATAAATAAATAACCAGTATCTATGAAACTAGATACTCAATATAAATATCTAAGGATGATGGTTGGATGGAAACAAATCCACTACCAACTCGAATGGAAAAGTATAACACAATAAACACAATATAGGAATACCAGCTAATAATCATGGGGCTCGGAGAGAAGACATCCTCGAAATATATGTGACCATCCGAATCTGCGCTCCTGCAAATACTCAAGAACAAATACACCTGGAAAGGGACCAGGTCCTCAGAAGGACGTAACAAGATACATAGAAGCAAGCCAATTTGAATACAGTAAACATGCATATAATTTGAAAATAAATAAGTACGTTGTACAAGACAATCTATATGAATGCAAATAAGGACAACTTTTTGACGTATGGGCAATGGTAGGCTACTCGATCTACCTCACAACTCACACACACGTCAATGGACATCAGAAATCGATATACTGCGGGGGTAGCGACCAGCGAGACTCCAGAAATCGACATACCGCGGGGGTAGCGACCAGCGCGACACACGCCCGTAGTGCGAGCTATATACTATGGTTTACCAGAGTGGTTAAAAGCCCATACGCCTAAGATTGTCCTAGATGATACTTAGTGCCATGTGTGTGTCAACATATCTAATACATAGTAATGACTGAAAGAAAACTACACATGCAAGAAATATATAGAAATGCAATAAATATATAGAAATATACTAAGCATGCAAAATACTGTAAGTAATTTGGCAAGACATCTTGCCTGGTAAGAAAGCTGCAAGGTGTACTGTCCAGAAGTCAACGCGCATGATCAAAAGCTATGGCCGTAGAACAAATGTCTCCGGATGCTGACATAAACATCACCAACGTTCCCAGAATAAGCAAAATAGCTAAAAAGCACTTCCCTTTCGTCCAATTTGAACACAGGGGCAAAACGGTAATTTTGGATAAAAGTGGGATCCACGTGTGGCCCACTTTGCACCAAAAAATGTGCCAAAGGTAACAGTCTCTAAATGGGACAAATTATAGGTCAAATAATCCTAAATGTCAGCACGAACCCAACGGTATGTCCAAATATAGATTTCGATGGACCGAACACAATTTGTCCAAAAAGTCAACTGTGGGGCCCGCCAATTGACGACTTGGTCAACCGTCTCAGAATTGCGTGAAAATTGGGTCACAGGACCAGCGCGTTACTATGAGTCCAATGGCGCAAGTTTCGTCGCAATCTGACAAGCGTGTACAAAATGCGTGCGACTTCCACAAAAGTTGCGACACGGGGTGTGTCCGCGGATACGGGCTGATTCCGGCGCGCGCACGCGTCCGAATCAGTTTCCACGAATTTTACGTGTCTGGTTACACTGCATGAACCGTTCGGTACACTTGGTACACGGTGGGGCGGTCCCGTTTGGCGGGGCGGTCTCGTTTGGCGGGGCGCGCTCCGTTTTACAACTTTTAGAAATCTGGGAAAAGTGAATTCGTGGGGTTTTGTGACGAATTTAATTCTGTCCACAATAGCTAATAATCTAGGGTTATTTAACAGAAAATAAACTAGGTCAAGTGGTCTACGCATATAAAAAAGAATCACCGAATTCGGATATCTGTGGTGGGAGATACGAACTCGGCAACATTGGTGGTCACCGCAGTTTTTTATGATCCCAGAATTCGGTCTGCTTGTGCCAACTTGGGCGCTATTTTCGCCTATGGGTACACGTTGTTCGAGGTCTGCTATCATACAGATATGGGAGAGGGTTAAGGGGTGAGCATACCGGTGAAGATGGAACGATGTTTGGTTGAGCGAGTCGACGGAAAGCAACTCCGGAACAAAGGTACCTCGAGTGGAAATCTGCAGTGCGCGAGATCGCGGTCGTCGGGATTGGTTTGGACGGCCTGGCGGGGTTCTCTGGTTGCGGTGACGGCTCTCTCTAGGTCTAGATGAGAAGAGGAGGGTCTGGAGGTTTTAGGTTAGGATTTTATGAAATATATATATATATATATATATATATATATATATATATATATATATATATATATATATATATATAGAATAGGAATAGGAAGAGAGGAGAGAGGAGGCGGGTCCGTGGGGGGGTCGGGTCTGGAGGAAATAGCAAGGGGGGCGCTGGCTTGTGGGAATGTATTGGTTTTGTTTTGGTTTTGTTGGAATGCTAACGTTTGCTTTGATTTGGTTTGCTTTGTTTGCTTGTTATTAGTAATAGTTATATTATTATTAGTTTATTAGTTTATTATTATTAGTTAATTAATACTTTTTTTTCTTTTCTTTTCCTTTTTCTTTTTGAATATATATATATACATTTATATATTTGTTTATATATATATATATATATATATATATATATATATATATATATATATATATATATATATATATATATATATATATACTCATAAGAAAATTTATAGATTAGAATAATGCACATTATTAAGCAAGCAACTGCTCAAGGGGTCTCCTACATAGAATAAATTCCGAAAAACTCCTAATGGTCCCATAAATCCTCTAAGTGCACCAACACCTAAAATAAAAATTATTAAAAATCTATTTCTCCTATTTAGCCACTAATTACTACAATTAAATTAATAATTAATAAATAAAAAGGGTATATACGATTTTTAGGAATAGGGATTTTACAGGCCGGCCATTAGAGGAGGAATTCTCTCTCTCATCTTCCCTCTTTTTATTCCAAATTTAGATCTACAATTGTTCTTCCCCAAATTCTCCTTTCCTCCACCAAATCCTTACCAAATTCCTTCCAATTTCTTTCCTGCTTCACCATTAGAAGCTCTAGAAGGAAGGAGGAGTCAAGGATCTAGAAGGAGAAGAAGATTGCACAAGTTGAAGACTCTTTGTGTCCAATTGGAGACTTGCATTGGAAATCCATCTTTCAATCAGATTTTTTTCTATTTAGACTCTAAATCTGTTGTTTAATCATTATGAACCTTCCAATATATTAGGGCTACCTATAGGAAGAAGATTTGACTACAAGGGACCCCCTATTGTGAATGTTATGGTGTATTTTGTGCCCAATTTGGAGGAAAATCGAGATTGGTGCACCATATGTTTGTCAATAGGTCAATTGAACCAAATTGACATATGTTTAATTCTGTGGGACTAGTGTCGTATCCATAATTGGATACGTATAGACCATATCATGGCAATTTGGTGATACAGATTGATTTGGGGGATTTTCCTTCGATACGGGAGGTTGCATATGTCATATTATGACACGGGCACGTAGTTGAGTAGCTAACACTTTATATTATTCATAATTATGATTCTAGACTTGTTCGTATCCTTCGTGATACGTTTGGTGATGTGTTGGAGCCGTATCGCAAGCATATCATAGATTAAATGTGATACAGGGGCGATGTACTCCAAGTGTTTGAGGATTTGTTTCATACTCTAATTAGTTATGTTAATATCTATATTAGTATGGTTATATATATATATATATATATATATATATATATATATATATATATATATATATATATATATATATATATATAAGTTTATTTTAGTTCATATATTTTCGGATGAGATTGTATGAGTGTATTTGGTGTTCATTAGTGTACACTTATGTATATGTGTTAGTATGTGTCTGTGTGTTGTATATGGGGGAATGGGCATGTGTGTTCAGTCGAGCACATGTGGGAGGAGTTATGACTATAGGGTGTGCTATGCATAGATGCACAACAGTAGTCGGGGGCTCCTGTCTTCAGAACAGCATTAGCAACAGCCAACTGCTGTTGGTGACTGCCCGTGGGCAGTATGTTGCTCACTGCTTTGAGCAGTCGGTATGTGCACTGAACCATGTCTGAATGCACAGTTTAGAGGAGATGGCTGTTGTGTTAAACATAGCAGCTGGACGCATGTAAGGGTTTGCTCAGGTGATCTAATGCATGGAGGAGCAGCTAGTGGTCTATTATTCAAGGACAGGGAGCAATAACCAATATAGAAGTGTTTGTTAAGATGTTAGTGTCACGCCCCGATCTCCCACAGGCTATTTCGGCCGTTCCCGCTAGGCGAGAATCACCCTTGCCAGCGCTCCGCGGAACGATCGCTTGACCCATCCGGGCGTGATGCCGCACGAGCGTGATCCACGTCCGTGCAAGGCCATGGTTCATTGGCTGGCGATAAGAGTTCTAAGCCACAGAGTCGCACAGATTGTCCGAGTGCAGCGGAGTCATGAACGCATAGCGATTCGGTCACAAGTTCTCTGAGTTGACAAATATAGCGGAAGCATTGAAACACAAGTTGAAGTAAAGCAAGCTCTTTTATTGATATGAACATGTGTTACAGGCGGCGTATAGCCGAGATTACAAGTCGCTCAAGCCTCTCTTTCTGAAACATAAAGCGTGCCAAGTGGCTACAATTATGGAATGATTGTACAGGCAATGTTCGGCGATGTTCACAACTTATGTCTTGTATATGTGCTTCTGTTCCGGACGTACCGTTGCTTCGGAGTGATGTTCACGCCTTAGCACGCACGTTGGAGGCGTCCGCACCCTGCATACAAACTGGTGGATTATCAGTACATTGAATGCACTGGTGGGGAAGCTACTCGCCCGCTCGACAAATCCAAACACGTAATACAGGTTCCGTGCACAACTATTAAGTTGTCTTTCTAGTTGTCTTAGGATCAGTTTCATGCAAGATTTGAATAGCCTAACATGTCGGGCAGTGCGCCGTGCGATGTTTGAGGAAACACGACGAGACTTACCAACTTACCATCTCCTTCCCTGTCCAAGGCAAACATTGAGGCAAACATTGTTAATTTTAGCACGGGCAAGAATTAACATTCAGAAGACATAGCATATGCAAACACGATATTGTGGGCAAGATCACGTTATGAGCATACGATTTACAGGAGTATCAGGTGTGTTGCATATAATGATTTACTTGGAATATATTAGACACCGTTTGGTATCTTTTACCTGACTATCCGAATCACCTGCACAACTTACCATGCCTTCCCTGCCACGGAGACACAAGTTAGTATGCAACAGGTTCAAATATACATGATGATCACTGGCTTGATTGCCATAATGGACTAGTCTGTGACGAAGATGGTTTGCTACGTGCAAGAACGTGAGGCGCCGCATACCACCTTGTCCAAGTACGTGAGACTAAACGTGAGTTCCGTCCAGAGCCGGAACGGTGCCAGTGCCCCAGCAGCCGCCCGCAGGAACTATACCTTGTGCACAAGTTGTCCGTGATCTAACAATAACATTCATTCGCCCGAAGGCTACGTGATTATCGCCAGTAGGCTACGTGCAAGAACGTGATTATCGCCCGGAGGCTACGTGAATATCCGCCCGGAGGCTACGTGAACAATCATTCGCCCGAAGGCTACGTGAGTACAAGACAAGCAGTATTACATAATTTATTTCGTTCAGTGAATGTCTTTTGCCTTGATGCAATTCTCCTGGAGCGGAGATTGCCTTGGTGATCTAGCGGTCCCGAACACTTGCAGGTTTATTCAGGCACGGAACGACCACGTAGTAGTCTCCCGGGGTTTGGATGAAGGCAAGGCAACAAACAAGCAGACAAGCATGCGTTTCTAAGGAACGTAAGCTGGCACGTTGCTCGGACCCGAAGGTAAGCCGAGAGTTGAAACCGTTAAGGGACTTAGCATGCGAGGGTCTGAACATAAGCAGTGTTTCAATTTCCATGTTCTAGCAAGCAATACAAGTTGGAATTATTCCCTTAGCTAGGTGCATTGGATTTATTAGCATGCAAGGGGTGAATCACCTAGCGACTAGCATGAATATTCCAGATTTTATGTGTGCTGGCTAAGCAAAGACAAGTTCACCGTAGCCACCCACCTTAGCGATGATTCGCCTCGGTAGAGCGATACGTCAAGCGAGCCTCTGAAAGCCTAAGCCGAGATTCCTGTAGGGACAAGTCTGGATATCTTTTGCTTCTCGTTTGAGGCAAGACGGGTCGGGACAGTTGCACTATTGCCGATTGAGTCGGCAGTCCGCTTGAGCAGAACGGGGTGTTACAGTTAGTACTCGTGATGTTAGTTCAAGATGGACAAGAGGTGAGGTATCAAGTGATGGATTAGTTAGGTAATATATGTTGGATATCAGTTAGGAAGTTAAGTTATCATAGTAAGATATTAGATATAAATTGATGCATGTAGTTGAGATATCAGGTATTGACTGATACCTATACGTATCAGTAGAAAATTGGAGGAGCTTGTGGTGTGTTAGGTTGGATTGTTATTAGTTTTGGATGAGGTATGGGTTGGTTGTAGTAGTAGTTGGTAAGGTAGTATATGCATGTTAGAGTAAGATAAGTTAGATGTTAGTGGTTAGTATGTATAAGTATCATGGTTAGTTAGGTGATAGTTACTGCTAGCTAATGCATTAATAGTATATGTTAGCATGTAGCATTAGTAGTTAATAATACATGTTATTTAGTTATGATATATGTTAGTCCTATATATGAGTTAGTATGTATGTTAATATATATACATTAGTTAGGAGATATTAATATTGGTTAATATTAGTTTTCGTTTACCTTGGGTTATACCAAGGTAATGAGGGTATGTATCATGGGGTATTGGTATTAAATACCAAGAGGGTAGTTGGGTGGTGATACCAATATAGCTCAAAGCCAAGATATCAAATAGAGTTGGTAGTATATAATGTATTATTATGTATCTTGTGATACTATATATCTATGATACTCTATTATCCTAATACAACTAACATGGCCTAGATAAGTAGTGTAATAACCCAATAACCTAGAGATGGACTCATACAACCTAGAAATAGTTAGTTTGACCAAGTTTGACTAGTTTGACCTAGAGTTAACTTAGCTTTACTGTTTTGACTTAGACTTGGCCTACTGACCTAGATTTTGACTATTTTAACTTGTATTCATTCCAAAACCATGTATTGATGTAATATTCCATATTTAGGTCTTTGAGGCACCGATTCAGACATCTTCGATACTGTTCATCGGATTGCAGGCGAGTACATTCTCTGACATTTTCCCGTTCATGATATCCTCTATGTTTCTTATATTTAGTATAGATATCCTTAATTTCCTGACATTTGGTTACACGGATTGGTATTCCTAGATCCTGTCATGAGATGTTATTCATGGTAGTTCCTGTTGTATTTCTTGTGCGAGCCCCGTTGTTCTTATACAGGTATGTTCACTATTTCATGAGAAGATTAGCTCCCTTCTCAAAGAATTTCATGTCATAGCGTGCCATGGTTGGATCCACTATACTAGTCGGGGGCGGGGAGTATGTAGTGTAGATATGTGATTATACCCTGCAGTTCTTATTTTTCTTCTATAGTGTTACTCATACACCGCATGTATGATTAACCAGGCACGTGGTTCTTGAGCAGTACCCAAGCCGATCATATGTTGTCACTAATACTCACTCACTTAGATGTATCTCTTGATTCTATATATGTTGTTCGTATCTCTTGTATGTATTTCATGTATTTTCTTATTCCTGTATATTTCTACCATGCTTTATTCATCTTGTATATGCTCTCTATTTACTGTTACATAGTTTTTATCATTTATTGGAACTGCTGCTAGAGGTATACTTTGCTCCAATCCTGACGGGATGTATTTTTCTCAGATGATACCGAGGAGTGGTATCTCACTCACTACGGACCTCAGGACGTAGTTGGCTTAGAGCTGGAGACTGTGGCTCATGAAGGACTTATCCCAGTTGAGACAGACGACACTTTACCACTAGCTTAGTAGATAGGCTAATTTTGTACTGGATTTGTCTCTAACTATAGACAGTTAGTCTTATATTATTTTTGGTGACTCATTGAATATTATTTCTGTCTTATGAGTTATATCTTAACTTTTCAGTTCTTTATATCATATTCGTGCAATTGTTCTATTTTATAGTTCTGTGATTGAGTATTCATATTTTATTGGTGGTATTATATATCTTGATGATCATTATTACTAGATAGTATAGTTTATCCAAATAACGTTCTACCATCAATGCTGCGACGTAGGCTGGACGTACCAACGTTCTCGTTCCCTTACATCGGGTGCGGGTTATGACAATGATAGATCCATACTCTCTGAAAACCCAGAAGACGTTGTCTTAGAAAAGATACAAGCCCAAGAGGAGGCTTAGGTACCTGAAAGCAAAGCGATCTCTATGTTTTATACATATACAAGAGAGGTATGGGATCGCAAAGATATAACAATAGATGATATATTCTCATTCTCAATAGCTACTGAAATATCTAAAGGCATTGATCACACTGAACCACGTAGCATCGATGAATGTCGACAAAGAAAAGATTGGCAAAAATGGAAGGATGCTATTCAAGAAGAATTTGATTTCCTTAATAAACGTGGAGTGCTTGGACCTATAGTACTGTAACACCCCGTTCTGTTCTAGCGGACTGCCGACTCAATCGGCAAAAGTACAACTGTCCCGACCCGCTTTGCCTCAAACAAGAAGCAAAGGATATCCAGACTTGTCCCTACAGGAATCCGGCTTGGACTTTCAGAGGCTCGCTTGACGTATCGCTCTACCGAGGCGAATCATCGCTAAGGTGGGTGGCTATGGTGAACTTGTCTTTGCTTAGCCAGCACACATAAAAATCTGGAATATCATGCTAGTCGCTAGGTGAATCACCCCCTACATGCTAATAAGAATCCAACGCACCTAGCTAAGGGAATAATCCCAACTTGTATTGCTTGCTAGAACATGGAAATTGAAACACTGCTTATGTTCAAACCCTCGCATGCTAAGTCCCTAACGATTTCATCTCTCGGCTTACCTTCGGGTCCGAGCAACGTGCCTGCTTATGTTCCTTAGAAACGCATGCTTGTCTGCTTGGATGTTGCCTTATTTTTATCCAACTCCGGGAGACTACTAAGTAGTCGTTCCGTGCATGTTTGACCCTGCAAGTATCCGGGACCGTTAGGTCACCAGGCAGCCCCGAACCAGGGGAATGCATCAAGACAAGTTAATCACTGTACATAATCATGATTCAAGCACCTTCTGTAATCGTGCACTACTGTACTACTGTTCTACTGTACCACTGTACCACTGTACTCCTGTTCTACAGTACTCGAGTATCTAGTGAAATTGGAAACTGACCCTGACCTGCATGTCGCGGACAACTCGGAAACGAGGCATAGTTCCACGGACGGTCTTCGGGGCACTGGGGCCGCTCCGATCCGGATGGAACTCCACTGTTTCAGCCAACTGTACTGGACGAGATAGTGTGCAGCGTCCACCGTTCTTTCGCTGCATACCATCCGCTCCATGGCTGAACCTTACTGTATAGTCTACTGTACTAAACAAGATGGCTTGTAGCGCCCACTGTACTTTCGTTGCAAACTATTCTCGTTTAAGACTAGTGTCCTTTATGGCTATGCCAGCGACTCATGTTCATATAGATAAGTCATCCTCGCTTAGCGGCTACCCGCGTGCGAGTTACTGCATCGTATCAAGAACATCTGAACACCTGAACGATCATGTTAAAACGACCCTCGTGTATGCATATGCTATGCTCCTGAATGTTTATACTTGCCCGTGCATGAATTATAATGTTTGCCTCAATGTTTGCCTTGGACAGGGAAGGAGATGGTAAGTTGGTAAGTCTCGCCGTGTTTCCTCAAACATCGCACGGCGCACTGCCCGACACGTTAGGCTATTCAATATTTGCATGAAACTGATCCTAAGGCAACTAGAATGACAACTTAATAGTTGTGTACGGAACCTGTGTTACGTGTTTGGATTTGTCGAGCGGGCGAGTAGCTTCCCCACCAGTGCATTCAATGTACTGATAATCTACCAGTTTGTATGCAGGGTGCGGGAGAACCTCGTTCGGTACGGATGCCTCCAACGTGCGTGCTAAGGCGTGGATATCACTCCGAAGCAACGGTGCGTTCGGGACTGAAGCACATATACAAGACATAATATTGTGAACATAGCCCGAACTCGCCTGAACATCGCCTGTACAAATCATTCCACAGTTGTAGCCACTTGGCACGCTTTTACTGTTTCAGAGAGAGAGGCTTGAACGACTTATAATCTCGGCTATACGCCGCCTGTAACACATGTTCATATCAATAAAAGAGTTGCTTTACTTCAAACTTGTGTTTCAATGCTTCCGCTATATTTGTCAACTCAGAGAACCTGTTACCGATCGCCTATGTGTTCATGACTCCGCTGCACTCGGACAATCTGCGCGACTCTGTGGCTTAGAACTCTTACCGCCAGCCAATGAATCACGGCCTTGCACGGGCGCGGTTCACGCTCGTGCGGCATCACGCCCGGATGGGTCAAGCGATCGTTCCGCGGGAGCGCTGGCGAGGGTGATTCCCGCCTAGCGGGAACGGCCAATTTGCCTGCGGGAGATCGGGGCGTGACAAGTACAAACACCAAATGACGTCAGATCGGTAGGTTACAATTGAGTATTTGTAAGAAACCAAAATGAAAATAATAAAATTGCTCAATTTAAGGCACAATTAGTGGCCCAAGGGTTT
The DNA here is from genome assembly GCA_036927795.1 of Iris macrosiphon. Classification (NCBI taxonomy): domain Eukaryota; kingdom Viridiplantae; phylum Streptophyta; class Magnoliopsida; order Asparagales; family Iridaceae; genus Iris; species Iris macrosiphon. The sequence continues at coordinate 131,894,425 of JAYESA010000003.1, forward strand.
TCTCAGAGATTCAGGATTGATTACGAAGAGATGTATTCTTCCGTAATGGATACAACAACGTTCCGTTATTTGATAAGTCTGACAGTTGAGAAAAAACTGGACATTAGACTTATGGACGTTGTAACAGCCTATCTATATGGTGATTTAGATAGCGATATCTATATGAAAATTCCAGATGGATTTAACCTACCCAGCTCAAAAGCTAAGAACATGCATTCCATAAAGCTAAGACATTCATTGTATGATTTGAAACAATCCGGAAAGGTGTGGTACAACCGTCTTAGTGAATATATGAAAATGGAGGAATATGAGAATAATCCTATATGCCCATGTCTTCATAAAGAAATATAAGGAGGGTTTCACTATAGTCGCAGTATATGTCGATGACATAAACTTGATTGGGACAAGACATAAAATCAATGAGACTGCAAACTATCTAAAAAAGGAGTTCGAGATGAAAGATCTCGGAGATACAAAATATTATCTCGGATTATAAATTGAGCATTGCACTAATAGAATTTTAGTACATTAATCCAAATACACAAAAAAATATTAAAACAGTTCAATATGGATAAATCTTATCCCCTTAGCACTCCAATGGTTGTTCGATCTTTAGATATCAATAAAGATCCATATCGTCCTAAGGACGATAATAAAATGATGCTAGGACCTGAAGTACCGTACCTTAGTGCCATTGGAGTATTAATATATCTATCACAATGTACAAGGCCAGGCATATCATTCTCTGTCAATCTGTTGGCTAGATATAACTCGGTGCCAACTCGCAGACATTGGAATGGCATTAAACATGTGATGAGATATCTTCGTGGAACTACCGACATATGATTATTTTATACTTGTGGTTTATTTGACATCGCGAATCTAGTTGGCTTTGCAGATTCAGATTATTTATATGATCCCCATAAAGTTTATTCACAAACTGGATGTGTTTCTTAATAGCAATGCAGTTATTTCTTGGCGGTCAACAATACAGACAATGGTTGCTACCTCCTCAAATCACTCAAAAATATTGGCTCTCCATGAAGCAAGTAGAGAATGTATTTGGCTGAGATCGTTGATTCAACACATTCGTAGCTCCTGTCACCTTTTCCCTACCATAGATACTCCAACTGTTATTCATAAGGATAATGCAACATGTATTACACAAATTTTAGGTAGATTCATTAAAGGAGACATGACCAAGCACATCTTACCGAAGTTTTTTTATACTCATGAGCTTCAGAAGAACTTTAATATTAACGTCTGACAAGTTCGCTCAAGTGATAATCTTGCAGACTTGTTCACCAAATCGTTGCCAAAGTCAACTTTTCAGAAACTAGTTCATAGAATTAGAATGCGACGTCTTCATCAGCTGACTGTTCAGGATTATCATCATCAGGGGGAGTGATTGTCACTACCATATTTTCTAGGAAAGGATATTTTAGTCATTTGGTAATTAATTAAATATTGTGCATGTTAAATTTTATTTATTGTATTATTTATTTATTATTAGCATGTTAGATTTATTTTTGGACTTGTGTTAGTGGACCAACTAGTTTAGTTTAGACTCATGGACCAACATTTAATTCTAGTTAGAATTGAGCTCAATAATTAGAAGCCCAATTATTAGGAGGATGATTAATTATGTTAAACCCATTAGACTAGAAGCTTCCCTCCTTAATTAATTTTTTTATGAGAGACCCCAAGGGATATTTTAGACTTTATATAGTAGCTTGAGGGAGGGAGCAAGTGAGGCCTATATAAATGGGATAAAAACTTTCTCTCTCTCTTCATTTTTCATTCCAAATCTAGATCTAGAAAATTTCCTCAACCAAATCCCTACCAAATTTTCACCCAATTATTTTCCAAATCACCATTAGAGGCTATTAAAGCAAGGATCTACAAGGAGGAAGCATGGATCTACAAAGAGGAGCAAGGATCTACAAGTTGGAGGCCAATTTCACCAATTTTGGAGGTTTCATTGGGAATCCATCTCCCAATAGGTATAATTCAGTTTTTCCCCTTAATTTAGGTTCTAAATCTAATATTTAACCATGGAAAATCAACCCATATGCATAGGCTACCCATAGGTTTTGGTTTTGTGTTCATAGGAGGTCTATTGAGAAAGTTATGGTATTTTTGTGTCAATTTTTGGGGAATTCCGAAATTGACATTTGTTGTGTGTGTCAATTGGTCCTATAGATCAATTTGGCATGTGCTTGTGTGTTTAGGGCTAGTGTCGTATCCACAATTGGGTACGTGTAGGTCGTATCCTATCAATTTGGTGATACGTGTTAATTTGGAGATTTTTCCTCCGACACGGGACTTTGAGCATGTCACATTTTGACACGAATACGTAGATTTATATTTGACTCTTCGTATTGTTCATAAATAATATATATGACTTGTTCGTGTCCTTCGGGGTACGTTTGGATGTGTGGTGGACTCGTGTCGCATGCGTATCCTAAATCTAGTGGGATACGGGATGATACGGTCCATGTATGTGCAATTTAATTGTAGATCTAATTCTTTTGTGTTCTTATTTCATGGAGAAGTGTAATTTATATATATATATATATATATATATATATGTATATATATATATATATATATATATGTATATATATATATATATATATATATATATATATATATATAATATTGTGTATATATATTTATGTAATGTTGTGTCTTAGATCTATGTACCTATGCATATACTATATGTGTATATTTATTATGTAGCTATTTTTCTACATGTAGATATATATTTATAAGTGGTAGTATATGTATATATAATATAGTAGATATATTTATATGTGGTTATATATATAGTTATATTATATATTGTTATGTATTTATATAGTGTATGATTTTATATACGTATACATATATGTATAGTTATATATACATATTAATATGTATGTGTGTGTATGTTACTATGTGGTATTTTATACAATTTACTATGTATAAGTGTATGTATAGTTATATATATAGTTTTATATATATATTGTATAAATATATATTGTGGGTTATATATATGTATTTAAATATATATTGTATAAATATATATTATGGGTTATATATATGTATTTAAATATATATTGTATAAATATATATATATTATGGATTATATGTATTTAAATATATATTGTATAAATATATATTGTGGGTTATATATATGTATTTAAATATATATTATATAAATATATATGGTGGGTTATATATGTATTTAAATATATATATGGTAATTAATATATATATATATATATATAAATATGTTCCTAATTACTATTTGTATTATACTATATATGTATATATTTAGTTGTAGCACATAATATTATTGAGTAAGTTAGTATATTTTAGTTATCAATGGTTATGAGAATCTTTTATATATTATATATTTTTAGGTATGTATGTACGTATATATGTATTAATAGTTAGTGTGTAGTTGGTAGTTAGTATTTATTCTATTAGTACATACTAGAGTTATATTGGATTGATATATATAATTATTGTTGGGTAGTTAGTACATATATGAAGTTTTGGCAATTACCTTGAGATACCAAGGTAAGTATCAAGATATACCAAGGTATGAGTAGTAGGTATTGGCATAGTAATATGATAGTTATAAACTAATTATGGGTTGGTATTAAGGTGACTAAAATAAGATATATAGTATGGTATAAATACTAAATACATGGTAGTTTATAGTTATAGTTGGATAGTTAATATATATATATACTAGAGTGACATTACCTTGAGATACCAAGGTAAATGCCAAGGTATTAAGGATACCCAAGGTATTGGGTTTGGGTTTCAAGATAGAGGTTTAGTATTGCGATACCAAGTTGGTTCAAAACCAAGATAATCATTTAGCATTTGTAATTATGATTTATATATATTTAATATTGCTTTATTATAGATATGTGATATTTACCTATTGTTTGCGTATCCTGAGATACGGTATCTTAGTATCCTAAGTTGTAGCTTGTATGACCTAGATTCATAGTGTGTGAGCCCAATATTTTGAGTTAGACTTATGCAACCTAGAAATAGGTAGTTGACCATAGTTTGACTATAGTTTGACCGGTTTGACTTAGAGTTGACCTAGTGTAAACCCCCTGATTTTTCAAGAATTTTTAATTTGGATTTTTCATAATTTTCTATAATTTTCTGGGTTTTTCTGTAATTAAAATCTAAGTATTTTGAATTTAAATGATTTTTAAATAATGTTAATTAATATTAAAATATTATAAAAATAATATTTTTAAGTGTAAAATGAAAAATTGGACATAGGGTAATTTTCTGTGAATTTATTGGACCCCGGAAGCCTTTTTAAAGTCCTAAAAACTATTTTTAAATAAACCGAATTAAAAACATAGAAATAAACCCGGTTCAATTGAACCAAACCAACCTAGAGCCGGTTTACTAAACCGAACCCTACCTTATCGGGTCGGGTCGGATCTAAACCCGACTCGAAACCCGCAGACCCAAACCCGAAACCCTAACCGAAACCCTAATCCTAATTCTAGTCGGAATACTGTTCCGACAACCCTATAAATCATCCCTCCGTCGATGACCCGCTCTCCCCTCTCGACGACGAACCTCCCCTCGCCGTCTCCTCCGCACGGACACAACCCGCAGCCCCTCTCCGCCTTCCCTCCTCTGCTCCGCTGCCACCGCCTTCATCCCATCGCCGTCGAACCCCCCCTCAGCCGCTCCGACCACCTTAGCCCCCTCGGCTTCGTCCCCGACTCCACTTCCTCCCCTTCGACAAACTCCCGGTCGCCTTCGCCTCACCGCCTCTTCTCCTCCGCCCTAGCCCAGCCGAGCACCCCCCATCTCCCCTCTTCCTCCCCCGACCTCGACTCCCTCTACCCGCTCCACCGTCGAACCCTAACGCCTCGCAGCCCTTTCGTCCCCGACGACTTTCCCCCATCTCCAGCACCGCCCTCGACCACCTGTCACCCCACGACCCCGCCGACGACTCCGCCTCGAGATCCTCCGCCTCCGCCGAAGTAGCTCCGATGAGCCAGAGCCCGCTCCCCCTCCACCCAGCCCTGCCCTAGCCAGCTCCGGCGTCGACCTCCGGAGGAAACCCTAAAACCTAGACGGACACAGCCCGGACACAGCACCCGGACACAGGACACAGACACGAGAATTCTCGGTTCACGGAGCCCTGTTCAGGTAACCCGTTCTCTCTCCTCGTTGCTCCATTTTCTGTCCCGTCTGTTGTGATGCGAACCCTGCGTGACCCTCTCGATGTCCGTACAATCCGCTCGGTGCGTCGCGTCCTGTGGTGATCGCAAACCGCGATCCAAAAACAGGAAAACCCATGCCCTGTTTTACCCCGGAACTGAGTGCGCTCCGCCAAACGGGACTACTTGGTCCCGCGCGGTCTTTACCAAAACGTGCGCGCCGTTTATACGGACATACGGGATTTCGCAGAAGTTGATTCGGATGTGCGTGCACACCGGAATCAACGCGTATCCGCCGACAACGCCCCATATCCGCCTATTCTGGAACACGTCGTAACTTCGTGTACACACGTCGGATCGAAATAAAACTTGCGCCATCGGACTCGTAGCAATACGCTGGTCCTGTGACCCAAGTTTGGTTCGATTCTGAGAACGTTGACAAAATCGCGTATCGTGGGCCCCGCGGCTCCACTTGACAGGCGATTTTGTGATCGGCTCATCGGAATCCAATTCTGGAAGTTCCGTTGGGTTCGTATCATCATTCCTGACTTGTTGACACTAAGTTTAACAAATTTGGAGACCTTTGACCCTGACACGTTTTTCGGTGCAAAGCGGCCCATATGTGGACCCCGCTTTGACCAGAAACAGTCATTTTTGCCTCTGTATCCAAATTGGACTTAAGGACAGGCGTTTCTAGCTATTTGATATTTTCTAAATCTGATGGTGATGTTTATTTCAGCAACCGGAGGAGTACCTGCAATTTCCACTGAAGTCAGAGCTACAGTTGGAGCCAGAACCCCAGGCAAGTGTACCTTGCCAACATTGCAGTTCTTGTTACATATTTCCTTGCCTTATTTATATACTGTTGTACATGCTTGACCTAGGACCGTGTGACTTACTTAGCGTCCGATTAATAGTCGGGTGCCAACACCGTACGCGGCGTTGTGTATTGTCATCTAGACATGGATACCGAGGCCCTAAATTTCTCGTACTTGTCTTATCAAGTACATCATAACCCAGGACACTTGACACTATTCATGAGACAGAATCTTCCTGAGATATTCATGGTGATTCTGTATATGATACAGGTTTTATGACATATATCCATAGACATTATATGACTTGCTGCATTAGATATGATCTTACGTGACATGGACATGGGGCCTCGTGGACATGAGACGTGTGATTACATTGGGTGGGGAGAGACACACAGGCTACAGGCTGATCATATATATAAAACCCCTATTATTATGAGGCTCAAGACTCTAAACCCGAGCTTAGCCCATTACTCATTATTACTGCTGCCGGCTCCCCGACACAGAGCTTGTAGTGGCTCAGCCTGAGTACTAGTGATGCTCTCACTTACATTTCACTTAGATGGTTACATATTTACCCTGTTTATTCTATTTACTATTTCACTGTATTCATGTTGGCTTGAGTTATTTTGTACCTTGCTATGTCCCCTGAGGACCTGGATCCGGATTATGTCCCCAAGATTAGCAGAGGAGATCCACCCAGAGTTATAGAGTACAAGAGCATTAGCAGGAGCAGAAGCAGGTGCCTACCTTAGATCAGAACCAGGACCAGAGGACGAGATCGTACCAGAGGACTTCTTCTGAGTATTGGCTTAAGATACTCATTTATTTCTGTTTATAGTTATTTTATTTCCAGTCTATTGCATTGATGTATCAGACTTGTTCTCGGATTGTTCTCCGAGACACTTTTATTGAGATTTGTTAGTTTATTTTATTTGCATTTATTCTGGCATTTGATCTGTGATTATCTGTTATGGATGAGATTAGAACAGACTGTGACTTGTATCATTGGACCTATTTATTATTGTATTACAGCTTAAGTATGCCCCGATGGATCCATTAAATTGGGTTTGTCCATCGGTGTGTGCTGCTGGCCATTATCACGTGTCCAGTCCCTCAGTATTTTGGGACTGGGGTGTGACACCTAGTTTGACTTTTGACTTAGAAATGACTTTATGACCTAGAAGTTGACTAGTTTAACTTATTTTCTTCCAGATCCTTGTATTAATGCAATATTCTATATATAGGTTTGTGTGACACCAGTTCGGATAGTTTGACATTCATTGCTCTGGACCGCAGGCGAGTACATTTCTCTGATTATTTTCAATTCATAATATTGTATATATGCATGTTCTAGAATTGTATACATTAATTTTCGACACAGTAATTTTACGGACTGGTACTATATGGATCCCGTCATGAGGTGTTATCCCTTACCGTGTGCAACGGGTACCTAATGACATGTATTTTATCGTGTGCATCGGGTATTGACTTTCATATGCTTCTTGTGCATCCACTATTTCGTGTGCTAGTGTGACTATATCGTGATCATGTACGTAACGTGTCGTGATTGGATCCATAAGTATTGGTTGGGGAGGGGGAGTAGGAGTTGGTTATGTGATCAAAGCCCTCTTGATCTCATGTGCATGTCGATTATACACCTCACGTATAATGGAGTTACCTTTATACCTCATGTGCAACCTAAATCGATCACATAACGAACTTACACTCTAAAATACATAGTTAGTATTCTTGTTCTCTACTTGCAGTTATTTCTCGTATTTACTTCCAGTTGCTATTGTGCTTATTGCCTGTTCACCCTGTATTGTATATTCTTTCTACTTGTGCATCTTGTATCCTTTTTTCTATTGCTTATTATATATGCTCGATTATGTATTTGAAACTGCTTTTAGAGGTATGTACTTCGCTCCATTCCTGACTAGAAAATATTTTTCAGAGGATCCGAGAGATTGGTGTCCGACATACTATGGACTTCGACTTATAGATGGTGCAGACTTGGATCCACTAGTTCTAGAGTGATTGTCGGGAGGTTTATTCGGATTATTAGTTTTCATAGTTAGTCTCTTTAGCATTTTGGTACCGGATTTGTTTTCGGCATAGAGTATGAGATTGGATATTGTTTCTATTATTGTTTATATATATTGAATGGATAGTTATGTTAGACTTCCTTGATATCTTCTCGTGCTTTAGAATGTGATTGAGTTTTGTGTTGAGATTTTATTGGCAGACTTCATATTATTGTGAGATTTTAGATAGTATAGTAGACCAAGACAGCGTTCTACCGCCGATTCTATGGCGTAGGCTGGGCGTTATTTCTGACTTGCATCCCTACATCGGGTGCGGATCGTGACAGTGATTGTTTTCAGGGAAATACATTTTGTATGGACTATAACGCATTGTACTCTTTTTTCTTATTCATGGATTTTTTTTTCCATTGAGTTTTTTTGACAAGATTTTAATGAGGCAACATTAAGCGTGTCCAATACCTATCTAAGTCATCCTAAAGATTATACTCTTTTCTTTCACATATGTTTTGTCCTAATGGATTTTCCTGGCAAAGTTTTAACGAGGGAATAGGCTTAGATATGTTGGTCATCCAAAGAGGGAGTGTTATAACGTGGGTTACTAAAGGGTTGGATTTCCACTTTATTTTTAGTCCCATATTGGTTAGAGATTAGTATTACACCTTCATTGGGTTGTATAAATAAGGCCTTTGCCTCCTACTATGTGATTATACTAAGAAGAGATCATCTCTCCTATTTTCTTCTTCCTTCTTCTACTTTTATTCTAACAGATTATTAATTATAACAATTAACAAAACAATTTATTTTTTCAAAAAAAGGAAAGAATCATTTCCATAGACAGTACACAGCAGGGAACCCCATGCCGCCCATATTGCCAAGCAGAAGCACCCCTCTCTTTTCTATCTCTCCTTCTTATCCCCCTCCCTCTTCAGACATCCTCGGCATCTCCATTGTCATCTTCATCACCATTATCATCCCCCGCCACTATCGTCCGGCGATCGACCCTTCGTCCAACCCCGCATGCGTGTAGGTGACCCGAACCCTTGTCGCGTCGTCGCAAGTTGAGCATAAGACACTACAGTTGCAACAGCTCAGCAACAGAACATCGGCGGTTGTGCCACACCGCACTCGCCAGAGCCACCATCAAGGAACCCACCCTACCCCTTCCGTGGCCATTATGACCTCCTCGGCGGCTTCCTACCTCGTCGGAATGCTCTCCGTCGACCGGCCCAAACCTGACATGGAACCCCCATATTTTCCTAAAACAACGCACCCCGCAACCCTTCGCATTGTCGTTCTATTGAACCAGTATACCTCATCACTCTGTGTCAATATTAAAACGTGTGTAATTCTATCCTTCATGCGTACGATTTGACAGATTCGGGAATTGTCGACCAGTCGCAAAGTTATCGCCTTGTATCCAGATAGAATTTTTGTGTCGGTCGTGTCGATACGACATTGCAACTTTCTCTAAACCTCTGATTGCAATGAGACCAGCGTCGTTAGATTTGCAACGTCAAAATACTCTAGGATGGGTATTTTCATCGAATTCTACAAACATTTTTTTAGTGTCACCCGTGGGGCACGCGTGTCGTACCAATTCTTTAAATTTGCATTCGGGAGCTCAAAATTCGAATTCGAGAGCGCAATTGAGCTTTGGCATCATTCTGGTATTGATTGATATATTATTTCTTAAATTTGGACTTCTTCTAATTTGTCTCATTTTTTTTTTGTCATAGTGGGTCCGTTTACGGATTTCGGTTAACCCTTAATCGACGATATGCACTTCGACCAAAATGGGACTTATAGGGAAAACAAATCTTAGCCCCTTGTATCATTCGGGATCATGGTGATATATGTTTCAGCATTCGGAGTAATCTGTATATTCCAATGGAGCATACAGGGTCGCAAAATCGAACAGTGACTTGCTTATGATGTCCATCAATGACATGTTTCTTAAAAGGTATTATGTCTGGCCTAAATTAGGTCGGCATAGTCATGCCAAATGCAAGGGGTGACATTTGTAAATCGCTTCCCACTAGACATTTATATCTTCAAACTATTGCCCATATTCAAGAGTCTCGAATACACACTGGTTATAGATCCATAAAAGTAAAACTTTTCTATGATCCAACGAAATGCTCTCATCCGAGATCACAAATTTGATCCTCTTGCCAAAAGGAGATAAAAAGCTCATCCCTGGATCCCAGTTGATCTAACAGACTTCTTGTTTCTAAATCTCCAGTATGGTTAGAAATAGTCTATACTCCCCACGGCCCTATACTAGTCTCACTTTGAGTTAGTGATGATTCCCTCTTTGCTATGTTCACATCACCTCTGTGCAAAAAAATTGGTCATTTTGAACTTAACTATCACGTCCACATCACCTCTGATAGTTTTTTTTCTTTACCCTCTGTGCCTATTCATATGTGCCTCATGAGTAGTAAACCCATCCAAATAGGTCTTCCCCGGCAAAATTCTCTGTCCTTCCCCAAAAGAAATATGAACGTTCATCATGTCCATATTACCTATGACAAATTTTTACACTCTTTGAGCTGAAATCTCTTTACCACAAAAGACACAAAAGTCTATCTTTTCCAGAAGAGCCAAAAATAAGATTTTATATTAGTATTCAAAATCATGATTGCATATGATGATAATCTATTACATCTAGATTTTTATTAACATTCAACAATTATGATTATATGTGATGGAAATCTTAAGAATTTTGGGGCATCCCTCCCCATCAAGTACTCCTCAGTGCAAACCTCAATATATGTTGCGTTGAGGGACGGCGTTGGAGGAAGATGCTAGAAGGGCCCTTTGGCAGAGGGATTCAAGGCGATGATGGCATATGAAGAAGGCATGCCGTACATCACTGTGCATGAGCCTCATAACTAAGCTACTCTGATCAATAACTTGGTCGGGCATCGCCAACCGCCGAGGCGATAACTCACGATCCGCTCGCACGTTTGGTACCAAGTGACTTATGATGCCCATCCGAGCTTTACAAGCGCCTTCACTTGGAGCAAAGGTCTAGTCATCACTATAGTCTTCTAGTGGACCTTCTTACTTGCTCTGTACCAGGAGACTTATGATGTCCTTTCATGCTTCATCCAGAAAGTAAGCCGAGGATATCCCCGCACAAAGGAGCATATAAATCAAGCATCTAGCAAAGAAAGAGCATGTATGCACCCACCATCTTATAGCATAGAAGTTTGAAGGCTCTGAGCATAAAGTGGCCCGAGCATAGGCGACAAATGCCCATACTTAGAGGTGTCACGCCTAGATTTTGAAGAATCGAAAGTAGTCACGGACATGATGTCGTACAAGCCTATATTGTACTTGTACAAGGCAAGAAGATAGATAAGTCATAGTATTTCTCAGAAACATCAAATAAGCAAACAAATTGAAATCATGACAGAATAGAATGAAAAGTAGCTCTTTATTGATAATGATCTTTGAATACATGGCTTACAATATATTACAAAGCTTCTTAATTAAAACTGATACTTTGCCACTTGGATTACATTGATATTTGTCGTCTTGGCTTACAATCCCATTGATACAATTGAATTACAATGTTCCATATATTATGTCCTTTATAATAGAAGACGCCTCCAATGGAAGAAGATCTTAATAAATTTTGTAAAATGCCGGTGTGAACTGGGGGGTACTGCGGCTCTAGGGCAAGGACGTGGTTTAGAGACTCTGGCATGGTACAAAAACTGGGGATCAACAACGTAAGCACAAATAGAAGGTCGTAGTCCTATCTCAAATATGCGGGCTTGACTATCGGCGTCACGGAGATGTAACTTGACAAATTTTGCAAGCCTGTTAAATTCTGTGGTATACTGCCGCACTGTCATGCTTATTTGTTGAAGATGTATAAATTCGTCTTCCTTTTTGCGACAGACGGTTGGGGGAAGATACTCCTCTTCGAAGGCTTTATGGAACACAGACCAGAAGATAGTTGCCTTACTACCTTTACTCAGGGTAGCCTGCTTGTGCACATTCCACTAATCATGTGCATCCAACAGAGCTGGAGCTGAGCACAAGAAACTCTCTTCATATCGTCCATGTAAAGCACTTCAAAGTAGTCTTCCAACTCAACCAACCAATCTAATGCAACGGAGGGGTCCTCAGTCCCTCTAAAGATAGAATGACACATATTCTTAAAATTTGCTATTTAAAGGATGGAACCCTTCTCGTATGAGGGCGGAGGTTCATGATATCCATGCGGTCCCGCGGTCTCGGCTACAACTGGCACTATCGCGGCGGCCGTTGATGCAGAATGGTTGTTGGCGACGAATGTCGTCAAAATTATTTTCAGGGTATTCATCTTCTTATGCTGCACCTCAGCCTCAGTCCGCTGTGCCTGAAATTGAGCCACAATCCGGGACTCAAATTAATTTTGGCATAATTCCACTTGCCTCTGCTGCGTTTCCATCGAGCGCAACATCCGCTCGAACGTATCATCAGATGGTGCGGCTGCTTGACTTCTAGAGCTGCTCGAAGTGCCATAACTGCTCTCTTATACCTGTGCCACTACCTATGCTTGTGCGTTCGGCCCTGAGGCCGTTCCTTCAAATAAAAGTAACTTACACCAGTCTCAAAATATATTATGGACTCACTGTATGGAACGTATCTCATTTTAGCCAAGCAAATTCAAGAGTTCAACTAGGAGGGACATGGTCATTTCAAGAGAACTCTTCTGACACGAGGGTCAAAGGATCTGAAGACATGCTCTGATACCAATATTGTCATGTTCTAATCTCCCGCAAGTTCGATCGTCCCCGCTGAACGTGAATTACAATGTTGCAGCGCTCCCACAGGACAATCGTTCTCATCGGAACGTGAGGTCGTGCGAGCTTGGAGTTGCGCTCGCATAAGGCGATGATGTCAAACATCATGATTATCATCAAAACGACCAAGTTGCAGCAAAAGTCAAGTATTATCTACCAAGCACACATCAGAGTATACGCAACGAAGCTCTCGAAGGGTCCAAATGAAAATGTCATAAAGGAGAATGCCACAAAGGTGATACAACACCCTTGCTCTTTCTCTTGCCCACAAAGGTACTTACCATTCCATACATCATGTCCCATATATCCAAGATGAGCCACTACACCTGCGTACCTGGAAATAATATCCACAAACGTGGGTTAGTACACAGCCATACTAGTGTAAGACCCCTAATTTTTATAAACCGTATTACTTATTTAGTTATAGTAGTTATAAGCTAAATAAAGGAGATAGATTTTATTTAATTTTTATTTATTTATGGTGTTTGTGCATCTAGGAAATTTATGGGGCCATTATAATTTTTTTCTAATTTATTCCATGTAGGAGATCCTTGGACAGTTGTTAGCTTAACCGTATGTACCATTATAATTTTTTTGAATTTTTTATGTATAAATATGTACATATATATATAGCTATAATCAATAAGAAAGAAAGAAAAAGAAAAGAATAGAAAATAGAATTTCCTATTTGGATCTCAACCCGAAACCCAAACTCACATAAAATAAGAAATCAACAACAGCAGTAGCAAACCAACTTTTCTCTCCTCCGCGCGTAAACCAATTCCACCGTTTAATTTTCTTTCACCCGCACGTAAAGTTTAAACCCCACGCGTAAAACAACTCCGCTCGTAAAGTAGAACCCCACCACTTCTCGTTTTTATCCGCGCGTAAACCAATCCCACCGCTTAATTCCTACACCGCGCATAAAATAAACACCACCGCCTCATTTCCACCACCTCTTTACCTGTTATTACTAAACACTCCTCAGCCGAAACCTAAACCAATGAAAGAAAGAAACAGCAGCGACAGTAATTCTTAACCACTAAGTTTTCCCACCGCCTTTAATCTCTATATATATCACAACTCTCCCAAAACCATAATCCCACTTCTTATTCCAAACACATATATTGGACGCTTGCACTCTACAAAATTTTTGCTCGGCAAGTATACCTTGCCATTGTACTATTAAATTATATTCCAGTTGATACATGCATATTTTAGTTCTGCTTATATAGATGTTTATTTTTGTAGATTTTTGGACCTACTTTATGAGACCACCCCAGTGTTAGGGAGCATCATTAGATTCATTGGCCGAGACACAGTTGTTACACGAGTTGTGAGTCTCATATAGATCACGGATTGTGTGACAGGTCTGGCCTCCTATACGTATGAGCCGTGCATTAGGGGTAACTGCTGATAGAAACTTTGTATGCTAGTAGACCTGGCAGTTACTAGAGGTATTATCGTGTCATGTATATGACATGCCTAGAGCATGGGGTAGGGAGAATAATAAGTAAGGCGTTTGTGCTCCTTTACACTTTTCTCCTGTACGCCCGAATTCTCCCCCGGAAAAATGGGTGATGATGACCACTATATATTTACAGGCGGCCTCTGTTGTTCAAAAGACGATATGCTTTGAGGCCCCTGATTCTCCGAGAGAGTCATGCCAATCCCATTATTGGCCAGATAGCCCACTTGTTAGAAAGTTGTTCTCAAACTGCATTCACTTAGACGGTTAGGCAACCCATGGGATGTTTATATTTCTGTATTTTATTGGCATGTTTATATATATCTTGTTATGTCCCTCTGAGGAACTGGTCCCTTTCCAGATATGAACGACCAGGAGTATCCACAGGAGTACGGACCTGGACCTGACTCTACTTACCAGGCTGAGGAGATCTTACCCTCAGAGTATCTGTGATTTATTTCCACTGTTTAGAGATTTTGTTGCTACTGCAGTATAGTCGTTTTGTAGTGGATTTGTTTCCACCCGACTATCAGACTTGATACTCATTTTGGATATCCAGTTATTATTCAGCTCTTTATTCCTACTGATTATTTGTGCTGTGGATGGGATATAGATTCTGTGTGACTTGTTGTGACAGTATATTACCACTTGTGGATTTGAATATTCATGCACAACGTACGTGCGTATATGGTTTCCATATATTGGAGTTCATATACATACGACTGAGCATGTTACGTATTCCTAGTCCTACATATTTGGGACTAGGGCGTGACATATTTTTGGTGGTGGCCCATGCAGGTCCAGAATATATTGTCTTGGTTACGTAACTGTACCAAACAAGCATGCGTATAGGAATAGAGTATAAGGATCTCATACACACTTGACTAAAACCTCATTCTTTTTTCAACCATCTTATATTTGGATAACCAAAGTTTACGCCAAAGACCCTTTACGCCGTGACCAGGGACCTCTATTATAGAGATCAACCAAATGACCGCCTAGTTGGCGTAAAAGCCAAATGACCAGCTTGTTGGCGTAAAAGCCAAACTATGCAGAAGATTGTTTACTTTACGCTGTAATAATAACAAACTGCCACCCACGTTTCCTTAGACTTCTAAATCCTGCGTATGATACATCGTGCAAGCCACATAGGTAACTACCCCAGCGTAAACTTGATGATTCTTGAATAATAGATAACCAGCATAAAATAGTCTGATTAGGCATAAAATGTAAGGGGGTGAGGTGAGCGTAATTTTCACAGTCTTAGCTTTCCCAGTCATGACCAAATCTCATGCATTAAATACAGAGATATGCCTCGAGCCCTGTGCAAGAAACAGCTTTTTGATGTGGCACATGATTTTGTTTTATTTTGAGCGTAAAACCATTTCTGTAGGCAGCGTATTCAGAGACTCCATGCGTAAAAATGACTTGTATCAGATATACCACTAAACGACAACCTAAGTCTCTGTGCAAAAATCATTATCACAGCCGTCCTCTCGATCTTCGTGCAGTGCTTTTGTCAGATGTCAGGATCATTGATTATCTGACAAATTCATCCGAGGAAAAACAAAGAGTGCCCCATACGACTTTACGCAGCAGGATTTTTTTTCTTTCGTGCAAGACTTTACGCCGCATATCTTTTACGCAGCAAACTTTACGCACGAAAACTTTTACGCAGCCTTTTACCCAGACAGCTTGAATCCCTACCTTTACGCCAAACAACTCTGAAGTCTTACTTTACGCCAAACTATCTTGAAGCTCTGCTTTACGAAGGAAGCTTATCAACCTGTTTTACGCAGGGAGAGACTTCATGTATGTTGGGAGATTTTGACTGTAAAATATGCGAAAAACTTTTCCAGCGTATTTCATGCTTCTATATTCTATCTAATGCTTGCACCCTGTTTGATTCATGTACTTCTTCTAAAATATTGTGTACATCACCCACAGAGAGATGGATATGCAGAAGGGTGGTGACACAACTCCTGGAGTCAATGGTCAGACTCAAGGGGGGACCTCAATAATTCCTAGACTTCCAGGACCAGATGGACATATCCACAATTCGGTTCCATCTGATCTTCCTTCCACCTAATGGGAACCTTCTGTCACGCCCCAGTCCCAAAATGCCGAGGGACTGGAAGCGCGGCAATGGCCAGCAGCACGCACCGATAGACAACCCAATTTAATGGATCCATCAGGGCATGCTTAAGCTGTAGTCTAACAGGAAATAGAACCAATGATACAGGTCACAGACTATTCTAATCTCATCCACAACAGATAATCACAGATTAAATGCCAGGAATAATGCAATAGAATAAATAAGCAATCTCAAATAAGTGTCTCGGGAACAATCCGAGAATATGTCTGGTACATCAATGCAAATAGACGGGAAATAAATCAACTGGAAATAGAAATACTGAGTATATGAAACCGGTACTCAGGAGAAGTCTTCTGCCACGATGTCGTCCTCAGGTTCATATTCTGTTCCGAGAAGTGCTCCTGTTTCGTACACCTCGGGGTAGATCTCTTCGGCTATACCTGGGGACATAGTCCATTCCAGGTCCTCAGGGGACATAACAAGGTACAGAAAATACAAGCCAAAATAAATACAGTGCATCAATAAATGAAACCATAGGGTAAATATGTAAACCAGCTAAGTGATATGCAAGTGAGAGTTTTAGTCATACTCAGGCTGAGGCTACTACAGGATCAGTGTCGGAGAAACCCATAGCAGTATTTTCTCGAAGGGCCAGAACTGGTGCCATAGCTCTGTGTCAGAGACTAAGACACATCCAGATGTCAATATATATAATATAATCAGCCTTTGTTATGGTAATACTCTCCCCACCCAATGTAATCTCACGTCTCATGTCCATGACACGCAAGATCAAAACTAATGCAACAAGTCAGGATATAAACTAAGCATGTAAACTGTATATGTCAGGCATATGTATCCTATACGGAATCACCCTGTGTATCTCAGGGAAATCCTGTCACATAAATAGTGTCAGGTGTCCTGGGTTGAGCAGTTAAACAAGTTTACATATGAATCTACAAGAAATCAAGTAAAATACTACAACAAGAAACACTGCGAGTTGACAAGCTCTGTTTGCCCACTGATGCAAAATTAAGCCAAGCAAGCTGCAGGGTTGGCAAGATACACTTGCCTGCTGATGTATAAATAAGCCAAGGAATATTTAACAAGACTGCAAATTTTGGCGAGGTACACTTGCCTGTGGTTCGGGCTCCAACTGTAGCTCTGACTTCAGCTGGAATTACAGGCGGTACTCCGGTTGCTGAAATAAACATCACCATCAGATCCAGAAAATATCAATCAGCTAGAAACGCCTGTCCTTGAGTCCAATTTGGAGACAAGGGCAAAAATGACAATTTCGGGTCAAAACGGGGTCCACATGCGGGCCCGCTTTGCACCGAAAAACGTGTCAGGGTCAAAGGTCTCCAAATTCACCAAACTTAGTGTTAACAGGTCAGGAACAATGATACGAACCCAATGGAACTTCCAGAATTGGATTCCGATGAGCCGATCACGAAATCGCCCGTCGAGCGGGGCCTATGGGGCCCACGACACGCGATTTCGTCAACGTTCTCAGAATCAAACCAAACTTGGGACACAGGACCAGCGTATCGCTACGAGTCCGATGGCGTAAGTTTCATTTCAATCCGACGTGTGTACATAAAGTTAGGTCGCAATTCAGAAAAGTCGGATACGGGACGATGTCCGCGGATACGCGTTGATTCCGGTGTGCACGCACATCCAAATCAACTTCTGCAAAATCTCGCACGTCCGTATCAACGACGCGCACGTATCTGTGAAGACCGCACGCGACCAAGTCGTCCCATTTGGCGGGCGTACCCAGTTCCGGGGTGAATCAGGTCGTGTTTTTTATGTTTTTGGATCGCGGTGTGCGATCACCACAGGACGCGATGCCCCGAGCTGTTTGTCCGGGCACCGAGAGGATCATACAGGCTTCGCAACAAAAATTACGGAATCGAAATCAGAGCTACGAGCAAGAAGATACACGCACCTGAACGGGACTCGAAAATCGGGGTTAAAATCGTGTCCGACACGACACAGGACACGTGTCCGGTGTCCGACACGCGGGAGGGAAATTAGGGTTAGGGTTAGGGCTAGGGCACGCTGGCCGAGCTCCGGCGGGGGCGGAGCTGAGGCGGGGAGCGGCTGGCCGGGCTGAGGCGGAGGGGGCCGGAGGCAGCGGGGAGGGAGACGGCCGGGGGCGGAGGCGCGCTGGGAGGCGGCGGAGGTGGCACCGCTGTTGCTCGCTGCTGCTGCGGCTGCGGCCTCGTCGACGAGGAGAGGAGGAGGGAGGAGAAGAAGGAGGCGGCGGAGGTGCAGCGGTGGAGGCGAGGCGGCTCAGGGCGGCGGTGGCGAGTGGGGGCTTCGGCGGTGGAGGGGAAGACCGGAGAGGGTTTTATAGGGCTGGGGAGGAGGCTGGGGGGCCGAGAGAGGCGGAGGGGTGGCGGAGAAGGCGGAGAGAGGGGGTAGTCGTGGGGTGAGGTGCGGGCGGAGCGGGCCGGAGGCGGCGGCTCCGCCGGAAGACTCGGGGAGGAGGGGGACGTGGTCAGGGAGAGGGGAAGCCGGGTCGGGTCGGGTCGGGCGGATCCGATCCGACCCGTTAGGGTAACTGGCTGGGCCGGGTTTGGGCCCAATGGGCCGGGCCGGGCTCTGGATTAATTATATTTATTTAATAAATAAATCAATAAATAATTAAATAATTATTTAATTAATAAATAATAGTTTTTAGTTGTTTTAAAATAGGTCCGGGGCCTAATAAATTCCAGAAAAATTGCCCTAAGTCCAGTTTTTTATTTTACACTCAAAAATATTATTTCCATAATATTTTAATACTGTTTATTATCAATTAAAATCATTTAATAATTAAAACCCTGTTTTTAATTAAAGAAAAAAATCCCAGAAAATTTTCAGAAAATTGTGAAAAATTCAGTTTTAAAAATCTTGAAAAATCAGGGGGTTTACACCTTCCAGTCTCATCGACACCACAGGATGGCCAGGCACAACTGTTCCAATTCTTTCAGATGATGATACAGGAACAGAGACAGCAAGCAGCAGAACAAAGACAAGAGTTCCTAGCAGCACTTGAAAGGATGGCTGCAAAGGCTACTGTACCAGCTCAAGCACTAGCTCCAGTACCTCGAGCTAAAGTTGGTTCAGTAAAAGACTTTATCCAGATGGGTCCAAGGCCGTACAAAGGCATTGAGAGTACAGAGGAAACTACCAACTGGATCACTCACACTCGGAAATTATTAGAAGCATCTCAGCTACCTACAGAGCTGTGGATGACGGGTGTAAGGACGCTTCTAGATGGTAATGCTCATCACTGGTGGGAATCCATGGAGCGCCAGCTGGGTACATACCAGACATGGAAGCAGTTCCTGGAGTGCTTTGAAAGGAAGTACTTCCCGGACACCGTCAGAGATGTATTATATGATCAGTTTCTCCACCTGGAGCAGGGAAACAGGACAGTGGACGAGTATGATGCCGAGTTCAGTCGCCTCAGTAATTATGGCGCTGCCTTGATACCAGATAACTTGGCTAAGGCTAAGAGGTTTCATCGTAGACTAACTCAGGAGCTACAATACTACACTAGCTCCCAGTCCCGAATCTCTTATGCCGAATTACTGACATAAGCAAGATTGCAAGAAACCATCGGCAAAGGAAAAGGAAGTCAGCTGAGGACACAACAAGGACCAGCAAGGATACAGCAGGGACCAGTAAGGACACAACAAGGAGGGACTATCAGACATCCCTTGGTACAACAACATCAGCAACACAGAGCCGGTCCGTACCAGATTCTGAAGAAACCCCAATGTAATTATTGTGGGAGACACGGGCACATCTCAAGGGACTGTTTGATTCGCCTAGGACAATGTATGAGATGTGGTTCCGGATAACATTTGGCAAGAGATTGTCCAAGGCAACAAACATCGACACTACCACCGCCAGCACAGAGACTAGCGCTTCCAGCACCGAAGCCAGCTCAACAGATGGCTAGACCAGGAGCACCTCGACCTCCAGCAGTAGGAGGATTTCAACAAGGACCACCGCTACCTACCCAGGAGGAACAATATATGAGGGCCGGACATGGACAGCCGCAGAGGAATGGACAAGCTTTTGCAATAGAAGTGGATGACATGGATCAGGAGATTGATGTCATAGCAGGTATCACTCTTGCTTTTATTTTTCCTGCTGTGACATTGTTTGATACGGGGCCACCCACTCATTCATATCATCTAGTTTTATTGCCAAACACAACATTACCCCTACAACCTTATCTAGTTGTGTTAGAATTCTTACCGGAGGAGGAGTTGTACCTATTAGTAGAATTTGTAGATCGTGTCCTATAGTGATACATGGCAGAGAAATATACGCCCGACTCTTAGTCCTTCCTATGCCAACTTTTGATATTGTGCTTGGAATGGATTGGCTGAGCAAGTACCACGCTTTCTTCGATTGTTTTAGAGGAAGCATTCTTTTCAAAGTACCAGGCCAGCCTGAACTTGATTTTTTACGAGGATCCACAGAAATCCTTGATGGTATGCAGCTCGCAATGGACGATGTTGTTTATCATCCCATTATTTCGGAATTCCAAGATGTCTTTCCCGAGGAATTGCCAGGCCTACCCCCAGATAGAGACGTAGAGTTTTCGATTGAATTGACGTCGGGAGTAGCATCCATAGCATCACATATTTATAGACTGGCAAAGAAGGAGATGGATGAACTAAAGACACAGTTAAACGAACTAGAAGAGAAATGTTTCATCCGACCAAGTGTATCACCCTTGGGAGCACCAGTATTGTTTGTACCAAAGAAGGATGGGTCAGTGCGTATGTGCACTGACTATAGAGCCTTGAATGCAGTGACAGTGAAGAATAAATATCCACTGCCACGCATTGATGACTTATTTGATCAGCTTAGTGGAGCCAAGATGTTCTCAAAGATAGATTTGAGATCCGGATATCACCAGGTGAAAGTACGGAAGGAGGACATTCCGAAGATCGTATTCCGAACAAGATATGGGCACTACGAGTTTCTGTTCATGCCATTTGGATTGACCAATGCTCTAGCTTGTAACACCCCGTTCCGCTCAAGCGGACTGCCGTTTCAAACGGCAATAGTGCAACTGTCCCGACCCGCTTTGCCTCAAACGAGAAGCAAAAGATATCCAGACTTGTCCCTACAGGAATCCGGCTTGGACTTTCAGAGGCTCGCTTGACGTATCGCTCTACCGAGGCGAATCATCGCTAAGGTGGGTGGCTACGGTGAACTTGTCTTTGCTTAGCCAGCACACATAAAATCTGGAATATTCATGCTAGTCGCTAGGTGATTCACCCCCTGCATGCTAATAAATCCAACGCACCTAGCTAAGGGAATAATCCCAACTTGTATTGCTTGCTAGAACATGGAAATTGAAATACTGCTTATGTTCAGACCCTCGCATGCTAAGTCCCTAACGATTTCATCTCTCGGCTTACCTTCGGGTCCGAGCAATGTGCCTGCTTATGTTCCTTAGAAACGCATGCTTGTCTGCTTGAATGTTACCATGTTTTCATCCAAACCCCGGGAGACTACCCCGTAGTCGTTCTGTGCCTGAATGAACCTGCAAGTATACAGGACCGTTAGGTCACCAGGCAGCCCCGAACCAGGGGAATGCATCAAGACAAGTAAATCACTGTACATAATCATGATTCAAGCACCTCCTGTAATCGTGCACTACTGTACTACTATTCTACTGTTCTACTGTACCACTATGCCACTGTACTCCTGTTCTACAGTACTCGAGTATCTAGTGAAATTGGAAACTGACCCTGACCTGCATATCGCGGACAACTCGGAAATGAGGCATAGTTCCACGGACGGTCTCCAGGGCACTGGGGCCGCTCCGATCCGGATGGAACTTCACTGTTTCAGCCAACTGTACTGGACGAGATAGTGTGCAGCGCCTACCGTTCTTTCGCTGCATACCATCCGCTCCATGGCTGAACTTTACTGTATAGTCTACTGTACTAAACGAGATGGCTTGTAGCACCACTGTACTTTCGTTGCAAACCATTCTCGTTTAAAACTAGTGTCCTTTATGGCTATGCCAGCGACTCATGTTCATATAGATAAGTCATCCTCGCTTAGCGGCTATCCGCGTGCGAGTTACTGCATCGCATCAAGAATAACTGAACACCTGAACGATCCTGTTAAAATGACCCTCGTGTTTGCATATGCTTGCCTCCTGAATGCTTATACTTGTCGTGCATGAATTAACATGTTTGCCTCAATGTTTGCCTTGGACAGGGAAGGAGATGGTAAGTTGGTAAGTCTCGCCGTGTTTCCTCTCATATTGCACGGCGTACTGCCCGACACGTTAGGCTATTCAATATTTGCGTGAAACTGATCCTAAGGCAACTAGAAAGACAACTTAATAGTTGTGCACGGAACCTGTATTACGTATTTGGATTTGTCGAGCGGGCGAGTAGCTTTCCCACCAGTGCATTCAATGTACTAATAATCCACCAGTTTGTATGCAGGGTGCGGGAGAACCTCGTTCGGTGCGGATGCCTCCTTCGTGCGTGCTTAGGCGTGGAGATCACTCCGAAGCAACGGTGCGTCCGAAACTGAAGCACATATACAAGACATAATATTGTGAACATAGCCCGAACTCGCCTGAACATCGCCTGAACAAACATTCCACAAATGTAGCCACTTGGCACGCTTTATGTTTCAGAGAGAGAGGCTTGAGCGACTTGTAATCTCCGCTATATGCCGCCTGTAACACTTGTTCATATCAATAAAAGAGTTGCTTTACTTCAAACTTGTGTTTCAATGCTTCCGCTATATTTGTCGACTCAGTGAACCTGTTACCGAATCGCTATGGGTTCATGACTCCGCTGCACTCGGATAATCTGTGCGACTCTGTGGCTTAGAACTCTTACTGCCAGCCAATGAATTACGGCCTTGCACGGGCGTGGCTTACGCTCGTGCGGCATCACGCCCGGATAGGTTAAGCGATCGTTCCGCGGAAGCGCTGGCGAGGGTGATTCCCGCCTAGCGTGAACGGCCGATTGCCTACGGGAGATCGGGGCGTGACATGTTGGTATCAGAGCCTGGCTTCTACGCCTTTGGACTTCGATTCGATATCTCTGTTTTAAAAGCTCGTTCGTGGGTTATGTGCACGCTCTCTCTCAATACCTCGATGTGATGTTCCAACAATAAGTCTAATACTTTCAAAATGCGTTTTGAATGATATGATTGCTTGTCTGGTTGTATGCTGCGAGTGGCCTTTGTGCCAACCTGTGCGAACCCTTGAGAGTATCGCTAGTAGCTTGTCCGATTTTCACTAACTCTAAGTTTGGTTGAATGCATCTATTCGAGGGACGCCTTGAACTAGTGCACCATCCAAGACTTAAGAAAAGGTGAACTTGAGTGCTGAGACTTCGCTATCACTAAGCTGGTTGACGTGCTCACACGAGAAATGCATGTCGAAGGTGCGCACGATCCAGTCTAAGCGATATGCTGATTTCGACGCTTGTGCAAGTGAATATCCAAATGAACAAGTATAACAACTTGTCTAGGATTGCCTCAACCCTAGATTACTGCTTGTCCTCAGTAAGTCTCGAGGACGAGACTTTTTCTGAGTTGGGTAGGATGTAACACCCCGTTCCGCTCAAGCGGACTGCCGTTTCAAATGGCAATAGTACAACTGTCCCGACCCGCTTTGCCTCAAACGAGAAGCAAAAGATATCCAGACTTGTCCCTACAGGAATCCGGCTTGGACTTTCAGAGGCTCGCTTGACGTATCGCTCTACCGAGGCGAATCATCGCTAAGGTGGGTGGCTACGGTGAACTTGTCTTTGCTTAGCCAGCACACATAAAATCTGGAATATTCATGCTAGTCGCTAGGTGATTCACCCCCTGCATGCTAATAAATCTAATGCACCTAGCTAAGGGAATAATCCCAACTTGTATTGCTTGCTAGAATATGGAAATTGAAATACTGCTTATGTTCAGACCCTCGCATGCTAAGTCCCTAACGATTTCATCTCTCGGCTTACCTTCGGGTCCGAGCAACGTGCCTGCTTATGTTCCTTAGAAACGCATGCTTGTCTGCTTGAATGTTACCGTGTTTTCATCCAAACCCTGGGAGACTACCCCGTAGTGGTCCCGTGCCTGAATGAACCTACAAGTATCCGGGACCGTTAAGTCACCAGGCAGCCCCGAACCAGGGGAATACATCAAGACAAGTAAATCACTGTACAAAATCATGATTCAAGCACCTCCTGTAATCGTGCACTACTGTACTACTGTTCTACTGTACCACTGTGCCACTGTACTCCTGTTCTACAGTACTCGAGTATCTAGTGAAATTGGAAACTGACCCTGACCTGCATGTCGCGGACAACTCGGAAACGAGGCATAGTTCCACGGACGGTCTCTGGGGCACTGGGGCCGCTCCGATCCGGATGGAACTTCACTGTTTCAGCCAACTGTACTGGACGAGATAGTGTGCAGCGCCTAGATAGTGTGCAGCGCCTACCGTTTTTTTGCTGCATACCATCCGCTCCATGGCTGAACTTTACTGTATAGTCTACTGTACTAAACGAGATGGCTTGTAGCACCACTGTACTTTCGTTGCAAACCATTCTCGTTTAAGACTAGTGTCCTTTATGGCTATGCCAGCGACTCATTTTCATATAGATAAGTCATCCTCGCTTAGCGGCTACCCGCGTGCGAGTTACTGCATCGCATCAAGAACAACTGAACACCTGAACGATCCTGTTAAAATGACCCTCGTGTTTGCATATGCTTGCCTCCTGAATGCTTATACTTGTCGTGCGTGAATTAACATGTTTGCCTCAATGTTTGCCTTGGACAGGGAAGGAGATGGTAAGTTGGTAAGTCTCGTCGTGTTTCCTCTCATGTTGCACGGTGCACTGCCCGACACGTTAGGCTATTCAATATTTGCGTGAAACTGATCCTAAGGTAACTAGAAAGACAACTTAATAGTTGTGCACGAAACCTGTATTACGTGTTTGGATTTGTCGAGCGGGCGAGTAGCTTCCCCACCAGTGCATTCAATGTACTGATAATCCACCAGTTTGTATGCAGGGTACGGGAGAACCTCGTTCGGTGCAGATGCCTCCTTCGTGCGTGCTTAGGCGTGGAGATCACTCCGAAGCAACGGTGCATCCGGAACTGAAGCACATATACAAGATATAATGTTGTGAACATAGCCCGAACTCGCCTGAACATCGCCTGAACAAACATTCCACAAATGTAGCCACTTGGCACGCTTTATGTTTCAGAGAGAGAGGCTTGAGTGACTTGTAATCTCGGCTATACGCCGCCTGTAACACTTGTTCATATCAATAAAAGAGTTGCTTTACTTCAAACTTGTGTTTCAATGCTTCCGCTATATTTGTCGACTCAGTGAACCTGTTACCGAATCGCTATGCGTTCATGACTCCGCTGCACTCGGACAATCTGTGCGACTCTGTGGCTTAGAACTCTTACCGCCAGCCAATGAACCACGGCCTTGCACGGGCGTGGCTCACGCTCGTGCGGTATCACGCCCGGATGGGTTAAGCGATCGTTCCGCGGGAGCGCTGGCGAGGGTGATTCCCGCCTAGCGGGAACGGCCGATTGCCTGCGGGAGATCGGGGCGTGACATAGCTATCTTTATGGACTTAATGGATCGAGTCTTCCACCAGTACTTGGACCAATTCGTGGTTGTCTTCATAGATGATATACTTGTCTATTCTAAGAGCCACGAGGAGCACGAGAAGCACCTGCGAATTGTTCTAGAGATATTGAGGAGAGAGCAGCTATATGCAAAGCTCAGTAAATATGAGTTCTTCTTGGACAGAGTCTCATTTCTTGGGCATGTAGTTACAGGAGATGGCATCTCTGTTGATCTAGAGAAGATTTCGGCAGTCAAGAGATGGCCAGTTCCTAAATCAGCAGCGGAGGTGAGGAGTTTTCTTGGACTTGCGGGATATTACCGACGGTTCGTGGAGAATTTCTCATGAATAGCAACACCCATGAATCGGTTAACTTGCAAGGATCAAGAGTTCATATGGACAAACGAGTGTCAAGCCGCTTTCGAGGAGTTGAAGAAGCGACTGACTACAGCACCAGTATTGACTATTCCATCAGGACCAGGAGGATATGTGATTTACAGTGACGCATCAGGGAAAGGTTTGGGATGCGTATTGATGCAGCATGGCAAGGTGATTGCATATACATCTAGACAATTACTAGTGCATGAGAAGAATTATCCAACTCATGACTTGGAACTTGCAGCCGTTGTATTTGCTCTGAAGCTATGGAGACATTACTTATATGGGGAATGGGTGGAAATTTATACAGACCACAAAAGCCTCAAGTACGTCTTCACGCAGAAAGAGTTAAATATGAGGCAACATCGATGGCTCGAATTGATGAAAGATTTCGAGATAGAACTACATTATCACCCAGGCAAGGCTAACGTGGTAGCAGACGCGTTAAGCCAAAAACCAGTAGCAAATTTCTTGACAACACAAAGGGAATTATTGGAGGACTTGCGAGGTCTTGGCATTGAAGTGATATTACCTGGAGCAGACGAGACACTAGCCAACTTGCAAGTACAATCATCACTAGTAGAAAGAATCAAGGCAGCATTGCCTACGAATGCCAAATTCCGAAGATTAAAGGAAAGGACAGAGGTCGGAGAACAAACAGGACTGTGCATTCATGATGATGGGATATTACAATGTGGTAATCGTCTTTATGTTCCAAATGGAGAAATTCGACAGGAACTGATGACAGAAGCTCATAGTTCGATATATTCTATTCATACTGAAGGCACCAAGATATATCGTGACTTACGACAGTACTTTTGGTGGCATGGAATGAAAAGAGAGATAGCTCGCTTTGTAGCTAAATGTTTGGTATGTCAATAAGTAAAGACGGAGCACCAGAGAACAGTAGGGTTATTGCAACCACTTTCGATTCCAGAGTGGAAGTGGGAACACATCACTATGGACTTCGTCACGGGCTTTCCCAAGAGTCCAAGTGGTAGAGATGCAGTATGGGTAATAGTAGATAGACTCACAAACTCAGCCTATTTCTTGCCTTTTAGAGTTGGCCAATCTACAGAAGCTTTGGCTGACTTATATATGAGACAGATCATAAGATTACACGACATACCAGTCAGCATTGTATCAGACAGGGATTCGCGCTTTACATCACACTTTTGGAAGAGCATGCAAGAGAGCCTTGGAACTCGTCTGAAGTTTAGTACATCTTATCACCCACGGACAGATGGGCAGTCAGAGCGTACTATTCAGACGTTGGAGGATATGTTGAGGGCTTGTATGTTAGACTTTGGAGGATCATGGAAGGACCACCTACACCTTATGGAATTTTCTTACAACAATAGCTATCAGGCAAGCATCCAGATGGCTCCGTTTGAAGCATTGTATGAAAGGAAATGTAGGTCTCTTGTGTGTTGGGGTGACGTGGGATAACGTCAGATTCTGGGACCAGAGTTAGTGGTCAACACCATTGAGACAGTTAAGAAGATACAAGGACACTTGCGAGCAGCACAAGACAAGCAGAAACAGTGGGCAGATCTTTATCGTCGTCCCTTGGAGTTTAAAGAGGGCGATCATGTCTTCTTAAGGATATCACCTACCAGAGGCACTATTCGATTCGGAGGGCGCGACAAGTTGAGTCCAAGTTATATTGGACCATTTGACGTACTAGAGAGAGTGGGAGAAGTAGCGTATCAACTTGCACTACCACCTTCACTTGAGGGAGTACATGATGTATTTCATGTATCACAACTCAGACGATATGTAGCAGACAACAGTCATATTCTAGATAATTCGGAGATCACCATTGGGCTGAGCTTATCATATCAAGAGCAACCCGTAGGAATCCTCGATCGTCGAGAGAAAGTATTAAGGAACCAGTCTATTACCTTGGTCCGCGTGGCATGGAAGCATGGTGCTCCAGGAGAATCTACCTGGGAGCGTGAGGATGACATGCACCAACGTTTTTCGAACCTATTTACAGACCAAGGTATAAAATTACTTTGTTAATTTATACCTTATACCATTCTTGATTTTCTACCATGGCTTAGTTTTAATTTTGAAATTTTTATAAGATGGGTAGAATGTAAGACCCCTAATTTTTATAAACCGTATATGTAGCTCATTCATGATATTTTGTGTTCTTGTGGATTAAGATATAGTTCTATTTCATAGTGATATTTAGATTAATACAGCTTATACGTATTCAAGTCGGACTAGAGTCTGGTCGAATGCGTAGCTGCATGTTACGAATTCCTAGTCCTACATATTTTGGGACTGAGGCATGACATAATGCTTGCATGCTTAAACTAATTTACAACTTTTCCTAACATGTCATGCCACTGCCATAAAATAAATTTAGGTTCAAGTAGAAAGATCACCATATAACTGCTTGCATTCACTATCTACCTAGTGTCGGTGTAGACGAGTGGGTTACCCCGCTTACCAGTTCAACTGTATACTGACCCACGTTTGTGGGCATATCTTTCAGGTACGTAGGTGTAGTGGCTCATCTTGGATATACATGACATAATTTATGGAACGGTAAGTACCTATGTGGGAAAGAGAAAGAGCAAAAGTGTTGCATGCCATTGTGGCATTCTCCTTATGGTATTTTTATTGGACCCTTCTAAAGCTTCGTTGCGTGTACTTTGATGTGGTCTTGTTTATAACAATACTTGGCTTTCGCTGCACATACACTGGCATAACACAAAATATGACATAGACACAGACCCTAACCCTATCTTTCTTCTAGTTAGCTGTCTGAGTTTAGACGCAACCTTGCGTATCTGCAGCATATATAATACGATGCAGATCTCGACTCAAGGAGAGACGTATACACGGACATGGGAATGGCTCTTCAAAGCCGAGACACGATATACGGTATTGGCTTCTTCTAGAACTCGTATCCAACTTGGGCTGATGCTTCTTCCTGCACGAGCTGTTGCATTGGCTACTGTAGACTGCTAAACCTGTTGTTGAAGGCTCTGCAGTGCACTGGCTCTGCTGCTACTTATTGAGTTTACTTACTGCTGTGATCCTTCCTGCTGTGCACTGCACAGTATTGCTGTACACTGATTCCTCACTGCTGCACTGTGCAGTACAGCTAGCTGCTACTGCTATAAACTGTTGTATGCATCCCCTTGTACTATGGTAGCACAGAGTTGCACACTGCTCAGTTATGCTCCCCCTTCCTGTACTAGCACAAAGCTGCACACTGCTCTCCCTTCAGTTGATCACTACCAAATGATGCACACTAAAAACTGTGAACTGCTCTCCCTAGTGACCTGAGCTTACTCAATCACTCAAACAACCATACTTGAAGGTAGCAGTGAGTATCAGTACATGTACTGTATTTAACGATGAGTATACATGCTATGACTAGGAGTATCAGTGCATGTACTATATTTAACGATGAGTATATACTTGAAGATAATTGTATATTCATTTTTGCTGCAGAAGTATCTAGAAATAGATATGAATTACTATATGCGTCATCGTTCGTGGATGTACAAACGTCATCCTGATAATATGTACGGTGTGCTGGATAAATTCATTAAGGGTGTACAACAGTTTCTGTAGTTCATCAAGGCGTTCCCTCAGTACATGGACGGTACCAAAATAAAGTGTCTGTGTGTGAGAAGTCGTAACTTAAAATATCATCCAGAAGTGAAAGTCACATATCATTTGTACTCGAAGGGTTTCACGCCGAATTACTATCAGTGGACCGCGTACGGAGAACTTGTATCTTTAGCATCTGAGTCGGAGCCTTATGTGGAGCCGTATATGGATGTCCACGACCACACTGCTTACAATGACGGATGGATGAATATGGTTTTTGATGCGGTGGGGCCTAGTTTTGATCCAGACAATCATGATGCAGTTGAGGAGACACCGAATATCGATGCTGTAAAGTTTATGGAGTTGCTGGAGAATGCAAGAACTCCATTATATCCTGGTTGTGAAGATCATTCACTGTTGGAGGTTGTTATAAGATTGTTGAGCATCAAGTCCAATTTTAACATGTCGTAAGAATGCTATAATCGACTGATGGATTTGATTATAGAGATCTTACCAGAGGGTACAAAGTTGCCTAAAGATTCTACCGCTCTAAGAGGATGGTGAGATCGCTCTAGATGGGATACGAGAAAATTGATGCATGTCACAACGGGTACATGTTGTACTACAAAGATGACAAGGATGAAGATGCGTGCAAATTCTGTGGTATTGATCGCTACAAGGCTACTGGAAGAGAAAAGTTTGTCGGTACAAAGAAGCCTACCGATTCGATGCACTACTTGTCTTTGACGTCGCGGTTGCAGAGGTTGTTTATGGTGAAGGAGACTGCAGAAAATATGAGTTGGCACAGGAAAAAACAGATTGAAGGAGTATTGGATCATCCATCCGATGGAGAAGCATGGAAGCACTTTGATCGAGAGTATCCAGATTTTGCTTCGGATCCGCGTAATGTCATATTGGGGCTCTCTTCTGATGGTTTTACCCCATTCGGACTTTCGGACTCCTAGTATTCGTGTTGGCCTGTGATCATCACTCCGTACAATCTACCACCTTGGATGTGCATGAAGACTCTGTATATGTTCCTAACCGTTATTATCCCGGGTCCAAACAATCCGAAGAGAAACATCAATGTATATTTATAGCCTTTGATAGATGAGTTAAATCAGCTGTGGAAAGTAGGTGCCAACACGTACGATGTTTCTAGAAAACAGAATTTTCAGATGAGGGCAACACTTATGTGGACCATCAATGACTTTTCGGCCTATGAAATGTTATCGGGATGGAGCACTCATGGTCGTCTCACATGTCCGTATTGCACGGACCGAACTAGGGCTTTCCGTTTGAAACACGAAAGCAAACCGTGCTTCTTCGATTGTCATCAATAATTTCTGCTGAAGGATCATCCGTACCGGAGAAACAGAAATGCTTTTCGTGCAGGCATTGTAGAGAAGGCAAATCCACCGCCAAGGTGGCCCGGATACACGATATGGGAAGAGGTAAAAGATTTACCAAGTGCTATTAAAGATCCTGCTAAGGGGTTCAAGTATGACGGATTTGGTCGCACCCATAACAGGACGAAGAGGAGTATATTCTGGGATCTGCCATATTTGAGCACAAATCTGATCAGACATAACCTTGATGTCATACATATCGAGAAGAATATGTTTGATAACATAATTAATATTATAATAGAGGTAAAGGAGAAGAAGAAAGACAATCCGAAGGCCAGGTTGGACTTAGAAGAAATATGTAGACGTCCTGCGTTGCATTTGATAGAGGAGGGGAATGGAAAGTTAAAGCAGCCTAAGTCAGTTTTCTCACTGGAGAAGGAGGATAAAGGGAGACTTTGTAGGTGGATTCAGGGTCTAAAATTTTTAGATGGGTACGTGTCGAACTTGAGAATATGCGTCGACCTCAAGGAGAACAAACTAGCGGGTATGAAGAGCCACGATTGTCACGTATTCATGGAGAGGTTAATTCTGATTGCATTTCGGAAATTCTTACCGTAGGTCGTCTGGGATCCATTGACAGAGCTCAACATATTCTTCAGAGATCTTTGTTCTACTAAGTTGCTCGTCGATCGTCTAGAAAAGCAAGAGAAGGATATTACGGTAACACTATATAAGCTCGAGAAGGTATTTTCTCCTGGATTCTTCGACTCTATGGAGCATTTGCCAATTCATCTTTCCTATGAGGCACGTGTTGGTGGTCCTGTCGGTTATCGGTGGATGTACCCTTTTGAGCGGCATCTGAATCACCTAAAGAGAAAGGTGAAAAATAAGACATAGGTTGAGGGCTCTATTTGTGAAGCTTATGTTCTCGAGGAGATTACAAACTTTTGCTCGACGTATTTCAAACCTCATGTTGCTACTAATAGAACGAGAGCTCCAAGAAATAATGATGGATATCAGGAATATAATAATGCAATACTCACAGTATTTAATGCGTCCGAAAAGCCTTCGGGGAAAATAAAGAAGAGATATTTGAATGACGATGAGCTAAGGGCTGCTCAGTTATATATATTACTCAATTACGACGAGGATGAAGTAGAGAAGCTAGAGGGATAAGTAATTAATACATCCACGTTTACATCATCTCAATGTAATAGTATAAGCTACTACTATGCTACTAATCAGCAGTTGCTTCATTTTTTTCCAGCACATATAATGATGAGTTGAGGTCGGTTAGATCCTACATAACAGACGAAGAAATAGAACAAGAAATGAGATGCCATTTTCCTTCTTGGTTGAGCGCATATGTAAGGAGCTTGGTAATTACTTTTTTTTTCTGTACTTGCACAATAAATAACTTACTATCGCTACTTTGGTATTTAGGTCGATCGTCTAATAACACCCGAGACTGAATCTATTAGAACTCTAGCCAAGGGACCAATTATTGTCGTCAAAATATGGCCAAGTTTCTGTGTAAATGGATTTAGGTTCAAGTCAACAAATGCTCCGATCAGAGACAGCTTTCTGGATCTTGATTTCATAAAAAATAGTTGTTTGTGTATCAAATCTTCGAACTACAAAGACGTCGATCCAGGCAATAATTTATTTGGCATCTTACGAGAGATTGTGGAGTTGACATATAATTATGGCACAGAACCTACTAAGATCGTGCTATTCAATTGTGAATGGTTCGATCTGATTCAAGGTCAAGGTTAGAAAATTGACAAGCATGACCTTGTGGATATAAACTATAAGCGAAGATATCAAGGCTACGAACCATTTATCCTATCAAGTCAGGCTCAGCTCGTGTACTTCATAACTTATCCTAAACGGGGGACAGCGAGATCGGATTGGTGGGCGGTATGCAAGACTAAAGCTAGAAATACCTTTGACATTGACGAAATAGCTTATCAGGAGGACGAGCTACCTCTTGTAACAAATATTATAGATGTGGACTCAACGGAAGTTACTCATTACACGAGTAATAATGTAGAAGATGTAGAATTATTCGAAAAGGAAGACGAAGATGAAGTAGATGAAAGTGAAGATGAGGAGGAAGAGGAAGAGGAGGACGAGGAAGGCGAACAAGATAATTTTTTTGAAGATGATTGAAAATAAAATATTTTGCCTATAGAATGTACTATATTTTGACTGTAGAATGTACTATTTTGACTAAGATATGTATTATATTTTGACTGTAGAATGTAATATCCATTTAAACTTGTGACACCACTAGTTATTTAATGTAAAATTATATGAACGCTATGAGATATGCATAACATTTTGACTGTAAAATATACTATATATTTGTGTATTTTTTATTCATCATATATTGTTATCAGGTATGATAAGACGACACGGAGGGTTCGGCAGGTTATGAGGTAGACGGAGTGCTCCTCCGGTACTGCCTACTATTGGTTCTGGATCCTCGTCGCCTAGTACTCCAGTATATCGACCAGTCACATCTCTAACTGCGACGATGTTACGTGGCATCACTCCTGGGACGAGTAGTTCCAGGCCTGATAGTACTCCCTCATCCAGCGTTCCTCCTGCTGACGGAACCATGGAGACATATGAGCATATGGAGGAGGTCAAGTCGACATCGTCCCAACATCAGCTAGACCCTCCATGCGCACCTCCAGAGGAGACGAGGACAGAGATTTGGGCCGACGGTACAAAGTAAGTCAATTAGATGGTTTAGCATCATATATATCGTATATTTCTTTATTCATCATATATTGACTTTTTTGATAAAAATAATTATCTCTGTATAGATATCGTCCCTCGTCGGTACAGAGACGCTTGGGACACTTTCTGAGGAACAACTATGGTGGCCCTTGGATCAACTACTCTGAAGCTCCGGAGGAGAGAAAGGCGTTCTAGTTTGTGCACTTCAAGGTAAAAGTATATTATATCAATCATCTAATTTATGCATATTATATAACTTACTAAATTACTTATTGTAGCAAACGTATTTCTATCCTCCGTACCGGGCCGAGTTGATTGAGCAGATATTTTCTGCCGTTGTCGCCAAACTTATCTGTGATGCTCTGGATGACCAGAAGGCTCGTGATCGCGTTGGAAAACCGATCCAAGGTTGGATCACGCCTGAGCAGTGGACTGCGATGAGGGCTAGATTTGATGATCCGAGGTACAAGGAAATGTCTGAGAAGGCCAAGGCGGCTAGGTGGAAAGCAGCAAAGTGGTGTGGTGGCTCGATTCTGATGACGGAATATTTTCGTCGTTTGGTATATTTTTATTTCAGATATATTATTTTAATACAAGTACGATAAAATGGTAGTAGTTAAAAGTATTTAATTTTAGTACTAAATAATATATTTTTAACAGGTACAGAGGGGTGAGGATGCAAATATGGTAACCGTCTTCCTGGCCACCCATCAAAAGGGCGGAAATCTCATTGATGAGAGGGCCTCGCAGACCTATGTAAGTATTACTTTATTTTGTGTTAATTTTAATATAACTTAGGCGATTACTCATCCAAACTTTTCTAGGCCGAGTATCTTAGGTTGCGTGAGCGGGCGATTGCTAGTGCACCTACAGCGGGAGACTCCAGCTTCGTCGACGGACGAGCTGTGGGTGACCGCCCCTGGTGGTCTCCAGAGGGGTACGTATTACGGTACGGGATCCTATGGCGCCCTTGTTGTGACGCAGTCATCTAGGGCCTTCCCGGCAAGTACGAATTCCCCACAGCCCTCACAGTCGTTGGCCCGAGTCCAGGAGGCCGTTGACCGTCAGATTACGTCTCTACATGATGAGTTGCTACGAAGGATGAAGGAGCAGCCCCTGTCCCAGCCGCAGGCGGATGATGCGACGCTCATCGCACGATTTGATATGCTTGAGCGCAGCATCATGGAGCTTCGGGATTTGATAGCTGATCTTAGAGCGTCGACAGAGCGCAGCATGACGGAGCTGCATGCATCACAGCTGTCCATGGACGAGAGGCTGACGATGATGCATGATTCAATGGTTCATAGCAGTACGAGACTATTATCTACCATGGATTCATACAACCAGCGACTAGCAGAGTTGGAGCAGATACGTCCTTCTAGTGTGCCTACATCGACACAGACTCCACCGATGTCACTGCCTTCTCCATCGACATCGGTGTCGATTTTACGGGAGCAGTATGATATATTCTTTCCCTCATGCGCGCCGGTGTTCATCTTCATGCAGATCCGCAGTAGTCCTAGTTAGGACAGTTTATTGATTGTTTATGTTTCAGACCTATGATATTTGGTCATTTATGAATATTTTTTTATTTTTGAGACATTCAGACATTATTTCTTGTATTTTTTAGGACGAGGCTTTCAGACTCAGTTGTGTGGATATTTGTTGTATTCTTTACGACGATATTTTCTCCTGATTCGGTTTGTAATCTCAATATTTTACTTTCTACAAATTTTATTATATTATTCATATTAAATATATGTTAATTTATCGGTGTTGAGTGTTCAACCGAAGGGGGTCGACGAACCCAGCAAATTCAACGGAGGGTTGCTCCGGGTTTATTTGTACAAAATTGTGAATTAATAAACTGCAGGAAGAATGGTTTGGAAACAATTCAATATTTATTTTTTTAGTATCTTTAGCGACGTTTTAAGCGACGTTTAGCGACGTTTATTTACGTCGCTAATTACGTCGCTGAATACGTCGCTATACCCGTCGCTAAATAAGTCGCTGTCCGTCGCAAATTGCTGACATGGCAGTATTGCCAGGTCAAAATAATGTCGCTAAATGAGTCGCACAACATCGCTAAATGAGTCGCACATACGTCGCTATATACGTCGCTATCAACGTCGCTAATTTAGCGACATATAGCGACAAAAATATACGTCGCTAATATAGCAACGCATTTACGTCGCTAGAAAATGTCGGAATAGCGATGTTTGGCAACATTTTTCCTGTCAGCGACTAGTTTAAAGGCGACTTTAACAAAACGTCGCTAATCACGTCGCTAAAATTATTTAGCAATATTTTTTGGCCATTTAGCGACGTTTCTTTACTTCGCTAATTTAACTTATTCTGGTAGTAATTTTCCTCCATTGAATTTCTACATAATTTACCACCAATTTATTCCTAAATTTATCACTCTTGGAGCCTTGGAGCTTGAAGAAGCAAGGAGCACAAGGAGGAGAAGATTTTGAGCTAGAGATCATGTCTGGATCATGTTCAATTATATTTTTATTGGAAATCCATCTCCCAATTGGTAATTCCTGAATTTTTCTCTCATTATGGCTTCTTAATCATGCATTTGACTATTAGGAATGACCACATGGCATAGGACTACCTATAGGAACAAGTTCTAGGCTATTTGGCTTTGTATTGTGAGATCTATGAGGTAATTTATGTGTATGTTAGGGAAATTATGAATTTGACACCTCAATTGTGTGTCATGAGACTAATTAGATCTAATTAGACGTAGATCGGGGTTATGGGACTAGGTACGTGTCCACAAATAGATACGTATAGGCCGTATCACGGTATTTTACGATACGGTGTGATACGGGGTCAATTTTGAGTGATTTACATGAATTCTCTTCATTGTATGTTATAATGACTTCTAATAATTGTAATTATATATATATATGACCTAAGGGAATGATCAATTATGAAAAATGGAGAGTTTGGCACCTCAATGGATTGAGTATCATAGATATTCTATTTGATACACTATAGATATTTGTTTAAATGCCTTAATCTATATATGTATGTGTGTGTGTATGTATAGATATATTAATCTATATATGTATGTGTGTGTGTGTGTGTGTGTGTGTGTGTGAGAGAGAGAGAGAGAGAGAGAGAGAGAGAGAGTGAGTGAGTGGAGTGAGTGAGTGTCGAGTGTCAGAGTGCATTGGAGTAGTGGGGGTCGGGTTATGCATTGAGCAGCATGGCCTAGTAGCAGTGCAACATTGCTTTGCCTAGAGCAGCAGCTAGCAGTGTAGTGCAGCTAGCAAGCAGTGTGCAATAATATTTGCAAAGGCTGCAGCAGTGCAACACCAAGCAGCAATGGATGCAGCAGTGCAGCACCAAGTAGCAAATGTTGCAGCAATAGTGTCACCCCCACTTTTTGGATTAAGGGTATTTTCGTTTTTCCGTAATTAATGAGTAAATGATTGCATGATAATTGATTATTCTTAATTTTCGGTGATTTTAATTTGTTGTACCTCACCGTCGTTTTGAATTTTGAACCCCACTTGCATTCACTTTTATTAAATTGATTCATAAGTCAAAATTGTACAACCTTCCATTGTTTAGACACCTTGGTGCAAGAGTACATTGAGGTATCCTTTCCTTTGAACGATACGTATATAAACCCAAATTCTCCTTTAGGTGTAAATTCCATAAATTCTTTGGAGTGTGTAATACAACATCAAAATTCCTGAACCATGGCCTCAGACCATCGAACCAATGCATCTTAGCAATTTCTTTATTAAAATTTCAACCATTGTAATACCCATGAGAAAGCCCAATTCCAGGAAGGCCTTGACCAGACCTAATTCTAGGTCAACCCAAAGTCTACTATGATCATATATATACATAAGTATAGCTTCCTTATTCTTTTCAACCAAAACCTAATACACCCCCAGCCGACCATCTCAAACCCCCCCCGACTTTACTGTTCCTCATCGGACATCCCCGAGCGCCGAACGCCGGACACCCGCTGTCCCCGAGCGCTGAACGCCGGACACCCGCTGTCCCCGAGCGCTGAACGTCGAGCGCCGAGCGCTGAACGCCGAGCCCCGAGCCCCGAGCGCCGCCGACTGAGAAGTTCCCGCGGAGACCGACGCAGCCGGCCGAGAAGTTCCCGCGGAGACCGACACAGCCGACCGAGAAGTTCCCGCGGAGACCGACGCTGTCGACCGAGAGTTCCCGCGCGGACTGACTGCTCAACGACCGGAGTTCGACGACCGACCCTGCACATCGACCAGCCTTTCCTGTTCGTGACCATCGCCTCGTAATCGTCGTCGTGCCGAGCGCAGGTTAGCTCCTGTCCACGTTCCCATCATTCCTGCGATGATATACAAGTAACTAGGGACGTATGTATATACGTATTTGCATACGTATTAGTATATTGGTGTATATATATATAATATTTCCAATTAATATCTATATACTTGTGTATAAGTAATGTGTAGGTATTCCCTAGTATATCAATACGTGTATTATAATCATAATTAATGTAGGTTAATATATATGCCTACGAACCGTATAATGCTCAATTAGGTTAATATACTTATACATATCTATTATAAATGTAATTAATTAGTATGATGAGAGATTAGTTCATATTAAGTCCTATGTATCACATGTCCAAGATGTCTTGATTGTGACCACGGATACCCCGTAGCTACATCTACCTGTGACCATATAGCATGATAGTAGACTGCCATATGTACACTGACGTACTGGCAAGACCGTACCATTGACTGTCTGTTATGCACAGCAATTACAGACGCGACCCCTAGTATGATCCTTGATCATTCTGTTGATCGTGTATTAATGTGATGTCTGATACAGTATTGTGTTTATGATATATCTATAGGACTGTTGGATCACTCAGACGGTACCTTGGAACCCGGACTTTGGTATTGCCAGCTAAGGACCACAGGCGAGTACATTCTCTGACAGTTTCCATTATGTTGATTATCTCTATAATTCTTGTTGTATAGCGTACATGACTCTGACACTGTTCTTTACACGAGTTAGCATCATTGAGACCTGTCACGAGGAGTCGTAATTGGAATCCATCGTGCTAGCTAGGGAGAAACGGGGAAGTATTAGTAGTTTATGTGATCATACCCAACTTACATGCAGCATTAGCTCACCCACATTTTACGTCGGTGCAGCCTTACCCTTACATGCCTCATCGCTGTTACATTCCGGTTAGCCTGACCTGTTGGGGATGATCGCTAATCCATGTAATGAGTCATATAACCCAAGCCGATCACATGATATACTGATGTTTCACACACTTAGTTAGATGATTCTTGACATGTATCTTGATAGATTGATCTTGTATTTCCATATGTTCTAGTTGTTGTTCTTATACACACTTACATGCCAGTTCTTGTACTTGCGCACACTTGTAGTTCTATCCCTTGTCAGAGGCTATTGATGATGATGTTCCAGTATCTATTCCTGCATTCTTTATTCCAGTATTTCTTATTTCCAGTTATTTCATATCTGTCTTGTATTTCTTTACACTGTATTATAGTTTTTGTCAATATATGTGGAACTGCTGTTAGAGGTGTATTTTCGTTCCAATCCTGACTGGATATTTTTTCCAGAGAACCTTGAGGATTTCTGTACTACGCACTACGGACCAGGTATAGAAGCAGACTATGCACCAGAGATCCTAGAAGAGACTATGCTTCTAGATGAGACTTTGCCTACAGCTATTTAGATAGTATTTATTTATGCTTGAGACTTATGGAGGATATTGCAGTTTATGTTTAGACTTATGTTAAGTTTAATTGGAGACTCGTGTTGGACAGTTAGACTGTGAGTATCTTTATGTTTGAGACATGGTGTTTAACTATGTCATTTCCTTTTATCTTTTATCGTGCCTTATAGTTGTGGTGATTGAGTTATATTGTGAGATTATGGAGATGTATATTATTGACAGGTGTTTAGTTATCTAGTATTACTGTGACCTTGACAGCGTTCTACCGTCGATACTACGGCGTAGGCTGGACGTACCCACGCTCTCGTGCCCCTATACCGGGTGCGGGTCGTGACACGTTTTTAGTGGTGGCCCATGCAGGTCTAGTCTCACAAGTTATGCGATATCGTAGTAGTGCGACAACTTAGCTGTACTACTGCGAGCCTGTGCTAGGATTTAGGAAATAGGATCTAGGATGAGAATATGCTCAATCACACTAGAAAATTCTGAACGTTATATTGCTATTCCAATAGATTGCTTCCTTTAGCGCTTTAGTGTCCTTTCTTGATAATATCATATCTATCACCTTAATTGATTCTTTGATCTATATTCAGGATGTCACCGAATACTAGATCCATGAGAATAGGGGCAGCTAATTCAGAGAGGACTGCCACCTCTCAACCTGACGAACAGATACATGGAGATTCTCCTACATCTCATGTTCGTGTGGGAGTGTCTGCAACTAACGGGATTCCTCCTCCACCTATACAGAGGATTGCCCCAACTATGACAGACGACCTTCCACCACCACCGATTCCCGGAGGAGTGCCCGCTGACGGGGCACAGATGTTCGCACTGATGCAGGGCATGCTAGAGGCCCAGAGAGTAACAGCAGAGGCTCAGCGTGTTCAAGCTGAGGCTCAGAGAATGCAAGCAGAAGCACACCAGGCACATACCGAACTGATGAGAGAGAGCATGGAGAATGCCCATCAGATGACTCTCCAGGCTGTGGAGAGAGTAGCACGACAACCGCAACAGCAAGGTCAGCAACAACAGAGGCCCGGTACCATAGTGGACTTTAAGAGGATGATGCCTCGAGAGTTCAAAGGCACAGAAGGAATACTATATGCTGACCAATGGTTAGAAGACATAGAAAGGAATTTGCGCTTATCACAGATTCCGGAGATTCTTCAGATAGAGGCCGCTGGCAGTCAGATGTTTGATATCGCACTGACGTGGTATCGTACAGAGCCGAGACTCGCCGCTGAAGGACTTACTTGGGAGGACTTTAAGGAACTCTTCAAAGAGAAATTCTTTCCTGACGTAGCCTTGGGAGCTTTAGAAAGTCAGTTTCATGACTTAGTCCAAGGAGGCATGTCAGTCGACGAGTATGCTGCAGAGTTTTGCCGATTGAGTCGATTTGCGCCATCGATGATTCGAGACCCAGGAGACAGAGCTCGGAAATTCAGAAAAGGATTGAATAGGGAGATCAAGTCTCGTACTTCGGGATGACGTACTGCTACATTTGAGGGTATTCTGATGGATGCCCAGATTGCCGAAGACGACTTGGACCTCAGGCCCAAGAGAGGACGCGATACATCTGGAGCAACAGTAGGTAACACAGGACCAGCCAAGCGCCCACACTTTTAACAACAATATAGGCCGTACCAGCAACAACACCAGCAGCAACACCAGCAGCAACACCAGCAACAGACACCAGTTCGAGGACATGCTCAGCAACAGCAACCACAAAGACATAATCAACTCGTTACCCCATGTTCGTATTGCGGAAAGATGGGACATACAAAAGACATCTGCAGAAAAAGGTTGGGCACTTGCTTATCGTGTGGATCAGCAGCACATCAGCTGAGGGACTGCCCAACTATTCAGAATCGCCAAGGAGGAGGAGCCGCTTAGAGAGGACCAGCCAGAGCACCTATTGTAACAGGAGGCCAGCAGAGAGGACCTCCACTTCCATCGCAGCAGGAGAGGTTTGCTCAGCAACAGCAGCAACAGAGAGGAGCACCACAAGGACGAGCTTATGCCATGACCACTGAGGAGACCGAGCCAGCTTGAGACGTGATTTTAGGTTCAGTTTTACTCGATTCTACTCCAGCACTTGCATTATTTGATTCTGGTGCTACCCATAGTTTCGTATCTGTATCTTATGCCCTTAAACACCATTTAGAAACGGGACCATTAGATAGGACTTGCAAGATCACGACAAGAGGAGGTATTATCCTAGTCTGTGATTATTGCAAGGATCGGAGAGTGTCATTGGAAGGCCGAGAGTTGAGCGTGAGTTTACTCGTTATGCCACTTCCGGAATACGATATTGTACTCGGAATGGACTGGCTGAGTAAACACCATGCTTCTATAGATTGTCGCGGAGGAAGAGTAGTATTTCGACCACCAGGAGAGCCAGAGTTTGAGATTGCCAGAGGAACACAGGAGCGGAGCAGAGGCACTTTTTGTGGAGCCAGGGCGGAAGAAGAAGAGTTATCGCATCCACTCATAGCGGAGTTCCTGGATGAATTTTCAGAGGAGTTGCCAGGTTTGCCACCAGACAGAGATGTTGAGTTCTCTATAGACTTGATACCAGGAGCGGAGCCTATTTCACAACATGTCTATAGAGTTAACAACAACGAATTGGTAGAACTAAAGAAACAAGTTGAGGAGCTGCAAGACAAAGGTTTTATTAGATCCAGTTCATCGCCATGGGGAGCACCGGTATTATTTGTACCGAAGAAGGATGGCACGGTACGTATGTGTATCGATTATAGAGCTTTGAATAACCTCACTATCAAAAATAAATACCCGCTGCCGAGGATAGATGATCTTTTCGATCAATTGAACGGAGCAAAGGTATTTTCAAAAATAGACTTGAGGTCAGGCTATCACCAGGTGAAAGTGAAGAAAGAAGACATACCGAAGACCGCCTTTCGAACCAGATATGGCCAGTTTGAATTTACAGTAATGCCGTTTGGTTTAACCAATGCACCAGCAGTATTTATGAACTTGATGAACAAGGTGTTCCACCAGTACCTTGACAAGTTCGTAGTGGTGTTTATTGACGACATTCTAGTATATTCAAAAACCCCAGAAGAGCATGAAGAGCACTTGAGAATAGTCTTAGAAACTCTCAGGAGAGAGAAATTATACGAAAAGCTTTCAAAGTGTGAGTTCTTTCTTGAAGAGGTTGAATTTCTTGGACACATGGTGACATGTAACGGAATTTCAGTTAACCCAAAGAAGATAGAGGCAATGAAGTCATGGACTACCCCCAGTACGGTAGCTGAAATCAGGAGCTTTCTCGGACTAGCAGGATACTACAGAAGATTTGTACAAGACTTCTCCAAGATTGCAGAGCCAATGACTAGGCTGACCAAGAAAGATGTAGAATTTGTCTGGACAGAAGAATGTCAAGCCGCATTCGATGAGCTGAAAAGGAGATTGACGACGGCGCCAGTTTTGACGTTGCCATCAGGGACAGGTGGATTCACTATCTACAGTGATGCTTCGGGAAAAGGGTTGGAATGCGTTCTTTAACAACACGGGGAAGTAATTGCCTATGCTTTGAGACAGTTACGCCCTCATGAAAAGAACTACCCCACTCACGATCTGGAGTTAGCGGCAGTTATCTTTGCCCTAAAGCTGTGGAAGCACTATCTGTACGGAGAGCGTGTGGAAATCTTCACAGACCACAAGAGCTTAAAGTACGTGTTTACACAGAAGGAGCTGAATATGAGACAGAGAAGGTGGTTGGAATTGATGAAAGACTTTGATATCTCATTACAGTATCATCCAGGGAAAGCCAACGTAGTCGCGGATGCCTTGAGCAGGTACCCAATGGCTATGTGCTTGACTTAGGATAGACACTTATTAGCTGATCTTGAAAGCTTGGAAATTGAGGTCTTAGTTCCAGGAGCTGAGATTCAGATGTGGGGACTGCAGATTCAATCGGAACTGATGGACAAAATTAGAGCGGCACAGTATGACGATGAGACTCTACGAAATATTAGAGCACAAGTTCAGGCAGGATTGATAGACGATTTCACTATTGCGGATGATGGATCCTTACGA
The DNA here is from genome assembly GCA_036927795.1 of Iris macrosiphon. Classification (NCBI taxonomy): domain Eukaryota; kingdom Viridiplantae; phylum Streptophyta; class Magnoliopsida; order Asparagales; family Iridaceae; genus Iris; species Iris macrosiphon. The sequence continues at coordinate 131,938,330 of JAYESA010000003.1, forward strand.
CATGGCACGAGGATGTGTGTGCCAAGTGGAGAGCTGCGTAAAGAAGTTTTACAGGAGGCACACCGCTCTCAGTATTCGATGCATCCCGGAGCTAACAAGATGTATCGAGATTTGAGGAAGCATGTATGGTGGTATGGTATGAAGCGCGAAGTAGCATGCTTCGTATCCCGATGTTTAGTGTGCCAACAGGTGAAAGCAGATCGACAGAGGCCAGGGAGATTGCTTCAACCTTTACCCATTCCAGAATGAAAGTGGGAGCACGTGACTATGGACTTCGTTTCAGGGCTTCCTCGTTCTCCAGGAGAAAAGGACGCAATTTGGGTCATCGTGGATAGGTTGACCAAATCAGCCCACTTCTTGCCTTTTAAAGTGGGTACTTCGACGGAGAAGCTAGCAGAGATGTACGTACAGCAGATTGTCAGATTACATGGAGTTCCTGTGAGTATTGTCTCAGATCGAGATAGTCGTTTCACTTCCCATTTTTTGAGGAGCCTGCAGTCTAGCTTGGGAACTCAGCTCAAGTTCAGTACCGCATATCACCCTCAGACAGACGGGCAGTCTAAAAGGACTATTCAGACTCTAGAAGATATGTTACGCACTTGCGTATTGGATCTCGGAGGTTCTTGGGAGGATCATCTACACTTGGTAGAGTTTGCTTACAACAACAGCTACCAGGCCAGCATTGAGATGTCACTATTCGAGGCTTTATATGGACGGAGGTGCCGTACACCTTTATCTTGGGATGATGTTGGAGAAAGAGCCTTCTTAGGACCAGAAATGGTCGTGGATGCAGCAGAAAAGGTAAAACTTATCAGAGACAGACTGCGAGTGGCGCAGGACAGACAGCGGCATTGGGCAGATAGTCACCGTAGACCCCTAGAGTTTCAGGTATTGTTTTGATTTGTTGGTTTGATTTGTGATTGTTTTGTTTAGATTGTGTGTTAAGATCGTTGTTCTAGATTGGCGATTTGGTGTTCCTACGGATTTCTCCGACACGTGGCACGATTCGTTTCGGCAGAGGAGGGAAGCTTAGCCCACGATACATCGGGCCCTTCAGTGTTCTTGCAAGGGTCGGTGCAGTGGCCTATAGACTAGACTTGCCGCTTGCTCTAGATGGAGTGCATAACGTGTTCCACGTGTCGCAGCTGAGACGGTACATGGCAGATCCTAGTCACGTATTAGATCACTCGGAGATCGAAGTTGGACCGACACTCAGCTATCCTGAACAACCGGTGGAGATCTTGGATCGTAGAGAGAAGATATTGCGAAACCAGACTATTCCCTTGGTTCGTGTTGCATGGAGAAATCACTCTCCAGGAGAATCAACTTGGGAGAGAGAGGACGAAATGTGCGAGCGGTATCCATATCTCTTTGAGACTTGAGGTATAATTCATTAATTGATTGCTTGTCCTAGTGATAGTTATTTTAAAATTTCGCGGACGAAATTCTTTAAGGAGGGTAGACTTGTCACCCCCACTTTTTGGATTAAGGGTATTTTCGTCTTTCCATAATTAATGAGTAAATGATTGCATGATAATTGATTATTCTCAATTTTCAGTGATTTTAATTTGTTGTACCTCACCGTCGTTTTGAATTTTGAACCCCACTTGCATTCACTTTTATTAAATTGATTCATAAGTCGAACTTGTACAACCTTCCATTGTTTAGACACCTTGGTGCAAGAGTACATTGAGGTATCCTTTCCGTTGAACGATACGTATATAAACCCAAATTCTCCTTTAGGTGTAAATTCCATAAATTCTTCGGAGTGTGTAATACAACATCAAAATTCCTGAACCATGGCCTCAGACCATCGAACCAATGCATCTTAGCAATTTCTTTATTAAAATTTTAACCATTGTAATACCCATGAGAAAGCCCAATTCCAGGAAGGCCTTGACCAGACCTAATTCTAGGTCAACCCAAAGTCTACTATGATCATATATATACATAAGTATAGCTTCCTTATTCTTTTCAACCAAAACCTAATACACCCCCCAGCCGACCATCTTAAACCCCCCCCCTGACTTTACTGTTCCTCATCGGACATCCCCGAGCGCCGAACGCCGGACACCCGCTGTCCCCGAGCGCTGAACGCCGGACACCCGCTGTCCCCGAGCGCTGAACGCCGAGCGCTGAACACCGAGCCCCGAGCCCCGAGCGCTGAGCGCTGTCGACTGAGAAGTTCCCGCGGAGACCAACGCAGCCGACCGAAAAGTTTCCGCGGAGACCGACGCTGTCGACCGAGAGTTCCCGCGCGGACTGACTGCTCAACGACCGGAGTTCGACGACCGACCCTGCACATCGACCAGCCTTCCCTGTTCGTGACCATCGCCTCGTAATCGTCGTCGTGCCGAGCGCAGGTTAGCTCCTGTCCACGTTCCCATCATTCCTGCGATGATATACAAGTAACTAGGGACGTATGTATATACGTATTTGCATACGTATTGGTATATTGGTGTATATATATATAATGTTTCCAATTAATATCTATATACTTGCGTATAAGTAATGTGTAGGTATTCCCTAGTATATCAATACGTGTATTATAATCATAATTAATGTAGGTTAATATATATGCCTACGAACCGTATAATGCTCAATTAGGTTAATACACTTATACATATCTATTATAAATGTAATTAATTAGTATGATGAGAGATTAGTTCATATTAAGTCCTATGTATCACATGTCCAAGATGTCTTGATTGTGACCACGGATACCCCGTAGCTACATCTACCTGTGACCATGTAGCATGATAGTAGACTGCCATATGTACACTGACGTACTGGCAAGACCGTACCATTGACTGTCTGTTATGCACATCAATTACAGACGCGACCCCTAGTATGATCCTTGATCATTCTGTTGATCGTGTATTAGTGTGATGTCTGATGCAGTATTGTGTTTATGATATATCTATAGGACTGTTGGATCACTCAGACGGTACCTTGGAACCCGGACTTTGGTATTGCCAGCTAAGGACCACAGGCGAGTACATTCTCTGACAGTTTCCATTATGTTGATTATCTCTATAATTCTTGTTGTATAGCGTACATGACTCTGACACTGTTCTTTACACGAGTTAGCATCATTGAGACCTGTCACGAGGAGTCGTAATTGGAATCCATCGTGCTAGCTAGGGAGAAACGGGGAAGTATTAGTAGTTTATGTGATCATACCCAACTTACATGCAGCATTAGCTCACCCACATTTCACGTCGGTGCAGCCTTACCCTTACATGCCTCATCGCTGTTACATTCCGGTTAGCCTGACCTGTTGGGGATGATCGCTAATCCATGTAATGAGTTATATAACCCAAGCCGATCACATGATATACTGATGTTTCACACACTTAGTTAGATAATTCTTGACATGTATCTTGATAGATTGATCTTGTATTTCCATATGTTCTAGTTGTTGTTCTTATACACACTTACATGCCAGTTCTTGTACTTGCGCACACTTGTAGTTCTATCCCTTGTCAGAGGCTATTGATGATGATGTTCCAGTATCTATTCCTGCATTCTTTATTCCAGTATTTCTTATTTCCAGTTATTTCATATCTGTCTTGTATTTCTTTACACTGTATTATAGTTTTTGTCAATATATGTGGAACTGCTGTTAGAGGTGTATTTTCGTTCCAATCCTGACTGAATATTTTTTCCAGAGAACCTTGAGGATTTCTGTACTACGCACTACGGACCAGGTATAGAAGCAGACTATGCACCAGAGATCCTAGAAGAGACTATGCTTCTAGATGAGACTTTGTCTACAGCTATTTAGATAGTATTTATTTATGCTTGAGACTTATGGAGGATATTGCAGTTTATGTTTAGACTTATGTTAAGTTTAATTGGAGACTCGTGTTGGACAGTTAGACTGTGAGTATCTTTATGTTTGAGACATGGTGTTTAACTATGTCATTTCCTTTTATCTTTTATCATGCCTTATAGTTGTGGTGATTGAGTTATATTGTGAGATTATGGAGATGTATATTATTGACAGGTGTTTAGTTATCTAGTATTACTGTGACCTTGACAGCGTTCTACCGCCGATACTGCGGCGTAGGCTGGACGTACCCATGCTCTCGTACCCCTATACCGGGTGCGAGTCATGACAAATAGTGCAGCAATAGCTGCAGTAGCTAGCAGCAATAGTAGTATGCATTAGTAGCAGAGCAATGACAGCAAGTAGGGTGTGAGAGATTGATGCACAAAGTGATGGTGAGTATCAAGGGGGATACTCAAGGAGCTGGGGTTTGGATGTATGCAGGATTGGGTATCAGTGATTCATGTCAGGTTGAGATACCAAGGTATCATAAGATAAATACCAAGGTATGGGCTAGAGTTAGTAAATAGACCAAGGTATATTATTACTAGTATAAATATGATAGTGAATACCTTATAGCTAACTGTAGCCTAGGAATCTAATGCTAGATAGGTTTTAGGTTGTGGTATGTATATGTATATAGCTAGGTAAAGGGTTCTATAGTAAGTTTATTGTGAATATGAGTTAGGTATATAGGATACTTAATGCATGTCGACTAGTATAGCTAGTTATCTAAGGTATTGACTTAGAAACTCAACCAAGACCTAGTATAGTCTAGTATTAACTAGTGTTAACTTGGAACCTAGGTGATAACCTAGTATAGCTAAGTTTAGCTAATTATAGACCAATATAGACTACTAACCTTAGTATGAACCTAGTGAAACTTAGAAATGGACCTAGATGCATGCATTAGTATATTTTAATCCATTCCTCTTTTATTATACCATTTAACTTGATATTTCCTAAATAGGTCTGTGTGACATCAGCTCGGACACCGAGTTACCTCTTTTGTACCAGACCAGAGGCGAGTACATCTCTCTGTTAGTTTTTATTTTATGATAGTGTATATATCACTTGTTCTAGAACTGTGTACTTGATACTGACACTTGGTTACACAGACTGGTACTATATGGATCCCGTCAGGAGATGTTATCCCTTATCGTGTTCAATGGGTACTTATTCACATATATTTTATCACGTACATCAGGTATTGATTTTTATGTGCATCCACTATTTTGTGTGCTAGTGTGACTATACTGTATTCATGTGCGTAACGTGTAGTGATTGGATCCATGAGTATTGGTTGGGGGAAAGTAGAAGTTGATTATGTGATCAAGCCCTATTTATCTCATGTATATGTCGATTATACACCTCACGTATAATCGAGTTACCTATTTGCCTCATGTGCAACCTAAGACGATCACATAACGAACTTGCACTCTAAACCACATAACTAGTATCCCTGTTCTTCTACTTGCAGTTTATTTCCATATTACCAGTATTTACTTTCCAGTTCTTTATTGTGAATATTTGCATGTTCTCACCTGTATTTCCATTTCTTAATACTTGTACATCTTGTATCATTTTTTATTACTCGTCATATATGCTTACCATGCATTTGGAGTTGCTTTTATAGTTTTGTACTTCGCTCCTTTTTTGATTGGATATATTTTTTAGATGATTAGCTAGAGTAGTTGTGTCCCACTTATTACGGCTCGCAGGATGTTGAGCCACTAGAGGATACTCCCCTAGGGCAGGAGGACATAGTACCAGTGACCAAGGAGGCCTAGTTATATAATTTTGGACATGTACTAGTCTTATTTTGGACTCATGGCATGTATATACATTAGTTTGGAGAGTTGTTTAGCCTAGACTTATAGTATTGGACTTGAGGATATGTTGTAACTCATATTTCTCTTTTATTCCATATCGTACTTTCATCCTCCTTAGTTTGATTTTGTGATTGAGTATTGTTTACCAACATTACACTATTATATTGTTCTTCTATTTTGGAGTTGAGATAGCATGACATGTACTCTTAATTATATTGTGTGAGAAGTTTAGATAGTTATATTGTCTTAGACAGTGTTCTACCGTCGATGTTGCGACGTAGGCTGGACGTACCCACGTACTCGTGCCCGAATATTCGGGTGCGGGTCGTGACAACTTAGTTCAGACTTAAATATACCACTTAATATTTAAACAATTCCAATTAAAACTAAAAAAATAGGTCTGCCATTCCAATTATAATATTTAAACAATTCCAATTACAATAACTAAAGTAATTACAAATAAATACAATATTTAATGTGTCGGTTGTCTTGTACATTTTTTTCTGTTGTGTCCAAGTCTACCACAATTGCTATAATAAATATCTCTGGTTGTCAGGTCCCTTGTCATAAAATAATTCTTTTTGGGTCTGTCAACTCTCCGTCGAACATATGGTACACTAATTTTACCTCTTACCAATTCACCTTAAGGAGTGTATGGGGATAGAATTGGTTTCATACATGGCGTATAAACACTTTTAAGTGTTTCAACAAAAAATTGAGTAGGATAATAATTTTTAATTTGTAAGTTATAAGACTGACAAGAAAAGTAAGTATGTACATATGGTAAAAGAGTGTGTTGAGAAGAAAAGTAAGCATGTACACATGTACACATGGTAAAAGAGTGTGTTGCCAACGAAAATATGTACAGGTTTTATTTTCGAAATCTACCACATAACATCTACTAGTTTCATGATCCAATATTTTAAATTTATAATCTTTAACATGTAGCATATTAAAATGACGTGTCTCTCTTTTGATAAGTGTCATAATCTTAAGCATCATTGGACAAAAGTTTCTATTCATATTTTTAGCGTTTGCCGATGCTTATCATAAATTGTTATGATTTTGGCTCTAATACCATCAAGCACTGTTGTTATTGGTTTATCATGCAAAATTTTAATCCAATTATTAAAACTCTCTGCATTAATGTTCGATGTGTTAATATTGAGTCTAGGATATGGTGCATAAGCTATGATCCAATGGAAAAAATTATGATTTTTATCGTTTGTACCAACAATCCAATTAAAAATCCTAATATCTGTCGATTTAATCTTTTCAAACCATTCCGTCGCAACCACAATATTATAAGATCGAACAAGTTTATATAATAATTCTTGATATATTTGTATACTACTACATTGACTTCTCATATTTGGTTTGAAATACTGGATACAAAAAAAATGTGGAGAGTATGGAAAAGTATCACGCATTCCACGAATTAATATTTTTTGCTTATATAATATAAATGAAATACTATCTCAACGATCAAAATAACTTTCAAATGAAGCTTTCAAATTGTCTAAAAACCATGTACATGATTCAGTATTCTCATTTTCAGCAATACAATAAGCAATATAATATAATTGATAGTTAGGATCATGAGAACAAGCCACAAATAGAGTACATTGATATCTAGATGTCAGAAAAGTTGCATCAATACTAACTATAGGTAAACAATCACGTAAAAAATTATCGATACATGCCTTGAAACAAATAAATATTCTTTGAAATACATTAATTCCTACCGTCTTTAAAAAATATCTGCTACCAGGATTTGTTTCCATAATTGTAAGGTCATATTTTTAAGACTACCATATGCATCAATATAACTACCGTTAATTTCAGATTATACAAGTTCTTTTGCTCTCCAAGCTTTAGAATACATAATATGTACTAGATAATCTCTAAGTATATCATTCACAATATGTGATGCACTATAAGACTGGTTATCTCTAATTTTATCCATTATTTTTTCACTAATCCATGCAGCAGTTGCCTGTCGATGACGTCCTCTTGGTAATACACCAGTACATGAATGTTGAGATTCAAATGTACGGATCTCAAAGATTTTACTGTTACCATTTGCATGTGCGTACACTCTCCAACGACAATGTGGAGCGTCACAAACATATAGAATTATTTGAGAATTGTTATGTGTAGCTCTACAACTAAATTTACGAAGAATTGATATATCACTAATAAAATTTTGAAATGTATAAGAAGAAGCAAACTCTATTCCACGAAATACTTCGGGGGTGCTACCATCTGAATTATCAACAGTGGGTAAATAATAGTCTAAATCTTCGACTATGTCATCACTATCTTCATCGTCAACGTTCTCTTCGACTAAATTCATTTGATTTGAAGTGTTAGGACCAACATGAAATTTTTTTACTATTATAAACAGTTTGACTAGTAGATGCTATATTTGTGCTAATATTTGGTAATAATGGATTAATATAGATCTTTATACAAGATGAACCTAAACTACTTTCAACAATAAATCTCCATACTTCTTCACTATTTATTACTAAAAAGTATCCATAAAAAACTACATTATTACGAATTCATAAGTAATAGAAAAACTTTCTGCAATAATATTTCGTATATTTTCGAAAGAGACATTTTGATATGTAGAAATTAAATTAGTTGTACCTCCCTCATAAGATAATCCGTTTAGTGTACCTCCATGATAGCAAATCACTGTTAGGATTTGATCCATGGGTAAAAACTTCGATTTTGGAAAAAAATTGCCGGCTAAGATTTTCTTAGAGTTGTTATGGTGAATATTGAAAGAATGAGAATATGTGAGGTTGGATAAAAATTGCAAGAGTAATAGTACGTGAAGCTTTGGCAAATATTGGAAGAGTGAGAATATGTGGGAACCATACGACGGTTATTACCCTTTGAAATATTACCGTTTGAAATATAGCCGTTTGAAACTACCCGTAAAATAAAAAATAACTTATGCCCTAGTTTAGGACGTAAGATCCATAGTTATCCTATTTAGGACATTAATATTGTTACTTACTAATTAATATTAGGACATTAATATTGTTACTTACTAATTAATATTAGGACATTAATATATTTTAGCTTAATATATATTAGCTAACAATATTAATACATTAATATATTGTTAAATATATTGTTAGCTTAATATATATTAGCTAACAATATTAGCACATTAATATATTGTTAGCTTACTAATTAATATTTTAATTAGAGGGAGAAGTAAATTAATTAGGGGAGTAGGACTTACGTCCTACAATAGGACGTAAACACAACTTACGTCCAATATTTGGACAATATTATGCTCCACTTAATATTTTTTTAAACTATATACTTTATTTGAAGTAAACTTAAACTTTTATTCTTTATTCGTAATTTTCTGTTAGAAAAAGAGTTGGAAACTTGATGATCTTGTCTATTCATAGATGAAGAACTGGACATGACCGACAGAAAAACCAAGTTCAAGATGAACCGTTCAGAGGTTCCGGTGACATAACAGTTGTGAAGGATATTCCTAACACAAGTGGGGATTAGAAGTATGACGGTTTGTCGACATGACAAATAATTATCCGTAATCCAGGGAGAGAGGTTCTCAAAGAAGCTTGCACAGGCTAGACGGACCCTGGAGTGTGAACTTGCATGTAAATATTTTCCCAAACCGGTTGACTTCCAAACTAGATCACATATTGATCTTAGCTTCTGGTTAAGTACGTGGAGGAGCAATATATTAAGGATAATCTGAGTTCTCCTTTGCTTCACCATATTGTGGCTCCATATGATTATGCTGTAAGTGGCACGAAGGAAACCCCATTCTTGATGTGTTTATGTGCATCATTGACTAAAAACTTGATTGTTCCCTTTAATAAGTAACTTTTATCTGAGACCCCACACAAGGTTCTAATAATCAGTTTGTTATGTATGAGCAACATATTCTTAAGACATCTTTCAGACAATTATAGACCAAAGTATCTGACACTATAAGCTTAAAGAAAAGATAAAATAACTAAAATAAGAATACAATAAGAATAGGTTAATTTCTAAAGACACATCCAAACGTATTCAGAATAGTTCAAATTTTTTTGTTTTTATTTACAAATTTGCCATCGATTTTTATTTATTTATTTTGGACTGTCCAATTTTTTTATGACTGTCAAAAAATTTGACAGTCCTTCCTATCCCAAATAGGGCTGTCAAATTTTTTGACAGTCCTTCTAATAGGAAGGACTGTCAAAAAATTTGACAGTCCGCATATTTTTAAGATTGTTATAAGTTTTGGCAGTCCTTCCAAGACAGTCCTTCCTATTGGAAGGACTGTCAAAACTTATGGCAGTCCTCCTCCTCCTCCTCCTCTGACGGCTGAGATTAGGATTAGGATTAAGGTTTGGGTGGGGGAGAGGAAAGGTGTGGACAGCCCATAGTAAATTTTGGGTTATCTGAATAAAAGTTGTTTTAGTCTGAACTAACACCAAGTAATAGATTATCCAGAGTAATTTTGGATGTGCCTTTAGAAATAACCTAAGAATACTAAGACAGCCGAGTTGCACTACCTCTTACCTTTTAATATAGAATGAGAAATAAGAATGTAAAAAAAATTTGGAGGTGATGTCAATTGAACTAAAACATTTTGCCACGTTGGTGTATAAGGACTCTCATTTGCTCATTTGCCATCAGCATTACGAAAGCCCATTTCCATGTGTGATCCAGTGGTTTGTATTCTGGTTGGTTTTTCTGAATTTATTCTGATTCAGTGACACAAGCTTTTGAGCTTATTTTCTCCTGATATATTCCTTTGTTCACTATCTCAGGAAACAAGGCCTGAAGGCCTGAGTAGCACCACAATGGGTGTGCGCGTGCTGCTTTCGCTTACTTTGACAGTGAGGATGTGGCAATTTGGCTTTTGGTCATACAAGCAGTTTGTAGACTAAAAAAAAATGGTACAAGCACTTTGTAAATGTACCACAAAACATGACGACTGACCCAAATCATACTTTTTCACCATCGAAAATGCAACAAATATAAACCTCTTACCACACGAGGATCCTTGTCAATTTTGCATACTCGAGCAATGTCCTCGCCATCATAATTTTCTTGTACTAAAGCTGGGCCACATCTCCTACTTCAGCAATGGCGTGTGGCAGGAAAAAAAAATTCTTTGTTGATTCTACTGTGGAATAAAGGAATTTATATTCTCTTTGTGCATGAACAATCATACAGAAATCCATTTATATTCTTACACTAGCCATCTTTTGGTAAATAGTAAAATGAAATCAACACAGCTTAGGTAATCATTTGAAATTACAATAATATTCACAACCTGGGAAAAAGGGAATTCACCACACTTAAAATTACAAATGGAAGAAGAGAAAAGAAGACCCGCCAACCTATACAACCAAAACATTCTTTTCTCATCAAAGAGGCACCAGAAAGTCACTTCCACTACTGATTCTGACTACAGCAACAGTCATGTCAGATGTGGACTGAGCTCTATCTGGAGATTTTGTTAGGAAAAGAACTAACAAAGAAATACAGAGCCTAATGAATTAACTTGTTGCCTCCATTCCATCTTCTCCTCGTTAAAGGTTGCGCATTGACGCACTTCGTGCTACAGTTCTGCATACATATATATAATTAAATATACATCATATATTATTTTTTACTGTAAATGTATTTTGTATTAATCTAATCGTGAGACAATGATACAGTGTGTGCTAAATTGTTGTGCCTCTGCAATTCTCCTCTAAACTATTGTACTTATATGAATTAAACACCAAATATAGCATTGGTTCATTTTTCCATTGCACTGTATCTCTTTTCACAATCAAGACATCACCAAAGACACTTGGACCGCCATGGTTTTGTTGCAAAACGAACTCACAACGCATTTTCACTATCAAGAAGAAAAAAACACACCAAGAGATAAGATCAAACTCTTTGATTTCAAAGACACCAGATTGCAGGCTTTTGACGCAAACTGAAGCACAATATACTCTATAATTTGAATCACCCTCTTGGTGGTGCCATGGGCTGAAACTTCTGGGAGCAGAATTCCCTAGTTTTGGGATACTCTTATCAACAGTTACCTAGAACATATACACAACAACATAGCTTTTATCCAGACTTCATTGGAATTTGGAACAATATAAATTAAGATCCCCTATAGCGCCAGATTTTTAGTCCACAGTTATTGCAGGTTTGAGCCAGGGTCTGAACCTGATACAACATGCATTTTATGGATCAAAATATATACGGCTATGAGAAACCTAGTCCCAAACCGCAAATGGGTGTTCAACCAGGGTGAGAGTGTTGGAATCTAGGAAACATGTCCTCTCCAAAATGTTGTCTTTGTACAACATGTATCAGCCACGACACCGATTTCCAAAATACACTTCGACATGCCAAATTCATTGCCTTGTCCATGATGTCATGTCCTTATCACCTCGTGTTTTATTTTTTTATGTGCAACAAAGTGAAAAGAATAAAACACTATCCCTCTCTTAGCCCCCATTAAAGCACGCTTTGGTGCAATGGCAGAGACTTTCATCTTCTTGGTATCTACATCATATTTCTTCTTCCTTTCTCGCACGCGCAGTTGTGGTGGTGGTGGTGGGTTAGGAGGAAGAGCTGAAGAGAGAGAGAGAGAGAGAGAGAGAGAGAGAGAGAGAGAGGTAGGATGACACATAACGGGTCAAATATGTTGTGGTAAAAACATGATGTAGATAGTACAAACAACAAAGGAAACACTATGAAAGATTAAAATCAACCTCACCCCCAAGAAGAGCAGCCGAAAACCAGTCTTCAAAAACCATGTCTCTAAAGTCTCTCAGCAAACGTACGAGTAAAAAAAACATCAAGCAAAATCATAATATAATTAATTATTTGAGGGATCTTATGTCCCATGGGAACAACATAGTTCACTACTACTTGAAAACCAAGAATTAAAGGACTCCTGATTAGGATGGATGACAAACAAGGTCAGGTCAAGTGTTGGGATAAATCCTATGGTTGAATCCCATGCTCAACTCCTCCAAACCCACCTACACGCAGACACACGCACAAAAAAAAGGAACCTGACCGTTCCGGACAGGCTAACCTGAATTCATCATGTCATATTTGTCGACTAGCTGACTGGATGTTGGGACTGGCTCTAGCTTGAGTGTTCATGGTAAACAAAATTATGATTAATTTAGCTTCACTTTGCCAAATAAATCCATCCTAAATCCTTGACAGATTTTAAGGGCTTTTTGCCTAAACAAATCTATTTATTCAAACAAACTAATTCATTAAAACCTATGTCTTGGGTTTAGTCTTGGGTTCATATTGGGTCCAGCAGATAATATGACCCCAATACGAACACAACTGGAAAAATTAACTAGTCCAGATTTATCCTCTAAAAACCTAGAGCCCAAACCTGATATTTTCGAGCAAGTTTGGATAGGATACGAATTACCCTACTAGTCCATTGTTGATATTTGCGTACAAGTCCTGAATAGACTCACCAATTCTGATTGATACAGCAAGTATAACTTGCTAATGAGATATGAAATATATATACTTGCTAAAGAGAGGTGTAATATCAGCAGTACAAACTACTATCCAAATCCAGCAAAGGAACTGCTATACGAATTGAGCAGTCAAACTGCTAGGCAGAATAATCTACTATAAAAATTAGAGCAGTAGAAACTGTTGAAAGTTCGCTACAAGAATTAGCGGAACTATCTTGTTGGGGTGATCAAAATCATTGTTGTTCAAAGCGAGATTGGACCGACTTTCATGTCGATTCGTTCCCAGAAATCAACAACTCCCGATTGCTCAGACAATCGAGCTTCTAGAACGCTCGATGTATCACCTACCTTCGTGGAACAAGCGTTCATGCAAAACCTCGGACAAGCGCTCGAGCATTGTTGCAAAAGCTCAGACAAGCTTATAGAGAGACTTCTTTTTTTTCCTTGTCAATTTTCTCTTCTCTTATGTCTTGTGTCTAGCACTAAGTGTTGGTGCTCTCCTTTTATAGGATAGTCGCACATTGATCGGTTACAAAACTGAACAACCAACTAACAACATGGAACTATAAATTAGAAGTAACTCATGCCAGTTACGAACTGCACAACCAGCAGCTAGGCTAGCTACGGAATGTAGCTACCTCAACGGCGCTATGCAATAAAGCTACTCAGTAAAGCTACCGCAGCGAGGCTACCGCATGCAAAGCTATCGTAGCGTGGCTACCGCGCATTACTACCAGCACAATTCCACGCATGAAGCAAATATGCGAAATGCGAAGTGCAAAGTGCGTCATCAAAGCACCACTTTGCGCCCTTCGCTCGTGTCCGAGCCCTCTGAAGGAATTTCTCCAAGAAATAATGATAACAACAAATGTTGATTATGGGTTTTAAACCTAACTGACTACTAAAACCCCAACACACTTATCACTTGAGCTAACACACCATATATGTACAAGTTAATAAATAAAGAATCAAATATTGAAATACACACACAATAGATATGTTCCAAAATGGAATTATGGAACTGGGTCATTATTGGACTTAACCCCAACATAGCCTACCTTGCACATCTCCAAACTATTTAAGACGATTTCCTCTATCTTATCTCAATTGGTGCCAATTCCAACTACTCATGAGTATACTCATTCCTTACCCTATATCATCACCATATTAGCATTCTCATATCAACTAAAGCTCATCTCTAGACATAATTTTTAATTGTCCAATCCAATCTAAAAATTTGCGATATGAGTATCGGAATAGGTATTGGACCATGCCTATGAGTATCAATCCAATCTAAAAATTTGCGAAATCAGTAACGGAATCGGTATTGGACCATGCCTATTGAGTATCGGTATCGACGTTATGGATAGTTTCGGATCGAAGCATCAAAATTTTTAGTATCGAAAAGCAAATGATAATTAATAAATTTAGAGATTTTTTTAGACATTTAGGCATAATTTTAAGTATTTTTGTATTGTTTTATAGTAGTTTTCAAAGTGAATGAAATAATAGTCATCCTTGATGATTGGTTCACCTACGATAGATAATTTTTCTTCATTTACATGCTTTTACAACCTTACTATGCTTTAACATCCTTGCCTATTAGTCTTTTTCGTTCAATTTTCTTTACCGAATTGACGGAAAAAGAGGCTACCAATGTCAGTATCGGTATCGGATCGGGACATGCCAAATCGTATCGGTACCGACTATATCGGATAGGTATCGGCCGATACTGCAAACTATGCTAAAAAGCATGACTAGTCTTATAGTTGTCATGTATAATTGTTTTCCAACTCCAAGGGTATTATGTGATGCACTAGATAACCGCTCCTCCATTTTAGTCATCTTTTCTTAACATCATTCTCAATCTCCATCACCATGAATGATTCTAAACAGCAAAAACTGTTACTACTACTAAATATTTTTATTGATCTTAGCATGTGTATATCTTCCTTCCCACTAAATATTTTTATTGATCTTCTTAGCAACTAGACTTAATTATTCAAACTTTGATAGAGGATCCCATAGAAATGTTCTCGATAAATACGATTCATCATCTATTTCCTAATCATTCTAAAGAATGAAAATAAAAGAATCCATTCAGCGCGAAATCATTTTAAAATTTTTACTTTTTATTGGTAATTGCTTAACCTTACATCTATCAATTAATTTTTTAATACAAAAAAGGAATTGATTCAAATCAGGAAAAATCTTTGAAATTTGTATTTCCCTGTCTAGTCATGGCCCTCAAGTTGTTTGTTGTCTTTGGAACTATCCCAAGAGATCCATGAACCAAGTATTGGCTATCACATGTTTTCAATCTGGTTGCTAATCTGAAACTAGTCCTGGGGTTTCAAAATCTAGGCCACAACCAGGAGTTGGTCAAATTGGGGGTTTAGAGGCCGGGTCTCTGGAAATTACACCCAAAAAAGGGAGGTGGTTTGAAAAAACACTATCACCTTTGGCCTTGAAATCACAATGTTTCAGAAACTACTGTAAAACCTCTGTCCCTAACTCATGTCTTTCAGAAACCACTGTAAAACCTTTGCCTACTAAATCTTATTCTTGGAATCCCAATATTTGGACAAAATAAGGAGAAACCAAGTTACAGAGTACAGATACATAGATTTGAAAAGGACAGTTATTAAATCAATTTAGTTAGAAATTGCTGTAAAACCATTGTTCCTAAAGTCATGTCTTTCAGAAATCACTGTCAAACCTTTGCCTCATAAATCTTATTCCTAGATCCCACATTTGGACAAAATAAGGAGATAGGAAGTTACAGAGTACAGACTATGTTGCATGTTGATTTGAAAAGGACAGGAGATTTAGTATATAATTTAGTTAGAAATGCAAAAGCATTTTAGAAGTTTGCTCTTCATAACTTAAGCATAATATCCTGGAGACAATTTGTAACAATAACATGTAAGCTTTGCAACGGAAACTGGCAGTGAAGTAAAGCAAAAGATAATTGCAGTACCCATACTATGAAATAAGGCAAATACATAGTAGGCGACATGTAATATAGTTTCATGTGTCAAGATTTATTTACCATAAAGATGATGACAGCCATACTGCAGCACCTTTTATTAATAATGACAAGAGGTATTACTAGAATTAATACTAAGAAGTGCCAATAAATGACCAACTCGTGGATGACATAGTCTGTTGTTATGCCAAACTATATGTGAAGGGGTTACTACTGAAAATATCACTTAATGAACATCAGATAATAGTCGTCACTACAATTCAAGTAGGAGGAATTGCAAAGGAACTGAAAGTCAAAAACTATTCTATAAAAAACCTTGTTGGTACTTTTGTTGGTCGTTCTTGTGCTTCATAGACGATCCTATTCTGATGGGAGAAGGCTTGGTTGTTCATGATTATGATGAAAGGACAAAAATAAAATATGATCATAGTAATGGTACCATGTTTGCACCTTTCCTCTAAGTAGTCCAGTAAATCTCGTGCCTAATATGTCTCATTGGTTACTAGATTTGTCATGTTAAGACAAAATGTGGGACATTTACGAGGCCTCAAAAGTCATGTTTCAAACATGACCTGGATGGCTCAACTATTGAGTCTTGTGCTTCATAGATGATCCTATTCTGATGGGAGAAGGCTTGGTTGTTCATGATTATGATGAAAAGACAAAAATAAAATATGATCGTAGTAATGGTACCATGTTTGCACCTTTGCTCTAAGTAGTCCAGTAATATGTCTCATTGGTTACTAGATATGTCATGTTAAGACAAAATGTGGGACATTTACTAGGCCTCAAAAGTCAAGTTTCAAACATGACCTGGATCGCTCAACTCAACCATTCTGGTGACATCAAATCATAGATCATTTTGTGGGATACAAAGGCTATCAATGTTAGGATTGGCTCAAATTTATTTAAAATAATGATTGTTTTAGTATTTAGGTTTTAACTTATAGATATATGCGCCTCCTTTTGAGAAAGGTGAGAGAAACGAAAGGTGTAGGATTTGGTTCTTATTAGTACTTGGTGAGGGTTACGAGAGATTGTAATTCTTGTTTATCATTGATTATTGATTTTTGGGTTAGAGAATCTATTCTGTGTAAGTATGTTTTTCATGTTGTTATTTTCTTCCATAGTCACATCTTTGGCGTAGTAAAAAAGTATCAATATGTCGATGCGGTGATTGCGCAGCAATGATGAGTGAAGGAGTTCTGAGTGCGATGGTGGAAAAGGTGACCACGATCGTCTCGAGGCTTGGATGACGTCAATTCCATTCAAGGTGGAGGAAAAAGAACTGATTCCGTTCAAGGTGAAGGAAAAATTTGTTGAAGGTGGAACTGCTTAGGTCTTTTTTACTTCTAGATGTTTCTATTGTGGATAGTATTTGCTAATGATGAAGATGGAGATTTTGTTGCTGTGATAATAAATATTTTGTTGATGGATTTGCTGGTAAGGCTTTTTGGGGTGACTATGATTTTGGTGTTTGGTGATTATGTTGGAAGATCGTGCATACAAACCACTGTAATGGCATGGAGTTCGACGTTGGCATGCTAAGTGATGCAATCAAAGTGTGAGGTCTAAATTGTTGAGATTGGAAGTCAGAATTCAAAGTCAATTTTGTCGATCTACCAGGACGATGTTGTGATACAAAGGTGTGGTCCGACCAACATACGATGATTTGTGGGAAAGTATAGGATTTTGGTGATTGAGGGTTGGATAAACATGAGCTAAGGTAGTGTCTTAGAGATCATTAGGATCTATTCCAGTCTTAAAAGGCTTTTGCTTATTTAATTCCAAAAAAAATTAGTAGTAGTTTCTTGGTGTTTCAAAAATATTAGATGTCTAGGACTGACTTAGAGTTTAGGTTTTAGCCTATAACTATAGGTGCCTCCTTTTGACAAAAGTGTGAGAAAGGAAATATGTAGAGTTTTGGATTTTTGACTATTTTTGTTGGGCGTTATGAGAGATTGTAATCCTTGTTTGTTAGTCCTTATTGATTTTTGGGTTTGGGAGTCGTTCTATTTTTTCCATCTTGTTATATTTCTTTCATTGTCGCATCTTTTGCGTAACAATCAACACTTTTTATGGGGTATGGACAAAGAAAAACATATAGGTTCTCAAACTTCCAGAGAAGAACATCGATTGAGCATGACAATATCACGGAAAAAAGGAATAAAATTGTGATAAAAAGCAATAAGATAAACATACAGACTTCACTATTTTCAGCAAATATGCATTAACAGAAACGAAAAGCTTTATCCAATGTACCTTCCAGAAAGCAGCTGAGAAGAATTTACAGAACCCTTGGAACTACTAAGCCGCTTAGCCCTGTTGTCTTGCTCTTTATCCACTCGCATAGCAGCTACCTCTTTTTCCATGGCAGCTACTTCTCTCCTCATTTTCTTCGCCTCAACTTCCATTGCTTTGGTTAGTGTATCAACCTTCTTTGCTAACATCTTCATATCAGATAAATAATAAGTTAGAGTTGCATAGTGAAGAGAGAAGACTTAAATATTTCACTGCCAAAAACCATGCACCTCTATCGCGTCATCCTTATCTTTAAGGCTTTGATCTTTCTCGTAGCAAGCTTTCCTCAAAGTGACTACCTCCTTCTGCAACATGTCATATAACAATCCAGAAACACTATCATTTGTGTCCACATTGCTCAACTCAGTGGGTTTTTCATCAGGATTGTCCTTCCAACTGATGTTTGCCTCATTGTCGGTAGTTGCATCAATAGAGCTGTTTAGTGAGTGGCCAGTGCCATTTACAAGGATCTTACTCCGGTCAAGTGACCTGGTACCACCATCAAATGATTTTGATGTCCCTTTTGCATGTTTTAATACTGTACTAGTGCTACCCGAGAGTGAGGATCTCATCTGGAAAGATGGTGACCTTCTTGATAGAAAGCCGTTCGGGGATAATTTAGAAATATTTTCAGCTCCCCCAAGTGACTGACGACGTGAAGCACCATTCACACTTTTCCCTTCTACACTTTGGCGGTTTGAACCACTTGAGGACATTCTGAGTCCCTCTTCTAAAACTTTAAGACGCATCTGATACTTATCCTAAGAAGTCAAAGTATAAACATTTAACTTTTGTTCTCCCCCTTTTTTTTTAAAACAAAGAATTCAAACTTAGATTATGCAGCTATGACATACACTTTACCTTTAACTGAGCTTCAGATTTTGCAGCACGTTCCGCTACAGCAAGCTTATCTCTGAGTTGCTGCATTTCTCCCTGTACCATTTGTTTTAGGAGAAGACAGCTTCATTATTAGTCAGCTTAGATCACAGACTACTAATTCTACCTAAAGAATACACTACAAACAAGAACCACCAGCAAGAGTGCTTATCTTACTGTGCATCATGTTAATAGATTAAATGGATGAAGTGACTCATTGTGGCATTTCGGCTTACCTGCAGGAATCTTCGATCTTCAAGCCACTGTCTGACGGGCATTACTTTGTCATTAGCATCTTTCCACTCGTTTGCTACAACAACTGCAACCCTATTAGCTGTAACTTTTGCACGAGCTAGTTCCCGATCAAGGGTTTTCCGCTCATCCTAAAACATAAGCAGTTACAATGGATGAGGACACATGAGAGTGAGAAATGATTCAAGAGACAAGTAAAAGCAGACTATCAAGATATCTGTTTAAGTCCACAGAGCTGGTGAAAAGGAAGACAGATTCATTACATTCATCTCCTGAACTTTTCGTTGATAATCCCTCACAGCATTTGCAGCTGCACCACCTGCAAGAACAGACTCTTCAAGCTCTCGCACGGTTTGACTGAGCTTTTCAACTTCTGCGACCTTTTGGCGATGCATTTTGTCGAGGATCTTGTTTTCTTCCTAAGAAAGAAGGCAAGTGACAGTCGAAACTTCCAAAATTATGGCAACACAAATTATAATAAATAGGTCTACCAGATTGCCACTGTCTTGAAAGGATACTGTTACAACAGGGTACCTGACAGATTTCTATCTGTTTCATTAATTCCTGGTTCTTGTTTTGTAGATCATCCACCATAGAAGCCTTTGCCAGAGCAATTTGTACTGTCCTTTCAGCTTCCACTAATGCTGCCTCCTTTGATTTGGTCAGACGATCCAAAGCCTTGTTGTCATCTTGCAGCTTTGCAATCTGCAAACAGATGCCAACCATAACATATTTGGAAGCAAAATTGAAAATGTTAAAAGTGTTATATGGAAAAGTTGGACAGAAGCTCAGAATAGTAGTAGTGCGAGATATTGTAGCAAAGGCATTGTAGTTACAAATTATGGTTGAGGTGTAGACAGAGACAAGTGTCCTAGTCACATACAGGGTGTCAACTAGGAAGAGTAGACAGTCCAAAATGGTCATCCCCATGTCGGTTACAACTTATGTTGCACGGATACAAAGCGACACAGTTAGGGCATGGCACCTATTTAGGTGTGTCCTAGTGAATTTTGGAGTGCCTGGTGTGTCCGAGACGTGTCCAACACAATACAGCCCAAATTTATGGAGTATCTGCGCTTCCAAGGTTACAAAATAGCAAATAAGTATGCACACAAAACTTGGTATTTTGTCCATATCGTATCGAATTTGTTTCCATGGGGCATAGGGTGTCAAAAATGACAACTCTTTGAAATTAGACAAGGACACAACTATATCTTTGTTTATAGATTTACTTGCTATGTAATTACATATTTTTTGAACTTATTTGTTGTTTATCGGAGAATGTAAATATTAAGGGAATGAAGTTCAATTTAATTACTGCAGGATTCACTGGAAGGATCATAAATAGTCAAAAAATATTGTGTGTGTGTGTGGGGGGGGGGGGGGGGGGGGGGGGGGGGTTGGCGGTGGAGTTGTAGTTGGAGGAGTATCCAAGCTAGTGATGGATGTGGACTGCCTATTGTGTTGGACACGGATAGACAAAGCACTTTACTAGTAGAAATTGAAACATTATGTGAAGGGAATAACAAATGTCAAAACAGTCTTGGTATGCTGCAAAATTTATAAACAAAGGA
This sequence comes from Iris macrosiphon, assembly GCA_036927795.1. NCBI lineage: Eukaryota > Viridiplantae > Streptophyta > Magnoliopsida > Asparagales > Iridaceae > Iris > Iris macrosiphon. Next base: position 131,959,500 of record JAYESA010000003.1, read on the forward strand.
AAATGTCATGTTCATCAAAGTTAAATAGTAAAATAGAAAATAGAAGAGAAATCAAAGACCATCAGAAGGAAAGTGACTTTTAACAGACAATCTGAACTACTGCAAACTCTTAGACAGCTGGTCACATAATACCATAAATGCGAAATATATGTACCAGAAGTTTCCTACTAAAGTTGTTACTTATATCCTATTGATTTAATTATAATGCAATTCTTTCATTTGGAGAATATATCAGATTAGCATATGCGGAACAGTATACCTCCTGACAAGCGATCTTCAGCTCTGCCTCAAGTGGTGCAAGAATGGCTTCAATAGGGGGCATATCATCATCCTTTTGAGCCGCATGAACTCTTCTTAGAGTAGCTTCTGCAGCAAACTGTGCAGCCATGGATGCTTTTTTCTCATCATTAATCTTCTTGATTTCAAGATTCTGCAAAGGCACAGCACCATCAAGCCTTGGTCCAAAAGAAAGAGAAAAGAGGCACGGAAGTAAAATAAGAAATTTCTTGCATACTCTGCTTTCTAGAAGGGCTTCAGTTAACTTGAGCTTCTCGTCCACCTTCGTTAACTCTTCTGTAAGCTGACATAATAGGAAGAAATTCACCATGTATATCATAAGTGAAGCCAAAAGTTTACAAAATTACATTGCTATCTCCCTTAGTCGGTTTGGATGGCAATAAGAACAGATGGAAAAAAATTGAGTTGATGTACGAGTCAAGAAAAGAATGACTGCAATACGCCAATAAGGCATTCCTAGTCATCCAAGTATTTTCCAATGTCCGCCAAATGATTGACCAACTCCCAGCAAACTTCCTTCCACCAACATTAACCCTTCCAAATTCCTGGCTGAGGCATGTCACTAGAGAAGAAGGTCTACCTTATGGATCATATTAAGTGCATCTAAAAAGAAAGCAAAGCTCAAAAATCAGACCCAGCTAATAAAAAAGTATGGAGGGGAAAACAACAACAAAAATCAGCTGACATGATATTCGTCTTGAAGGCACACAAAATTTGGTTGCCAAACTTTCTGGAATTTAATGATACGAAATTCAGGACAGCGGTTGAACTGAACAAAACATGTTCCGATTACAAGAACTTATTTTTAGGATGAAATCAGTAGTAAGTGCTAGCTTGACTAGCTCTGTAGTTTGGAGGCTCAAATGACTGCCCATCGAGCGTTCCAATAGCAACCGCCAGGCGCGGAAATTGGCTAGATAAACAAAGCCTAAGTATGTTGGTTTTCTGAGTTTTAACAATTAAATGGGCTATTATGCCCAGTTTAAAACGAAAAGGACAAGTTCATGAGTACTTCCACAGCGAATCCCACCGGCAAAGAACCAATCCGAATGCGGATGAGCAATGACAAATCCAAAGCTTTTCCGATCGTGACCCAAAAAACAAATTTTAAGACAAGCATAAAGATCTGGCAACATTTAAAACCATTGAGTAATGTCATTGTGCAATCTAATTCTTATAGTAACAAAAAAAAATGAAGCATCTAACTATATCAGTCACCTCTTCGACTGCCTTCTCCCTAGCGCGCTCCGACAACCGCAGCGCCTTGATCTCCGCTAGCGCCTCTCCCAATTCCCGATCCTTATCTACACAAAACCAAATCAAACACTTCAGTCGCTTCATCAACAAAAAAAAAATCCCAAAAAATTAAAAAATAAATTATGAGAAAGGGATCCGCATTACGACCTCTGACTTCGTTCTCGAGCCGGTTGAGCTCGACCTTGACCGGATCCGATCCGTGGAGCAGGTTGATTGAAGTCCTCCGTGTCGAGGCTCTTCCGGATCGACGATCTCCTCCTCGGACCCTTCGCCGCCGCCGACGCAGCCGGAGGCGCCGTCGCATTGTACTCCGCCGCGGCGAAACCCTCTCCGGAGAGATCTGCCATGCCAGATCTGGCAGCAACAGATCGTGAAGGTTCGGAAACCCTAGCTTTCTCTCTCCTCTTCTTGCTTTCTCACTCTTCGAATCAGTGGAAGGGAGGAGAGAGAGAGGAGAACGGAGAGTGGAGAAGCTTGGATGCTGGTAGTACAGAGAGAGGGGAGGAGCTGTCTTAATTTTTATTTTTCTTTCTTTGCTTTATTAAGTATGGGTATTTAGAAGTTGGGGGTGTGGTCACCGCGTCGTCGGTGACGGGACAGCTCGCTATATGAAGTGTATCCCGATTCCCACACCTCCGTGTCGGATGACATACCGGGATTTTTGTTATTTAGCAGGCAACACGTACATTAACCACTCAGGGACTGAAACGTGGTTAGTCAAGTCCAAGTACGGATATTTTGACCAAACTATATCTTCGAGGCAGCCAAGGATGAGTCCGACCAGATTCGACCACAAACTTCGGTACGGGTAGGTCTCAGGGTCCAAAATTGGAACTGCTTCTGGACATGTAAGGTCATCTCCAATCTATGTTCAAAAAAAATTTCAAACCAAAAAAAATATTTCTATAAAAAAAAAAATCGTCCAAAGGTTGAATTTTTTTTGAATTTGTACGTCAGAAAAAAAAACTTTAAAAAATTTGCATACAAAGGAACATCTTGCCAAGTTAGTTAACGTGTTGGGAGGAAGAAGATCGCCAACTGAGTTGGCGAATGGTAACGAAAACAAGAGTGAAAGTTTTATATATATATATATATATATATATATATATATATATATATATATATATATATATATATATTATTTTTTTCTAAATCAATTAAATTTTGTAGATGCATAATAACTAATTATCTATTATAATATCACAAAATTTTACATTGATAATAACAAAACAAAAATATTTATTAAAAATTTTAAATCCAAAAATTTAAATAATACCAAAAAAATAAAATAAATAGTGTTATCTATTAGTTTCTTCCAAATTTGTTTGGGTATTTTATTTTGAATCTATAAAATTAAATATATACAATTATCTATGTTATATATATATATATATATATATATATATATATATATATAACATAGATAATATTTAAATTTTATAGATTCAAAATAAAATACCCAAACAATTTTGGAAGAAACTATAGGGATATTTTTAGCAAATGTCCCCAAACAAAATGTTAAAACTAGCATATACCCCCTACTAAAAAAAACAAGGCAAATGTCCCTATTATTTTTATACCGATAAATTAAAATTTTAAGATATACCCCCCACCCCTTTTTAACCGAATTTTTTAATTTGGGGGATATTTTGCTAGTTTTTTTTCTTCTTCTTTACTTGAGGTATATGCTATTTTTGACATTTTTTGGTAGGTACATTTGCTAAAATATCCCATAACACTATTTATTTAAATTTTTTTTAGTATTATTTAAATTTTGGGGATTTTAATTTTTTTAATAAATGTTGGTATTATCAATGTAAAATTTTTGTGATATCATAATAGATAATTGGTTATTATCCATTTACAAAAATTTAATTGATTTAGAAAAAAATAAAATTATATATATATAATATATTATATATATATTATATAATATATATTATATATATATATATATCCAACTCTCACTCCTGTTCCGGTTGCCTCGCCAACTGAGTTAACGGTCCCAACTCCCCACCCACCAACTCAGTTGGCGGTCCTTCTCTCCCACTCTCAACCCGCCAAACTCACTCGACGATATTGTCTTCCTTGTATGCAATTTCTCCAAAACTTTTTCCTAGCACGCAAATTGAAGAAATTGCATCCTTTTTGACGAAAAATTTCTGTATTTTTATATTATGCTATTATTAAAATTTTACAACTCCAACCAATCAAACCTCAAATAATAAACAACAATTATTTATTTCTACACAAATTTATTTTTTTTCATAATTATTTTAATATAATCATATACATTAATGTTATATTATTAATATTATTTATCGGGATAAATATTATATTATTTTATATTATTTAATATTATTTTATAATTTTATACATAATTTTTTTTAATTAGCTTTTCCTAATCCCACTAAATTTTATATAATTATTTACCACTGTTCTAAAAGTGTTTTTGACTGTTTAAATTTTAATGTTATTGTAACACTTTTTAAGCTTTTTTTTTTAATTTCAATGTTGTTGTAACGTTTAGACTTTTTAATTTCAATGTTGTTGTTGGTAGAATTATTTTAAATTTTGATGTACTTGTTTATGTTGTTTTAAGTCAATGTATTTTAAATTTTAAAAAGTTTGATGTTTTTCTATTAATTTATGCCAAAGTATTCAAATATTATTTTGATAATCAAATAAATCTAATAAACAAAAATTTAATACTAATAACAAATATATTCAATATTAGTTTATATTGGAAGATCTCAATAAGAATTTTTTAATGGTATAATTAATATATTATTTATACTTATAAATTAAAAAATATGATAAGTTAATTAAGTTTAGTGTTTAACATATGTAGGATATATTAGTAATTATGCCAAATTATTTAAATATTATTTTGTTAATCAAAGAAATCTAATAAACAAAAAAATTAATACTAATAACAAATATATTCAATACTAGTTTATATTGGAAGATCTCAACAAGAATTTTTTAATGGTATAATTATTATATTATTTATACTTATAAATTAAAAAATATGATAAGTTAATTAAGTTTAGTGTTTAACATATGTAGGATATATTAGTAATTAAGTACACTTTGAAGGGTAAAATAGTCATGAATAGTGGATCCTCAAATTTGAGTTTGAGGATCAAAGACTCTTCTCTCAATTTTTTTGAGAAAATTTCCTCAAATTGAGGGTAGGTTGGAGATAGTTTTTTGAGGAAATTCCCTCAAGTAGAATTTTGAGGATCTCCGTTGGAGATGGCCTAAGACCGCCATGGCATCATCTACAAGTCGAGAACTACCTTGACACAATTACATCCCTATTAATATCGACCTTTAATTTAAATGCAGTTTGATTATATATTTGAATTGAAGAAAACATATCCACTACTACAAAAGCTTTGAAGCCGTCTACTTTTATCATACAAGAAAACTAAGGTGACCAAATTTATTTACAATGAATTGAAATTCATATTACTATTAAATTATGGCTAAATTAGAACTTGATATCCTCAACTATTACAAATGTTTAACTTGATACCCTCAACTTTGATAGGCGTCAACTCGAGACCCTAAAATTTAAAAATGACCAAATTATCCATGTCCTCCTCCCCCCCCCGGCTGTACCCCTCCCCCCTGGCGGCTGCACCACCGTCACACACCTCCCCCCACGTACTACGCCCCCAACCCCCTCCCTCTCTCTCCGCCGCATGCGGGCTATTGCGGCCACCGCCGCGGGCAGAAAGGGGGGGTGCAGCCGCAGGGAGGGGGTGTCACACCCGATTCCTGATTTGGTATTTCTTGAATTTTTAGAATTTATTTTTTTCTTGATAATGTATTCATGTTGTATTTTTCTTGTTGTTGGTTCATGTCATTTTATTTATTGTTATTTTTTGTTGTTGAGAGAGACCACCCGAGACCAATAGAATACCTATTGGCATTGCCATATACCCGATTTATGATCTGCATGTAGAATGGACACCTGGTTCGATTTATTTGATCGAACCCATGACTAAACCATCTTCCTCTCCTCTTAGTATATATATATGAGTATTTTCTCTCTCCTCACTCATTTCCTCATTTCATTCTTCTTGCTTCTTTCTTCCTCTTCTCCCTCAAGCTCCCTCTAGCCAAACCCTAACCCTAGGGAGAAGTTGTTGTGACTTGGACCGTGAGAGGTAGAGGCTAGGAGCCACCCGAGGCAAGTACATCTTGCTCAATGGTGAAGTCATAAATTTTTAGATTTTTTTATATATGTTATTTTTAAAATGTATTTGATGGAAAATATTCTCCTTGAGTTGCTGATCATATTTAGTTCTTGGAGTTTTGGATTTTGATGTATAAATTTTTGTAGATCTGAGTTTTAAGTTTAGAGTTTTATGGGGTTCCATGAGTTTTCATTAGTTTTGATATATTAAAACTTAGTATTCGAAAACTAGTTATTCTTTATGATAGATCATTTTATTTCGTACAATTTGGCTTTTATTTCACTTGATTTGGAGTTAAAATGAAGTTTTTATGAAGAAAACAAATTTTCGTTTTTTGAGCTCTCGGCCATGGCTGGAATTGCGGTTGGAGAAGATGAAGTATTCATGCGGCCAGCACCTTATGCGGCAAAGAGTATCATGCGACCTCATGCGGCCTGTCATGTTGCCTCATATGGCAAACTGTCATGTGGCTTGCACTCTTGCCGCATATACCTTCCAGCATGCGTCCATTTTATTGGAAGCATGACCGATTTATACACATGCATTCTGGAGCTAAGTACTTGGAAAAGTCTTAACGACGAAATTCTTTGTGTTTCACTCGTTGAACGAATGAGAACTTCACTAAGTCCAAACGAGCATGTTATGCGGCCTAATATGGCAAGTTGTTATGTGCATCATATGGCAAGTTGTCATGCGCCTCATATGGCAAGTTGTTATGCGGCCTCATGCAGCAAGCAGTCCATGCGGCCAGTGGGCGCATGCGGCCAGTAATCCTAGTGCACTTTTTGTGTTTCTTTTAATTATGTCCATATAAAAAATGTCACGTCCCAGTCCCAAAATATCGAGGGACTAGACACGTGGCATTGGCCAGCAGTACACACCGATGGACAAACCAATTTAATGGATCCATCGGGAATACTTAAGCTGTAATATAGGTCTACAACAATAAGTCAAAAACTAATCTCATCCACACACAGAATAGTAAGAACATCAGCAAATAAAGAAAGTACATCAAAGTCCAGTCTCAGCAGAGTATGTCGGGGAACAACCCGATAAGAGTCTAAAATACTGGTTCATCAGACCAGAACAAAAGAGTCCAAAATAAAGTATCTGAAGAGTACAAATATCATAAGCTCAAGTAAAGTCTTCAGCCATCACCTCTGCTTCTATGTTAGGTTCTCCTTCAGCAACAGCTCCTGGTACAGCTTCAGCTCCTGTCCCGTAAACCTCGGGATAATGCTCTTCTGCTAAACCTGGGGACATCATCCATTCCAGGTCCTCAGGGGACATAGCAAGGTACAAATAATACAAGCCAAAAATAGATGCAGTAAAATAGAAAATGAAATAAATAGGGTAACTACATAACCATCTATGTAAAAATGCAACTGAGAGCATCACTAGTACTCAGGCTGAGACTGCTACAAGCTCTGTGTCGGGGAGCCGGTAGCAGCAATATCTAGTAGTGGTCTAGCTCTGCTCGAGAGTCTACAACCTCACAATAGTAGTATATATATATATAACAGCCTGTAGCCTGTGTGCCTCTCCCCACCCAATGTAACCACACGTCGCATGTCCATGTCACGTGAGATCAGAGTTAATGCAACAGTCATAATCTAAGAGTATAATAACTATGTCCATCCTGTATCCTATACAGAATCACCTTGAATATCTCAGGAAGATTCTGTCAATGTATGGTGTCAAGTGTCCTAGGTTATAGTGTACTTGATAAACAAGCACGAGAATATAAAGGGTCTCGAATGTCTAACACTAAATGACGTACACAACTCCGCGTACGGGGTTGGCATCCGACTGTGATCGGACGCTAAGTATGTCATACGGTCCTAGGTTATATCATGTACACTAATCACAGAAAATAGAGCAAGAGAACAAAATAAACTAATAAACTGCAATTTATGGCAAGGTACACTTGCCTGGGATTGGAATACTAGTAGCGGTCCTTGTAACAGTGGGTTTAGCAATAACTCCTCCAAAAGCTGAAATAAACATTACCAACAGTCTCAGAACATAGGAAATAGTTAGAAATGCCTGTCCTTAAGTCCAGTTTGGACACAAGGACAAAAACGACATTTCTGGGCCAAAGCGGGTCCATATGTGGGCCACTTTGCACCGAAAATCGAGTCAGGGTCAAAGGTCTCCAAATCAGTTCAACTTAGTGCCAACAAGTCAGGAACATTGATACGAACCCAACAGAACTTCCAGAATTGGATTCCGATGAGCCGTTCTCAAAATCGCCCGTCAGGTGGAGCTTGTGGGGCCCACGACACGCGATTTTCCAACGTTTCCAGAATCGAACCAAACTTGACCCACAGGACCATCATATTGCTACGAGTCCGATGGCGCAAGTTTCGTCTCAATCCGATGTGTATACACTAAGTTACAGCGAATTACAAAAAAGTCAGATACGGGGTGTTGTCCGCGGATACGTACTGATTCCGGTGTGCACGCACATCCGAATCAGCTTCTGCGAAAGCCCGCACGTCCGTATCTACGATGCTCACGTATCGGTGAAGACCGCACGTGACCAAGTCGTCCCGTTTGGCGGGGCGTACTCAGTTCCGGGGTGAAACAGGGATATGTTTTTCCTGTTTTTGGATCGCGGTTCGCGATCACCACAGGTCGCGATGCCCCGAGCGGGTTACACGGGCACCGAGGGGGTCATACAGGCTACGCGATGAAATTTACGGAATATGAAACAGAGCTACGAGTAGGTAGTTATGGATACCTGATCAGGGCCTGAAAACCAAATTTGAATCGTGTCCGACACACCTAGGGTTAGGGTTTACTGTGTCCTGCCTGAGGACCCTGTGTCCGAGTCCTCACTGTGTCCGCCAGAGGAGGGTGGAAGCAGCACTGGCAGGTCGTCGGCGAGCTCGGGGAGGTCCAGGGCGGAGACGTGCTCTGGTCGCCCGGAGGTCGAGCGGGTGGGTTCTGGGCAGCCGGATCTGTCGCTGCGGCGGAGGGAAGACGAAAGGGAGAGGTCTGGCCGGAGGGTGTCGGCTAGGGAGCGGGCGGAGGCGGTGCCGGATCTGCTGGAGGTGGGCGGTCGGGATGGTGAGGGTTAGCCGGAGTCGGGGTTCTCGGCGGAGGAGAGGGGTTTCAAGGGGATTTCCGGCCGGCTGCTACGGCTTTTATAGCGGGATTGGGGAGAAGTAGAGCCGGAGGTTGCCGGAAGGGGAAGAGAAGGAGCCGGCGGGTGCGGGGGAGCTGAACCGTGGGGTCGGCCGGCAGCCACGGCGGCAAAAACGGCCGCCGGCCAGGCGAAGGGTCGTGTCGATCGGGATTCAGATTTGGGGGTTAGGGTTTCTGAATGGGTCGGGTCGGGCCGGTTGCTGGCGGGTCGGGTCTGACCCGGATCCGACCCGCTAAGGGTTGGGCCGGTTCGGTTTGATCAGACCGGTCGGTCCGGTCCGGTTCAGTCTCAGGGTTGGGTTGGTTTTATTAATTAATTTGATTTAATTAATCAGTTAAATTTTATAATAGTTTTTAATGCTTTAAAAATTCATCCGGGATCCAATAAATTCTCGGAAAAATACCCCATGCTCGATTTTTAATTTTACACTAGAAAATATAATTTTTATCACATTTTAATATTATTTAATATCTTTTAAAAATTTATTTTAATCAGTCTACCTTAGTTTAGAATTACAGAAAATGCTAATTAAATTCCATAAAATTAAATTTAAAAATTCTTAAAATTTTCAGGTGATTACAATCTACCCCCTTTAAGAAAATTGCGTCCTCACAATTTAAAGATTAAACTACTAGTAGAACAGAACTACAGAATTTACAAAAATTACTTAAAATATACCTGCATCCTCAAATAAGTGGGGGTATTTCTGGCGCATGATATCTTCTCTCTCCCAAGTAGATTCACCAGGAGAGTGTTGCTTCCAAGCCACACGAACCAGTTTAATTGTCTGCCCTCGTAGTGTCTTCTCGCTGGTGCCAAGTATACTTACTGGTTGTTCTTCATATCTCAGGCTTGGACCTACGGCGATCTCAGAATGATCCACTATGTGACTTGGGTCTGTCACATACCTTCTCAACTGTGAGACATGGAATACATCATGTACTCCCTCTAAAGATGGATGTAATGCAAGACGATAAGCCACCTCACCAATGCGCTCCAGAATATCAAAGGGCCCAATGTACCTTGGACTCAACTTGCCTCTGCTCCCAAAGCGAATGGTTCCTCGAGTAGGCAAAATCCTCAGGAATACATGTTCTCCTTCCTTGAATTCCAGGGGACGTCGGTGTGTATCAGCCCAATGCTTCTGTCTGTCCTGAGCTGCCCGAAGATGATTCTGGATTTGTTTCACCTTCTCCACTGTTTGCATCACCAATTCTGGTCCCAAAATTTGACGCTCTCTAACGTCACTCCAGCATATCGGTGATCTGCACTTCCTACCGTATAATGCCTCGAAAGGTGCCATCTTGATGCTTGCCTGATAACTGTTGTTATATGAGAACTCTACCAAATGCAGATGATCTTCCCAAGACCCTCCAAAGTCTAGCATGCAGGATTGCAGCATATCCTCCAAAATCTGGATTGTACGTTCTGATTGACCATCTGTTTGGGGATGATAGGCAGTGCTGAATTTTAGTCTGGTGCCAAGACTCTCTTGTATACTTCGCCAGAAATATGAAGTGAATCTCGAATCTCGATCTGATACAATACTAACCGGCACTCCATGCAATCTTACAATTTGTCGCATATACATGTCGGCTAATACCTCTGTGGACTGACCAACTCTAAATGGCAAGAAGTGTGCCGATTTAGTGAGTCGGTCCACGATAACCCATACAGCATCCTTTCCGCTGGGGCTCCTTGGAAATCCTGTGACGAAGTCCATGGTGATATGTTCCCACTTCCATTCTGGTATGGGAAGCGGCTGCAACATTCCTGCAGTCCTCTGATGCTCGACTTTCACTTGTTGGCAGACTAAACATTTAGCTACAAATCTGGCAATCTCTCTCTTCATTCCATGCCACCAATAGTACTGCCTTAGATCTCGATACATCTTTGTTCCTCCTGGATGAACAGAGTATATAGAGCTATGTGCTTCAGTCATTAACTCCTGTCTCAGTTCTCCATTTGGAACATATAGACGTTCTCCACACCTTAATATTCCATCCTCATGTATGCGAAGTCCCGTCTGCATGCCTGCTTCCGTCTTCTCTTTTAGTCTTCGAAACCTTGCATCAGTAGGCAGAGCTTCCTTAATCCTTTCCACGAGCGATGACTTTACTTTCAGATTAGCCAGCATGCCACTATGCCTTGGTAGAATAACCTCTATCTGAAGCTCCTGTAGATCTTTCAATAGCTCAGGCTGCACCGTCAAGTAATAAGCTGTAGGCTTCCTGCTAAGTGCGTCTGCTACTGCATTCGCCTTCCCTGGGTGGTATTGCAGATCTATATCAAAGTCCACCATCAACTCCAGCCAGCGTCTTTGCCTCATGTTAAGCTCCTTCTGGGTATATACATACTTTAGACTTTTGTGATCAGTAAATATTTCCACCTTCTCACTATAAAGATAATGCCTCCAAATTTTCAGTGCAAATATTACAGCAGCTAGCTCCAGATCATGCGTTGGGTAGTTCTTCTCATGGACCTTCAACTGTCTTGATGCATAAGCAATAACTTTGTCGTGTTGCATCAAAACACATCCCAGGCCATTACCTGACGCATCGCTATAAACAACAAAACCGCCTGACCCTGAAGGAAGAGTCAAGACTGGTGCTGTTGTTAGACGCCTCTTCAATTCTTCAAAGGCCATCTGACATTCTTCTGTCCATGCAAAGTCCTGATCTTTCCGTGTCAACTTCGTCATTGGCTCTGCAATTCTTGAGAAATTTTCTACGAATCTTCTGTAATATCCAGCAAGTCCTAGAAAACTCCTCACCTCAGCAACTGATGTCGGTGTAGGCCAAGTCTCAATAGCAGCAACCTTCTCTGGATCAACTGACAGTCCTTCTCCTGAGATAATATGTCCTAAGAATGGCACATTATCCATGCAAAACTCATATTTACTGAGCTTAGCATAAAGCTTCTCCGGCCTCAACGTCTCTAGCACGATTCGGAGATGCTCTTCGTGCTCTTCGTGGCTTTTGGAATATACCAGAATGTCATCGATAAATACCACCACGAATTTATCCAAGTATTGATGGAAGACTCTGTTCATCAAGCTCATGAACACAGCAGGTGCGTTGGTTAAACCAAACGGCATTACTAAGAACTCATAGTGTCCATACTTGGTTCTAAAGGCTGTCTTCGGAATATCTTCCTTCCTCACCCTAATCTGGTGATAACCGGATCTAAGGTCAATCTTCGAAAATACCCTAGCTCCACTCAATTGATCAAATAAGTCATCAATGCGGGGCAAGGGATACCGGTTCTTAATAGTCACAGCGTTTAACGCCCTGTAATCAATGCACAGGCGAACTGTTTCATCCTTCTTCGGTACAAAAAGTATAGGTGCTCCCCAAGGTAAAATACTGGGCCGGATGAAACCTTTCTCCAGAAGTTCATCAACTTGCTTCTTTAACTCAACTAACTCCTTAGGTGCTAGTCTATAAACTGATGAAGTGATAGGTTCAGCACCTGGAGTTAAGTCTATGGTGAATTCTATTTCCCGATCAGGTGGTAGACCTGGAAGATCATCGGGGAATACATCCACAAACTCTGATATAACTCTTGGGTAACTTGACTCCCCTTCTATAGTTAATACCCTAAGAGTTGGCTGAACACCTTGTTCTACAGCTCCTCGAAGAAATTCAAACTCTGAGTGTCCAGGTGGTCTGAATATAACTTTTCCAAGCCGACAATCAAGAGTAGCATGATACTGACTTAACCAGTCCATACCAAGTACAACATCATAGTCAGGCATAGAAAAGATCAGAAATTGGGCTCGCATCTCCCTCCCGCAGACTACTACTGAACATGATCTACAGATATCACTAACAGGTATAATTCCACCTCCCGTAAGAATTCTCTTAGTCTTCGGAAGGGGTGCAGTAGCTACTCTATGGGTGGCTACGAAGCTAGCAGCTATAAATGAGTGCGATGCCCCAGAATCAAATAAAGCTACAGCAGGTAATGAAGCTACTAAAATGGTACCTGCTATAACTTCTCCAGCAATAGCTTCTTCCTGAACAGCCAATTTAAAAGCCTGACCTCGTCCCTGAGCTGGACCCCTCTGCTGACGAGCCTGTTGGAATAATGCTGCTTGAGGTGGCAATGGAGGTCTTGGCTGATATCCTCCTGGAGCTGGTGGTCTGACTCCTCCAACTCCCGTCTGCTGTGCTCCCACTGCTGGATAATCTGGCCTTGGTGCAGGTAGAGCTAGTCGTGGTGCTCCCTCTCGGCGTGCTGTGCAGTCCCTGGATAGATGCTGGTTGGAGCCGCAAATCAGGCACAGTCCCAATTTGCGGTTGGAGAAGATGAAGTATTCATGCGGCCAGCACCTTATGCGGCAAAGAGTATCATGCGACCTCATGTGGCCTGTCATGTTGCCTCATATGGCAAACTGTCATGTGGCTTGCACTCTTGCCGCATATACCTTCCAGCATGCGTCCATTTTATTGGAAGCATGACCGATTTATACACATGTATTCTGGAGCTAAGTACTTGGAAAAGTCTTAACGACGAAATTCTTTGTGTTTCACTCGTTGAACGAATGAGAACTTCACTAAGTCCAAACGAGCATGTTATGCGGCCTAATATGGCAAGTTGTTATGTGCATCATATGGCAAGTTGTCATGCGCCTCATATGGCAAGTTGTTATGCGGCCTCATGCAGCAAGCAGTCCATGCGGCCAGTAATCCTAGTGCACTTTTTGTGTTTCTTTTAATTATGTCCATATAAAAAATGTCACGTCCCAGTCCCAAAATATCGAGGGACTAGACACGTGGCATTGGCCAGCAGTACACACCGATGGACAAACCAATTTAATGGATCCATCGGGAATACTTAAGCTGTAATATAGGTCTACAACAATAAGTCAAAAACTAATCTCATCCACACACAGAATAGTAAGAACATCAGTAAATAAAGAAAGTACATCAAAGTCCAGTCTCAGCAGAGTATGTCGGGGAACAACCCGATAAGAGTCTAAAATACTGGTTCATCAGACCAGAACAAAAGAGTCCAAAATAAAGTATCTGAAGAGTACAAATGTCATAAGCTCAAGTAAAGTCTTCAGCCATCACCTCTGCTTCTATGTTAGGTTCTCCTTCAGCAACAGCTCCTGGTACAGCTTCAGCTCCTGTCCCGTAAACCTCGGGATAATGCTCTTCTGCTAAACCTGGGGACATCATCCATTCCAGGTCCTCAGGGGACATAGCAAGGTACAAATAATACAAGCCAAAAATAGATGCAGTAAAATAGAAAATAAAATAAACAGGGTAACTACATAACCATCTATGTGAAAATGCAACTGAGAGCATCACTAGTACTCAGGCTGAGACTGCTACAAGCTCTGTGTCGGGGAGCCGGTAGCAGCAATATCTAGTAGTGGTCTAGCTCTGCTCGAGAGTCTACAATCTCACAATAGTAGTATATATATATATAACAGCCTGTAGCCTGTGTGCCTCTCCCCACCCAATGTAACCACACGTCGCATGTCCATGTCACGTGAGATCAGAGCTAATGCAACAGTCATAATCTAAGAGTATAATAACTATGTCCATCCTGTATCCTATACAGAATCACCTTGAATATCTCAGGAAGATTCTGTCAATGTATGGTGTCAAGTGTCCTAGGTTATAGTGTACTTGATAAACAAGCACGAGAATATAAAGGGTCTCGAATGTCTAACACTAAATGACGTACACAACTCCGCGTACGGGGTTGGCACCCGACTGTGATCGGACGCTAAGTATGTCATACGGTCCTAGGTTATATCATGTACACTAGTCACAGAAAATAGAGCAAGAGAACAAAATAAACTAATAAACTGCAATTTATGGCAAGGTACACTTGCTTGGGATTGGAATACCAGTAGCGGTCCTTGTAACAGTGGGTTTAGCAATAACTCCTCCAAAAGCTGAAATGAACATTACCAACAGTCTCAGAACATAAGAAATAGTTAGAAACGCCTGTCTTTAAGTCCAGTTTGGACACAAGGGCAAAAACGACATTTCTGGGCCAAAGCGGGTCCATATGTGGGCCACTTTGCACCGAAAACCGAGTCAAGGTCAAAGGTCTTCAAATCAGTCCAACTTAGTGCCAACAAGTCAGAAACATTGATACGAACCCAACGGAACTTCCAGAATTGGATTCCGATGAGCCGTTCTCAAAATCGCCCGTCAGGTGGAGCTTGTGGGGCCCACGACACGCGATTTTCCAACGTTCCCAGAATCGAACCAAACTTGACCCACAGGACCATCGTATTGCTATGAGTCCGATGGCGCAAGTTTTGTCTCAATCCGATGTGTATACACTAAGTTACAGCGAATTACAGAAAAGTCAGATACGGGGTGTTGTCCGCGGATACGCACTGATTCCGGTGTGCACGCACATCCGAATCAGCTTCTGCGAAAGCCCGCACGTCCGTATCTACGATGCTCACGTATCGGTGAAGACCGCACGTGACCAAGTCGTCCCGTTTGGCGGGGCGTACTCAGTTCCGGGGTGAAACAGGGATATATTTTCCTGTTTTTGAATCGCGGTTCGCGATCACCATAGGTCGCGATGCCCCGAGCGGGTTGCACGGGCACTGAGGGGGTCATACAGGCTACGCGATGAAATTTACGGAATATGAAACAGAGCTACGAGTAGGTAGTTATGGATACCTGATCAGGGCCTGAAAACCAAATATGAATCGTGTCCGACACACCTAGGGTTAGGGTTTACTGTGTCCTGCCTGAGGACCCTGTGTCCGAGTCCTCACTGTGTCCGCCGGAGGAGGGTGGAAGCAGCACTGGCAGGTCGTCGGCGAGCTCGGGGAGGTCCAGGGCGGAGACGTGCTCTGGTCGCCCGGAGGTCGAGCGGGTGGGTTCTGGGCAGCCGGATCTGTCGCTGCGGCGGAGGGAAGACGAAAGGGAGAGGTCTGGCCGGAGGGTGTCGGCTAGGGAGCGGGCGGAGGCGGTGCCGGATCTGCTGTAGGTGGGCGGTCGGGATGGTGAGGGTTAGCCGGAGTCGGGGTTCTCGCCGGAGGAGAGGGGTTTCAAGGGGATTTCCGGCCGGCTGCTACGACTTTTA
Source organism: Iris macrosiphon (assembly GCA_036927795.1). Lineage (NCBI taxonomy): Eukaryota > Viridiplantae > Streptophyta > Magnoliopsida > Asparagales > Iridaceae > Iris > Iris macrosiphon. The sequence goes on from JAYESA010000003.1 coordinate 131,975,484, forward strand.
TAGCGGGATTGGGGAGAAGTAGAGCCGGAGGTTGCCTAAAGGGGAAGAGAAGGAGCCGGCGGGTGCGGGGGATCTGAACCGTGGGGTCGGCCGGCAGCCACGGCGGCGGAAACGGCCGCCGGCCAGGCGAAGGGTCGTGTCGATCGGGATTCAGATTTGGGGGTTAGGGTTTCTGAATGGGTCGGGTCGGGCCGGTTGCTGGCGGGTCGGGTCTGACCCGGATCCGACCCGCTAAGGGTTGGGCCGGTTCGGTTTGATCAGACCGGCCGGTCCGGTCTGGTTCAGTCTCAGGGTTGGGTTGGTTTTATTAATTAATTTGATTTAATTAATCAGTTAAATTTTACAATAGTTTTTAATGCTTTAAAAATTCATCCGGGATCCAATAAATTTCCGGAAAAATACTCCATGCTCGATTTTTAATTTTACACTAGAAAATATAATTTTTATCACATTTTAATATTATTTAATATCTTTTAAAAATTCATTTTAATCAGTCTACCTTAGTTTAGAATTATAGAAAATGCTAATTAAATTCCATAAAATTAAATTTAAAAATTCTTAAAATTTTCAGGTGATTACAAAAAATCTTTCAGTGATTATTATTATGTGCTTCCTTATGTTAATACAAGTTTATGTTACCAGACACGTTTTGCATGTAAGTTCACGAGACAAGTTTATGTACACGTTTACAATCCTCACGACACCGTGGAAATATTTGTGTATGAAAATCTATTGCATTTGGCATCAGATAATTGAGTGTGAGTATTGCCCAATGTATCGTGTGTCGCGAATACGATAACTCTTGAAAAGCTCGTACTCATGACTCGTCATTCTAGGGAGTTCTCAAGTGTCCACGACTCGAGAACTTAAAATAATTGTCACGCCCCGGTCCCAAAAATACGTAGGACTAGGATACGTAAGCATGCCTGCCGCATGGATATGGCAACTCCAATATATGGAAACCAAATCCACACGTACGCTGCAATATGAATATCAAATCCACAAGTGGTATAAAATATACGTCACAAGTCACAGGATATAATCTAAATCTCATCCATGAAAATCAAATATAATTAAATAACCAACATCTATGAAACTAGCTGTCGATAAGAAGTATCTAAGGATGATAGTTGGATGGAAACAAATCCACTACCAACTCGAATATAAGAGCAAATACAATATGAGTACAACACAATAAACACTATATAAGAATACCAGCTATCCATCACGAGCTCGAAGAGAAGACATCCTCGAAACATAAGTAACCGTCCGAATCTGCGCTCCTGCGAATACTCAAGAACAGATACACCTGGCAGGGGACCAGGTCCTCAGAGGGATGTAACAAGATACAGAAAAACGAGCCAATTTGAATACAGTAAACATGCATATTATTTGAAAATAAATAAGTATGCTGTACAAGACCATCTATATGAATGCAAATGAGGACAACTTTTCGATGTATGGGCAAGGGTAGGCTACTCGATCTAAGCCTCACAACTCACACACCCGTCAATGGACATCAGAAATTGACATACCTCTGGGGTAGCGACCAGCGCGACACACGCCCGTAGTGTGAACTATATACTATGGTTTACCAGAGTGGTTAAAAGCCCATACGCCTAATGATTGTCCTCTATGATACTAAGTGTCAAGTGTGTGTCAACATATCTAATATATAGTAATGACTGAAAGAAACTACACATACAATGAATAAACAGAAATACAATAAATATACAAAAATATATTAAGCATGCAAAATACTGTAAATAATTTGGCAAGGTATCTTGCCTGGTCTGAAAAGGATGAAGTCCCAACTCAAGGCGTCGTCCGATCTACCCGTCACATAAATTAAACAAGTTAGGTTACAAAAGTAGGTGAATAGTTTTCGCTATTTTAATCTATTTTAACTCTGAATAAAATAATCTAAATTAGTATTTTAATCTTATTATAATCTGATTTTATTGTTAATTCCTAAATTTTGTCCAAAGAAACTGAATTTTATCAACTCGAGACTCATGGCACGCAAATCGAGGCGATCTGTTGACCGAAAAGTCAACCGACACAAACTCAACTTTCATGCATGATTTCCTGTATATTTCAGCGTCAAAAATATGCTAGAATTTACGGCTCATCCGAATTCAAATTTGGGAATTATGGCACATACAAATTTTGTATTGTGCACCGATGGTTAAATTCTAACCTAGAAGTTCTACAGGATTAACAGTATATAAATACTTCGAATTAAATTTTGGTAAAAACATATGTCAATTATCTAGATATTATCTTTCCAAAACTTTAAACGGTTCATGATTCTAATTCCTGGTTCTCCCGAAATCGCAAAAATATCGAAACACGTCTATTTTCGGATATATTGTGCTCTACGAATTTTCTAGAATTTAATACTCATAATTTCGTAAAACAATTTATATAATCAGAAATCTAACCTCAATATCATTCTAACACAAAAAACTAGGCCTCGTTTGGAGTCCGGAGCTATGCGCAATAACTTTTGGAAGATGAAGGAACCCTAGATGGCAATTCTCCAAAAATCGACTTAAGAAAAACCCTAGAAATAACTTAAACTATTATATATATAGAGGAGAGAGAGAGTGCAGCCGCGGCTCGGAGTTGACACGTGTCAGCCATCCATGTAGTCCCGCCCAAATCGGACGATCAAGGTTTGACCCGGCTCGGCTAAGCTGAGTCCGAGTCGAACTCTGACTCGGCTCGGCTCGAGGTCGACTCGGCTCGGCTCGCACCCACCCCGCAGTCACTGACAGGGGGGCCCGACACTGTTTGCTGCGGGAGGCTGACAGGTGGGCCCACTGTTTGCTGACTGGGCAGAATTAATTACTTTTTGGGTTTTCTTTTTCAGAAATTAGTTTTTAATTTAGTTTTTTATAATTAACTCAAAATAAATGCTAAAAATAATCAAAAAATTCCCAAAAAATTCTAAAAAATATATTTTATTATTTATAACCTAAAATAAAAGTTTGGGATATTTTTAATTAAGTTTGAATATAAAATAAATTCTTCAAAGTCCTAAAAAATTAGTGTTACTAGTTTTTAATTAACTAAAAATTATGGAAAAATTCCAATAATCTAAAATAGCCTAAAAATAATTCTAAATAAATATTTATATAAGTAAATATACTAAAAAAATTATTTTTTAATTAACTAAGAGAATACTCTAAAGAAATTCAACATCTATAATAAATATAATAATATAAAATACACACAAAATACCTATTTTGGGTGAGAGGGTTTACAATCTACTCAACTTAAAAGAATTTCGTTCTCGAAATTAAAAATAAGGCATGGTTTGATAAATCATTCACATTCGTACATAAGGTACGTCAATCGCAATCTCTTACAAAAATTTAAATAACAAAATCTATTCAAATCTATCACGATCACTTCAAAATTAAGATAATCATTGTTCAAATCAAAATTCAACCTATGGTTATCTCTTCTCGCTTTTTCAAATTATCCATATCCGAATCCATATAACATCTTCAAGATTTAAATACGTAATTAAATTTTTCTCACGATCTTCAACTATTATAATTTTCTCTAGAAGTAATTCGAGTCCATTATCATTCCTGTTTTTCACTTATAAATTTTTGTATGCTTCAACTTTTATATTCCATTCACAACCTCAATATTTCCAATAGGTAGTCCAACCAAAATTTTAATTCTTAATTCAAATCATCAAATTGAAAAATAATTTAAATGCAGTCCACTAATGTTCAAGTCTAAAATTCTATATTTATCCTCCAAATTCAAATTGATGATTCTACCTACATTGTTCAAAAATTTAAATCATGTACTTAAGGTATAAATATTGGGTCCTCAATATCAATTCATTAATCCTCATCATCTTAGTCATTCTTCTAAATTTCTCAAAATTAAAATGGCTTGAACCTCTCCCAATCTAATCTTACTCGATCACAATCTAAAAGAAATTCCTCTCGGGTTGACAATGCACTGCTACCCAACTTATAATTTATCCATCTATCACATAAGGCTATATACCTTAAGAAAATATTCCTTAATTTGTTTTACTCATGTCATTCAATCCTCAAAACTTCCATGCCAATTATATCTTATATGATATGTCATTAATTATGAAAGAATAATCCTCAAGTATGTGATCGGCCTATGGGGTATATCTAGTACTCTCTGTGTATCAAACTTATACCAAGCACGAGGTTTCGTCTTTCTGAAATAAGGGAAGACGGAGATCAATAATAAAGAGTTCAAGGGCGAGGTAATAGAATAGAAGTATCGGGATCAAGGCGTTTAAAGAATTCAAATAGAAATTGTCAAAGCAGTTGTGGATTGAAGTCATATTTTGGTAATTCCTATTCACATGCTCATATTAGTACAGTTATGTAGCCAATACAATACGTTCAGACATATCTAGAGGGCAAGTACAGGTGTCTACTAGTCAACTATATATCTCAATCCACGTAAAGCATCATTGCGAAGGGCGAATCAAGCGCACTATGGTTGATCAGACCGTAATACACTAATTCTGATTAGACAATGTATTAGTAGGCGTCCCCAATAATACATATCTCATGATCAAGTTCGGTAAAAGAGTAAGCTTGCAAAACTAGGCTATAATAGTAGCATAAGTCAAGGTAGTGCAGCAAATATAAGTACGCTAGATGATGATGAAAGAAGGTACAAATTAATTCAAGTTCACAAAACAAAAACAACTAAGCAACAATAATAAAAGACTCTACAATCCCTACAGTTATCATACAACCTCCTTGTCTAAGTCGCTAGTCGACCAAATAGGGGCAAGGACCTCTAAATTCTATCGTCTGAATAAACACTGTCATCTTTTGCTAGCATGCAATTAATGTCATTCAGTTACACTACCTTGATGGGTCAAGTGGACTATGTGATACTAGATTGTGAGGCATACTACCCAACTTAAAAGAATTAAACTAATACTATGACAGTCTTAAGAGGATCCTACAAAATAATCTTGCACATATAAATAAAACAGAAACTCTTTATTAGGGTATATGAGGAAAGATCTTGGTACTTATTAGGGTCTCCTATTGCATTATATAGGTCATGGTCGTCTTAAGCCTTAGTCATAGTGCTTATAGAACAAGTGTCAATAGTAAGGATAGAAGAGTTACTAGCCTCAAGGGAAAAGGGGATATAACTTATATTGAGGCGGGGTACAAGTTACGCGACTTAAAACTAAGGGGTAATCATCGGGTCGCAGTCTGCAAGAACAACTCAACTTATCAAACTTTAACTACCAAGCACAAAATGTTCAAATTCAAGACTACAACTATAATCCTAGCAAACTATATGTCCTTAACAAAGGATAAAATTACTTGGCCTACTATCAGGAGGATCAGGTGACACGAGTTAAAAGATGAAGAAGAGAAAACATGATTAGTCGTCGCACAAGTAGCGAGCGCTAGGGTTTCAGGGGAACAATATATAAAATAAAATAGAGAGGCTATAGATAATGTCAAGGTTTCCTAAGGGGAGATGCTACGCTACTCTCTGCGTTTGCGGTATGATCAAGAAAATACTATATTCAATGCTCTTGGCTTTCTAAGGTACTGTCTGCTTATCTCAAGATAAGAACCTAAATTTAGTTCTCCAATACTTATCTAACTGCGAAGGTTAGGTTCAGTCCTAATATTAATTTTTTTTTTTCTATTGGTTCCTCAATGCTAGGGGCAAACATTATGGTAACTTCTAACTAACTCTAGTAGTATCTATACTACTCACAGGTCTTCATAATACATCAGGGGGTAATGGTAAACCAATTCTAGAGATAAGAAATTATAGGGTTCACTAGATATTATAAAGTTAGTGGTGTGTCTATATTCTCGTTGTATTCTTAAAAGGTGTGCTACCCTAATTATCATCCTAATAACAGGGACTTCTATATTCTAGGAGAAGGCTACACTCAAGGAACTAATGAGAAGGCACATGAATCAAGCATGATGCAATTATTCAACGGAATGGATTGGAAGGAGGATGAGTCATAGTCAGTTGTGGATGAGATCCTATACTCTAATCCTAGGTGCAGGCTTGTTCGGTACAGTAACGTAACTGAGACAATATGCTATCGACCTGCATGGACCACCACAAAAATATGTCACGTCCCAGTCCCAAAAATATGTAAGACTAGGACACGTAAGCATGCCAGCCGTATGGATATGGCAACTCCAATATATGGAAACCAAATCCACACGTACGCTGTAATATGAATATCAAATCCACAGTGGTATAAAATATACGTCACAAGTCACAGGATATAATCTAAATCTCATCCACGAAAATCAAATATAATTAAATAACCAACATCTATGAAACTAGCTCTCGATAAGAAGTATCTAAGGATGATAGTTGGATGGAAACAAATCCACTACCAACTCGAATATAAGAGCAAATACAATATGAGTACAACACAATAAATACTATATAAGAATACCAGCTATCCATCACGGGCTCGAAGAGAAGACATCCTCGAAACATAAGTAACCATCTGAATCTGCGCTCCTGCGAATACTCAAGAACAGATACACCTGGCAGGGGACCAGGTCCTCAGAGGGACGTAACAAGATACAGAAAAGCGAGCCAATTTGAATACAGTAAACATGCATATTATTTGAAAATAAATAAGTACGCTGTACAAGACCATCTATATGAATGCAAATAAGGACAACTTTTCGACGTATGGGCAAGGGTAGGCTACTCGATCTAAGCCTCACAACTCACACACCCGTCAATGGACATCAGAAATCGACATACCTCTGGGGTAGCGACCAGCGCGACTCTACAGAAATCGACATACCTCTGGGGTAGCGACCAGAGCGACACACGCCCGTAGTGCGAACTATATACTACGGTTTACCAGAGTGGTTAAAAGCCCATACGCCTAATGATTGTCCTCTATGATACTAAGTATCAAGTGTGTGTCAACATATCTAATATATAGTAATGACTGAAAGAAACTACGCATGCAATGAATAAACAGAAATGCAATAAATATACAAAAATATACTAAGCATGCAAAATACTGTAAACAATTTGGCAATGTATCTTGCCTGGTCTGAAAAGGATGAAGTCCCAACTCAAGGCATCGTCCGATCTACCCGTCACATAAATTAAACAAGTTAGGTTACAAAAGTGGGTGAATAGTTTTTGCTATTTTAATCTATTTTAACTCTGAATAAAATAACATAAATTAGTATTTTAATCTTATTATAATCTGATTTTATTGTTAATTCCTAAATTTTGTCCAAAGAAACTGAATTTTATCAACTCGAGACTCATGGCACGCAAATCGAGGCGATCTATTGACCAAAAAGTCAACCGACACAAACTCAACTTTCATGCATGATTTCCTATATATTTCAGCATCAAAAATATGCTAAAATTTACGGCTCATCCGAATTCAAATTCGTTTGGGAATTATGGCACATACAAATTTTGTATTGTGCACCGATGGTTAAATTCTAACCTAGAAGTTCTACAGGATTAACAGTATATAAATACTTCGAATTAAATTCTGAGAAAAATATATGTCAATTATCTAGACATTAGCTTTCCGAAACTTTAAACGGTTCCTGATTCTGGTTCTTGGTTCTCCCGAAAACGCGAAAACATCAAAACACGTCTATTTTCGGACATGCTGTACTCTACGAATTTTCCAGAATTTAATACTCATAATTTCGTACAAAAATTTATATAATCAGAAATCTATCCTCAATATCGTTCTAACACAAAAAACTAGGCCTCGTTTGGAGTCCGGAGCTATGCGCAATGGCTTTTGGAAGATGAAGGAACCCTAGATGGCAATTCTCCAAAAATCGGCTCAAGAAAAACCCTAGAAAATAACTTAAACTATTATATATATAGAGGAGAGAGAGAGAGTGCAGCCGCGGCTCGGAGTTGACACGTGTCAGCCATCCGTGCAGTCCCGTCCAAATCGGACGATCAAGGTTTGACCCGGCTCGGCTAAGCTGAGTCCGAGTCGAACTCTGACTCGGCTCGGCTCGAGGTCGGCTCGGCTCGGCTCGCACCCACCCCGCAGTCACTGACAGGCGGGCCCGGCACTGTTCGCTGCGGGAGGCTGACAGGTGGGCCCACTGTTTGCTGACTGGACAGAATTAATTACTTTTTGGGTTATCTTTTTCAGAAATTAGTTTTTAATTCACTTTTTCATAATTAACTCAAAATAAATGCTAAAAATAATCAGAAAATTCCCAAAAAATTCTAGAAAATATATTTTATTATTTAGAACCTAAAATAAAAGTTTGAGATATTTTTAATTAAGTTTGAATATAAAATAAATTCTTTAAAGTCCTAGAAAATTAGTGTTACTAGTTTTTAATTAACTAAAAATTATGGAAAAATCCCAATAATCTAAAATAGCCTAAAAGTAATTCTAAATAAATATTTATATAAGTAAATATACTAAAAAAATTATTTTCTAATTAACTAAGAGAATACTCTTAAGAAATTCAACATCTATAATAAATATAATAATATAAAATACACACAAAATACCTATTTTGGGTGAGGGGGTTTATAATAATTTAGTAATAATTAAACAAGATAAGATTTATCTAGATCATTGGTGTCATGCCCCAGTCCTAAAATACATAGGACTAAGAATACGTAAGCATGTCAGCCGTATGTATATGGCAACTCCAATATATGGAAACTATAACACATACATACGTTGTATTATGAATATACAATCCACAAGTGGTAATATACTATCAACACAAGTCACATGCAATCTATATCTCATCCACAGCATAAATAATGAAATAGGAATAAATAACTAAATCTTAAATATAAAGTATTAAGAATGATAGTTGTGTGGAAACAAATCCACTGCCAATCGACTATACTAGAAGCTAAATGAGAGAAGATATCAACTCTAATATAAGATAAATGTCAATAAAGGAAATAACAACTAGAATATCCATCAGCTACAATGAATCAAAGGTACTCTGAAGGTAAGACCTCCTCGGTCTGGTATGAAGCGTCAGGTCCGGATCCGTACTCCTGTGGATAATCCTGCACGTCTATACCTGAAAAGGGACCAGGTCCTCAGAAGACATAATAAGATATATAGAAGCATGCCAATAAAGTACTAAAAATAAACATCCAATGGGTCGCCTAACCGTCTAAGTGAATGCACTTTGAGAATAACTTTCCAACACGTGGGCTATCTGGCTAAAATGGGATTGGCATGATTCTCTCGGAGATTCAGGGGCCTAAAAAGCATGACGTCTTTTGAACCTCAGAGGCCGTAAGGTAATAATAATATATATAGTTGTCATCAGGACCGCGCATCTCCGGCGGAGCGTACGGGTTACACAAGGAAAGTGCAACGGAGCCCAAACGCCTTACTTATTATTCTCCCCACCCCATGATCTAAGCATGTCAAATCCATGACACGATGATACATCTAAATAACTGCCAGGACTTCTATCATGCAATTTCTATCAGCAGTTATCCCTATCCGTCGCACGTCCTATACGTACCAGTGGCCAACCGAGTACGCAAGTCTGTGTCCTACATGAGACTCACACTCGTGTAACAACAGTGTTATGGTCAATGAAACATAAGAATGCCTCATGATAATGGGGTAGTCTCATAAACTAGGTCAACATGTGTAAACCCCCTGAATTTTCAAAATTTTAAAAAAACTAGAATTTTCACAATTTTCTGGAATTTTTTGGGATTTTTCTGTAATTTAAAAATAGGGTTTTAATTTTTAAATGATTTTTAATTGATATTAAACAGTATTAAAATATTATGAAAATAATATTTTTGGATGTAAAATGAAAAACTGGACTTAGGACAATTTTTCTGGAATTTTTCGGACCCCGGACCTATTTTTAAATACCTAAAAAGTATTTACTTATTTAATTATTTATTAATTAAATTATTGATTTTTATTTTATTATTATTATTATTTTCTTTTTCTTTTTTTCTTTTTACCCAGCCTGTTGGGCCGGCCCAGCCCGGCCCAACAGACCCAGCCCAACCCGAGCCCTAGCGGGTCGGGTCGGATCCAACAGACCCGACCCGGACCCGCAAAACCCGACCCGCAAACCCACGAACCCAGCCCCCCCACTCGCCCGCGTCGTACGCCGCCCCGCCCGGCGCGCCGCCCGCTCCGGCCGGCCCTCACCGCCACGACCGCCCTCGCCCCGCCTCTCTCGGCCAGCCTCGCGCCGCTGCCACCCTATTTAATCCCCCGCCGTCTCCAGTTCCACGAACCGTCGCCGCCACCACCCGCTCAGCCGCCTCGCCGCCGTGCCCAGCCCGCCGGACCTCCCCGCCGAGTCCACCGCCTGCACGACAGCCCCCTCCTCCTTCTTCCTCCTCCCCGCCCGTCGAACAGCCGTCGACGACAGCCGCCCGCAGCTCGCAGCAACTCGAGCAGCCCGCGCCGCCTCCAGCGCCGCCGCCTCCGCCCGAGCGACGCGTCGCCCTCCGCCGCAGCTCCCCCGGCCGGCCTCCCCCGCCCTGGGCCACCGCAGAGCTGCCGGAGCTCAGCCGAGTTCCCAAACCCTAACCCTAAATTGAATTCCTGTGTCCGACCGTGTCGGACACGTGTCGGACACGATCGAGTTCGGGTTTTTCGGGTCCCATTCAGGTGCGTGTAACTTTTTGCTCGTAGCTCCGTTTTCGTTTTCGCAAATTGCGTTGCGAAGCCTGTATGACCCTCTCGGTGTCCGGACACACCGTTCGGGGTATCGCGTCCTGTGGTGATCGCACACCGCGATCCAAAAATAGGAAAAACCAGACCCTGTTTTACCCCGAAACTGAGTACGCCCCCCCAAACGGGACGACTTGGTCGTGCGCGGTCTTCACAGACACGAGCGCCTCGTTGATACGGACGTGTGGAATTTCGCGAAAGCTGATTCGGGTGTGCGTGCACACCGGAATCAACGCGTATCCGCGGACATCGCCCCGTATCCGTCTTTTCTGCAATTCGACCTAACTTTGTGTACACATGTCGGATCGAGACAAAACTTGCGCCATCGGACTCGTAGCAATACGCTGGTCCTGTGGGTCAAGTTTGGTTCGATTCTGAGAACGTTGACGAAATCGCGTGTCGTGGGCCCCACAGGCCCCGCTCGACGGGCGATTTTGTGATCGGCTCATCGGAATCCAATTTTGGAAGTTCCATTGGGTTCGTATCATCGTTCCTGACCTGTTGACACTAGGTTTGGTGAATTTGGAGACCGTTGACCCGGACGCATTTTTCGGTGCAAAGCGGGCCCACCGGTGGATCCCGTTTTGGCCCGAAACTGCCGTTTCTGCCCTTGTCTCCAAATTGGACCCAAGGGCGGGCGTTTCTAGCTGATTGATATTTTTTGGATCTGATGGTGATGTTTGTTTCAGCAATCGGAGTACCGCCTGCAAATCCAACCGAAGTCAGAACCGCAAACATAGCCGGAACCACAGGCAAGTGTACCTTGCCAAACGCTGCAGCTTGCTATATATTTTTTGGTTAATTTTGCATCAGTGAGAACATAGAGCTTGTAAATTCTCAGAAATTTATGTTATAGTATTTTACTTGAATTCTGGTAGATCCATAGGTAAACTTGTTTTAACTGCTTAGCCTAGGAAACGGGTGACGTGCTTAGTGTCCGATCATAGTCGGGTGCCAACTCCGTACGCGGGGTTGTGTAACGTCACATAGACATGGATATCGAGACCCGATAATGCTCGTACTTGTCTTACCAAGTACTTCAGAACCCAGGACACTTGACACTATTTCATGAGACAGAGTCTTCCTGAGACATTCAAGGTGATTCTGTATAGGATGCATGTTTTATGACATAGACTTTACATTCTTAGACAATTGATTCATAGCTATCAGACTTGCTGCATTAGTTATAATCGTGCGTGACATGGACATGAGGCATCGTGGACATGAGACGTGGGATTACATTGGGTGGGGAGAGACACACAGACTACAGGCTGATATTATATATAAAACATAGTATATAACATAGTGTAGTTCATAGTTATTGCCGCTATCGGCTCCCCGACACAGAGCTTGTAGTGGCTTCAGCCTGAGTTCTAGTGCTGCTCTCATATTGCATATCACATAGTTGGTTACTTAGTTTACCCAGATGATTATTTTATCTGCTGCACCGTATTTATTTTGGCTTGTATTTTCTGTACCTTGCTGTCCCCTGAGGACCTGGATCCGGATTATGTCCCCAGGTATAGCTGAAGAGAATTACCCAGAGGTGTACGGTACCGGAGCACTCCTTGGAGCAGAACAAGGAACAGAGGACGAAGTAGTGGCCGAAGATTTCTCCTGAGCACCGGCTTCAACAACACAGTATTTCCATTTTCAGCATTTCAATTCCTGTCTATTTTCCTTAAATGTAACAGAATATTTCTCGGATTTGTTTCCCGAGATAACCTTATTTGATATTGCATATTTATTTCTAGTGCATTATTTCTGGCATTTAATCTGTGTTTACCCTGTGGATGAGATTAGAAATACCTGAGACTTGTACATTATTACTGCTAGACTACAGCTTAAGCATGCCCTGATGGATCCATTAAATTGGGTTGTCCATCGGTGCGTGCTGCTGGCCATTGCCACGCTTCTCCAGTCCCTCGGCATTTTGGGACTGGGGCGTGACAACATGCATATATATATAATAAAAACAGAATACGACGCCACCGTCATTGCACCCAAGTTATTCTTGGACGCGCAGTTTATATAGCAGTTAAAATATATGAACTAAATGGACAAAAATAAATTACATGCATCATATAAAATGTAAATCACAGTACAATGGCAAGGTATACTTGCCTGGTAAGCAATCTGCATAGTGTAAGTGTCCAAACGTCAAGTACACAGGATCAGAAACTGTGGCCTCCGAATAAATGTCTCCGGATACTGAAATAATATAACCAACATTTCCGGAATCAGCGAGATAGCTAAAAAACACTACCCTTTCATCCAATTTAGACACAGGGGTAAAACGATAATTTTGGGTCAAAGCGGGGTCCACATGTGGCCCACTTTGCACCAAAAAGTATGCCAAAGGTAAATATCTCTAAATGGGACAAATTATAGGTCAAAAAAATTCTAAACGTCAGTACGAACTCAACGGTATGTCTAATTTTAAATTTCGGTGAGCCGAACACAAATTTGTCCTAAAAGTCAACCGTAGGGCCCGCAATTAGATGACTTGGTCAACTATCTCAGAATCGCGTCAAACTTGGGTTACAAGACCAACGTCATACCACGAATCTAATGGCATAAGTTTCGTCGTATTCCGACGAGCGTACACAAAATGGTACGATATTTTGTAAAAGTCGCGATACAAAAACTTTTTACGGATACGGGTTGATTCCGACGCGCACACACGTCCAAATCAGTTTTCGCGAAAGCTCACATGTCAGGACATACCATACACGCCTTCTGGTGCAATTGGTATACGACGGTGTCACGCCCCAGTCCCAAAATATCGAGGGACTGGACACGTGGCAATGGCCAGCAGTACACACCGATGTACAATTCCAATTTAATGGATCCACCGGGGCATACTTAAGTTGTAATACAACAGTCAGGGTTTACTAATCTCATCCACAGAATAAAGATAGCAACATCAGCAAAAGAAATAAACAACATCCAGTCAAAGTAAATAAAAATCGGGGAACAACCCGATATTAAGTCTGTTTACACAAGTTCAATTAAACAGGAAAATAAAGAGTTTATTGACCAAATAAAACTGAGCATGGAGAAGCAGTTGTTCAGGAAAAGTCCTCAGCGATCACCTCGTCCTCAGGTTCCGGTACTGCTCCGAGTAGTGCTCCTGTTCCGTACACCTCAGGGTAAATCTCGTCTTCTAAATCTGGGGACATAATCTATTCCAGGTCCTCAGGGGACATAGCAAGGTACAGAAAACACAAGCCAAAATAATGCAGTACAGAAATAAAGGAACAATAGGGTAAGTAATTAAACCAGCTAAGTGATAATGCAAGTGAGAGTTATTAGTCATACTCAGGCTGAGACTACTACAGGATCAGTGTCAAGAAACCATAGCAGTATTTTCTCGAAGGGCCAGTATGGTACCAAAGCTCTGTATCAGAGTCTAAGGCACTTCCATTAAGTTATTATATATATATTCAGCCTTTTGTATGGTAATTCTCTCCCCACCCAATGAAATCTCACGTCACAGTTCCATAATGTCTCATGTTCATGTCACGCAAGATTAAACTAATGCAATAAGTCATTTATTAAGATCTAAGAAAATAATGTTCAAGTCATAAAATCTGTATCCTATACAGAACCACCTTGAATAGTCAGGAAGATTCTGTATCATGAATTGTGTCAGGTGTCCTGGGTATAATGTACTAGACAGGGCAAGTACAAGAAATATAAATGTCACGATATCCATCTCTAGGTGACGTTACACAACCCCGCGTACGGTGTTGGCACCCGACTATTAATCGGAAGCTAAGTAAGTCACACGGCCCTTGGTTAAGCATGCATAAGTATATTTATATAGTCAAATAAATAAATAACAAAAACTGCAAGTTTGGCAAGGTACACTTGCCTGGGTTTACGGTTCCAATTGTAGCTCGGGCTTCAGCTGGGATTGCAGGCAGTACTCCAGTTGCTGAAACAAACATTACCATCAGATCTAAAAAATATTAATCAGCTAAAAATGCCTGTCCTTGAGTCCAATTTGGAGACAAGGGCAAAAATGACATTTTCGGACAAAACGGGGTCCACATGTAGGCCGCTTTACACCGAAAAATACGTCAGGGTCAAAGGTCTCCAAATCTGTCCAACTTAGTGTCAACAGGTCAGGAACGATGATACGAACCCAACGGAACTTCCAGAATTGGATTTCGATGAGCCATTCTCAAAATCGCCCGTCGAGTGGAGCCTGTGGGGCCCACGACACTCGATTTTGTCAACGTTCTCAGAATCGAACCAAACTTGGCTCACAGGACCAGCGTATTGCTACGAGTCCAATGGCGCAAGTTTCGTCTCGATCTGACGTATGTACACTAAGTTACAGCGAGATTCAGAAAGGTCAGATACGTGGCGATGTCCGCGGATACGTACTGATTCCGGTGTGCACGCACATCCGAATCAGCTTTTGCGAAATTCTGCACGTCCGTATCAATGACGCGCACGTATCTGTGAAGACCGCACGCGACCAAGTCGTCCCGTTTGGCGGGGCGTACTCGGTTCCGGGGTGAAATAGGACATTGGTTTTCCTGTTTTTGGATCGCGGTTCACGATCACCACATGATGCGATGCACCGAGCGGTTTGCGCGGGCACCGAGGGGGTCATGCAGGCTACGCGATGCAATTGACGGAAATAAAAATGGGTAAACGAGCAGGGAAATATGCGTACCTGAACAGGGTCCGAAAAACCCGAAAAGCTCCGTGTCCGACACGTGTCCGACACGTGTCCGACCTAGGGTTAGGGTTTTGGGAGTGTTCTGTCGGAGCTGAGGCACTGAGGGCACTGCGGCCGGAGGCGGAGGCGGAGGGGCGGCGCTGACGACGCCGGGCGGAGGCGGCGGCACGCGGCAGGCGGCCGGAGGCGGCGCTGGGCGCGGGAGGCTGGGCTCGAGGTCGGGCCTGGTTCGTTGGGGAAGAAGGAGGAGGCGGTCGGCCGGCGAGGCGCTGCGAAAGGCGGCTGGGCGGCCTCGCGGGGGTGGCGCCGGGTGCTGTCAGGCCGAGCGGCGTCGGCTGCGCTGGCCGGAGGCGGTCTAGGGTTTGGGGGATGGCCGGAACTAGGGTTTAGGTTTGGGTGGAGAGAGGGAATTTATAGGCGAGAGGGAGGAGGAAGAACGGCGGCAGTTTCTGGAACGGCCGGAGGCGAGCGGGCAGGCGTTTGCGCAGCTGCGGAGACCAAGCGGCGGCAGCGGACGTTTCTGGCGGAGAAAGGCCAACGGTCGGGGGTTGAAAGGTTACGGTTTGGGGAAGAGAAAGAGAGCGGGTCGGGTTTGGGCGGACGGGTCGGGTCTAAGGATCCGGCCCGATCCAAATCATTTGTGGGTCGGGTTTCGGGTTAATGGGTCGGGTCTGGGTTGGACCCGGATCTGACCCACTAAGAATTGGTTCAATGAACCCGGTCTGGTTTGGTTCAATTTGGTTTGGTTTGGTTTAATTAAATAAACCCGGTTTATTTTGGTTTAATTAAATAATTAGTTTTTAGGGCTTTTAAAAATACTTTCGGGGTCCAATAAATTCCCGGAAAATTACCCTATGTTTGTTTTTCATTTTACACCATAAAATATTATTTTTATAATATTTTAATATTATTTATTATCATTTAAAAATCCTTTAATAATTAAAACACCTGAATTTAATTACAAAAAAATCCCAGAAAATCCAGAAAATTGTGAAAAATCCAAATTTAAAAATTCTTGAAAATCAGGGGGTTTACAGACAGGGCAGTCCTATTTGACGGAGCGCGCTCCGTATCGCAATTTCTAAAGTTTTAAAATAAGTTTTTCATAATCTTTAACCCAATTTTTCTCTGCATTTAACACAAAATAAAATAATCTAATTAACAGTGAATGATCTCGGTTATATAGACTTCACATAGCAAGAAGTAGATTTAAATTTGGATGTCTATGGTGGAAGATAACAGCCTCTAAACATAGGTGGTCGAAACAGTTTTCTGTAGTTTAAATTATATAGTTTTTCTTTAACTTGGCCTCGATTTCTACCTAGTATTAAGCGCTGTTCGATGGAAACTAATTTACAGAGTTGAGAGGGGGATAGGTTATGATCATACCGGTGAAGATGGATTCAAAATTGATTGAGAGACAAGGCGGGAAACAACGCGTGAAGTAGGGCACATCGCTGTTCGAATCTGCCGTGGACTGCTCGCGATCGCGCGGACGCGGGCGGCGGCGCTGGGTTCCGGGCGGCTGCACGGTAGGTGATTCGAGGTCGGCATCGCATCGGGTGGGGAAGTCAGCGGCTAGGGTTAGGGTTTGGATATAGAATAGATGTATATATATCGGCGGGGTGAGGGCGCTGCTTCTGGGCCGCGGGTTAGTCTAGGTTGCTGTTTAGTTAGGCTTGGAAATTTGAATTTGGGTTTAAGGTTTAGGAAAGGCTGCTATGGGTTAGAGTTTTACACAGGAAATTAGGCTTAGGGCTTAAGTTAGGGTTTTAGTTAAAGGATTTAAATTAAGGTTTTCTTTTAATGTTTTCTTTTCTTTTCTTTTCTTTTTCCTTTACTCTTTATCTATAAATACATATACACACACATATATATATATATATATATATATATATATATATATATATATATATATATATATATATATATATATATATATGGTAATAAAATTCTAGAAAAATATATTAGTACATAAAAATAATCTATCATCCTTCTACCTGGATTCCTAAAATAAATTAAAATAAAATAATAGTTTTGCTCCATAAATTTTTAGATGAATATTTATCTAGTAATTAAAATTCAATAAATTATATTTTCTAATTAACTAAGAAATAATATAAATTAATTAATTAAATAAATAAATAATTATAATATTTAAAATTAGAGGGCTTTACATTCTATCCAACTTATAAAAATTTTGTCCTCGAAATTAAAACTAAGCCACGATAGAAAATCAAGGATGGTATAAGGTAGAAATAAACAAAGTAAATTCATACCTTAATCTACGAACAGATACAAAAAATGTTTGCGCATATCATCATCACGCTCCCAAGTGGATTCTCCTGGCGTGCCATGCTTCCATGCTACGCAGACCAAGGGAATAGACTAGTTCCTCAACACTTTCTCTCGACGATCAAGGATCCCTATGGGTTACTCTTGGTATGACAAGCTTGGCCCAATGGTTGATCGCAGAGTGGTCAAAAAAATGACTGCTATCTTCCATATATCGCCTAAGTCGTGACACGTGGAATACATCATGTGCTCCCTCGAGTGAAGGTGGTAGTGCCCGTCGATATGCCACTTCTTCCACTCTCTCTAGCCCGTCAAATGGTCCAATATACCTTGGGCTCAACTTGCCACACCCTCTAAATCGAATAGTGCCTCTAGTAGGTGATATCCTCAAGAAGACATGATCGCCTTTTTAAACTCCAAGGGACAACGGTGAAGGTCTGCCCACTGCTTCTGCCTGTCTTGCGCTGCTCGCAAGTGTTCTTGTATCTTCTTCACTGTCTCTACGGTGTTGACTACCAACTCTGATCCCAGAATATGATGTTCTCCCACGTTACTCCAACACACGGAATACCTACACTTTCTTCCATACAATGCTTTAAACGGAGCCATCTGGATGCTCGTTTGATAGCTATTATTGTAAGAAAACTCCACAAGATGTAGGTGGTCCTCCCATGATCCTCCAAAGTCTAATATATAAGCCCTCAATATATCTTCCAGTGTCTGAATAGTACGTTCGGACTGCCCATCTGTCTGCGGTGATAAGATGTACTGAACTTCAGACGAGTCCCAAGACTCTCCTGCATGCTTCTCCAAAAGTGAGATATAAAATGTGAATCCCTGTCTGACACAATGCTGACCGGAATACCATACAACCTCATGATCTGCCTCATGTATAAGTCAGCCAACGCTTCTGTAGACTGGCCAACTTTAAAAGTCAAGAAATGTGCGGACTTGGTGAGTCGATCCACTATTACCCATACTACATCTCTCCCACTTAGACTCTTGAAAAATTCATGACAAAGTCCATAATGATGTGCTCCCACTTCCACTCAGGAATCAGAAGTAGTTGCAGTAGACCTGCTGTTCTCTGATGCTCCGTCTTTACCTGCTAACATACTAGACATTTGGCTACAAAGCGAGCTATCTCTCTTTTCATCCCATGTCACCAAAAGTGTTGTCGCAAGTCACGGTACATCTTGGTACCTCCAGGATAAATAGAATACATCGAACTATGAGCTTCTGCCATTAGCTCATGTCGAATCTTTCCTTTGGGAACATATAGACGATCACCACATCGTAATGTCCCATCACCATGGATGCACAATCCCGTCTGCTCTCCGGCCTCTGTCCTTTCTT
The DNA here is from genome assembly GCA_036927795.1 of Iris macrosiphon. Classification (NCBI taxonomy): domain Eukaryota; kingdom Viridiplantae; phylum Streptophyta; class Magnoliopsida; order Asparagales; family Iridaceae; genus Iris; species Iris macrosiphon. The sequence continues at coordinate 131,994,563 of JAYESA010000003.1, forward strand.
TCAATCTCCTGAATCTAGTATCCGTAGGCTAAGCTGCCTTGATCCTCTCTACTAGTGATGACTGTACTTATAAATTGACAAGTGTCTCATCTGCTCCGGGTAATATCACTTCTATGCCAAGCTCTTGTAAGTCCTCCAATAACTTCCTCTGCGTCGTTAAGAAGTAAGCTGCTGGCTTCCAACTTAACGCGTCTGCTACTACGTTAGCCTTGCCTGGGTGATAATGCAGCTCTATCTCAAAGTTTTTTATCAACTCAAGCCACCGACGTTGCCTCATATTTAGCTCCTTCTGCGTGAAGACATACTTGAGGCTTTTGCGGTCTGTATAGATCTCTACTCATTTTCCATATAGGTAATGCCTCCATAGCTTCAGAGCAAAAACAACGGCGGCAAGCTCCAAGTCATGAGTTGGATAATTCTTCTCATGTACTCGTAACTGTCTAGATGCATATGTAATCAACTTGCCATGCTGCATCAACATGCATCCCAAGCCTTTTCCAGATGCTTCACTGTAAATCACATAACCTCCTGATCCTAATAGAATAGTCAATACTGGTGCTGTGGTCAATCGCTTCTTCAACTCCTCGAAAGCGGCTTAACACTAGTCGATCGATACGAACTCTTGATCCTTGTACGTCAACCGAGTCATAGGTACTGCTATCCTTGAGAAGTTCTCCATGAACCATCGGTAATATCCCACAAGTCCAAGAAAACTCCTCACTTTCGATTCTGATTTAGGAACGGGTCATGTCTCTACTGCCGAGATTTTCTCTGGATCAATAGAAATACTATCTCCCGTAACAACATGCCCAAGAAACGAGACTCTGTCCAAGAAAAACTCATATTTACTGAGCTTCGCATATAATTGCTCTCTCCTCAAGGTCTCTAGGACGATCCGTAGGTGCTTCTCGTGCTCCTCGTGGCTCTTCGAACAGACAAGTATGTCATCTATGAAGACAACCACGAACTGGTCCAAATAATGGTGGAATACTCGATTCATTAAGTCCATAAAGATAGCTGGAGCATTGGTCAACCCAAATGGCATGACCAGAAACTCGTAGTCTCCATATCTTGTCCTGAATGCGGTCTTCGGGATGTCATGCTTTCGTACCTTTACTTGGTGATATCCCGATCTCAAGTCTATCTTCGAGAACACCTTGGCTCCACTAAGCTGATCAAATAAGTCATCAATGCGTGGCAATGGATATTTATTCTTTACGGTCACTATATTTAAGGCTCTGTAGTCGATGCACATACGCACTGACCCATCCTTCTTTGGTACAAATAACACCGGTGCTCCCCAGGGTGATGCACTTGACCGGATGAAACATTTCTCCTCTAATTCTTTCAACTGTTCCTTCAGCTCATCCATCTCTTTCTTCGCCAATCTATAAATATGCGACACTATGGGTGCTGCTCCCGGTGTCAATTTAATCAAGAATTCTACGTCTCTGTCCGGAGGTAGTCCTGAAAATTCCTCTGGAAAGATGTCTTGAAACTCCGAAATAATGGGGTAATAAATAACGTCGTCCATTGCAAGCTGAACACCATCAAGGGTTTCTGTTGATCCTCGTGCAAACTCAAATTTTGGCTGGCCTGGTACCTTAAAAAGAATGCTTCCTCCAAAACAGTCGAAGAAAGCATGGTACTTGCTTAGCCAGTCCATCCCCAGCACAATATTAAAAGTTGGCATATGAAGGACTAAGAGTCAGGCATTCATCTCTCTGCCATGAATCACTACAGGACACAATTTACAAATCCGACTCACAGGTACAACTCCTCCAGTGAAAATTCTAACACAACTAGGTAAAGATGTAGTGGCAATATTGCGTTTGGCAATAAAACTAGAAGATATGAACGGGTGGGTGGCTTTCGTACCAAATAATGTCACAACAGGAAAAGTAAAAGTAAGAGTAATACCTGCTATAACATCAATCTCCTGTTCCATGTCATCCACTTCTAGTGCAAAAGCTTGTCCATTCCTTTGTGGTAGTCCATGTCTGGCCCTCGTGAACTGATCCTCCTGAGTAGGTAGCGGTGGTCCTCGCTAAAATTCTTCGGCTGCTGGGGGTCGAGGTGCTCCTGGTCTAGTCATCTGCTGAACTGGCTTCGGTGCTGGAAGTTCTAGCCTCTGTATTGGCGGTAGAAGCATCAATGTCTGCTACATTGGACAGTCTCTTACCATATGCTGCCCGAAATCATACCTCATACATTATCCTAAGCGAGTCCGACAGTCTCTCAAAATATGTCCGCGTCTTCCATAATAACTGCAGTGGGGCTTCTCCAGTATCTGGTACGGTCATGCACTATGCTGCTGCTGCTGTGCCAAAGGATGTCTAATAGGCCCTCCTTGCTGTGTCCTTGCTAGTCCCTGCTGTGTCTTTAGTTGACCTCCTTTTCCCATGCTGATGGTCTCTTGTAACCTAGCTTCTGTCAATAATTTGGCATAAGATGTTTGATAATAAACGAAAGAAATTAAAACTAGGTTTATACGAAACCCTCTCTTTGTTTACAAACAAGAAAAAGAAGTATAATTAATCCTATACGAGGATGTTAAGTACAAAAATTTGATTCTGGGGAAATATTGTTATATGAGTCTGATCTGCGGTCGATCACTTTCTCCCTTGGACCACACGATGACGAAGAAGTGCTGTAGAAGACGAAAAAGAAGCTTCAAAGACTGCAAGAGAGATTAAACTATCGTTGCCAAAGTAGTCAATCAACACTCTCTGGATATACTCTCTTTTCTTGAAAAATCCTCTACCTTGGACCTCCGTGGCCGGAGGTCTCTATTTATAGGGTTCAGTCACAGTCGGCGTAGAAACCGAACAGTGGAGAGAGCTGCACATTTTACGCGGCGGTTATAATAACTGCTACCCACGTATAAGTGATCTCCTGAATTGGCGTGTGACGCGTGTCCCATTATGAGGTAACGCGTATAATCGCTCGTCGAAGATTACGGCATGCAAGCCACGTAGATAACTGTCCTTCGCGTAGAGAAGGTTGGCATAAAAGCCAAATAACTTTCTCGTTGGCATAAAAGCCAAATAGTTGTTCTGATGGCGTAAAAAACCGAGTAGGCGTAGAAGTCAAATAGTTGTCAAGTTGGCGTAGAAGCCAAATAGCTGTCATGTTGGCGTAGAAGCCAAATAGCTGTCATATGGGCGTAGAAGCCAAATTCTGCGTAAAGCTTGATGCTGCATGGGGTCTTGAGCGTATTCCGGGCCAAATAGCCTTATCACGCATCTTTGCAAATATGGCCTGAGTTGGCGTATTTCGAGGAGTTAGCATACGACGTACTCCTATAGCTGAAAGTAGCCTGATGGCGTAATATGCAGGGATGGTGATGTGGACGTATTAGCCCTAATTATAGCTCACCCAGTCATTGGAAATAGAACAAAATCTCATGCATTAAATGCAAAGATCTGCCCCCATCTCGCGCATTAACTGCAAAGACGTGCCTCGAGTTCTGTATGAAGAGCAGCTTTTGATGTGGCGGTTCATTTCGTCTCTTCCTGAGCGTAAAAGCTCCTGCTTGCCTGTGTAAAGTAGGCAGCGTATTTCCTTGAATGCGTAAAAGCAATTTGTATCAAGGAAATATCACTAAACGACGGTTTGGGTCTATGTGCAGAATCATTATTACAGCCGTCTTCTCGATCGTCGTGCGGTACTCTCTGTTAGGGGTCAGGTTCATTGTACTGTCTGACAGGTTCATTCGAGGAATATGAAGAGTTCCTCGTACAACTCTATGCTGCATTAATAAGCAGGCATATTTCATGCTGTAAGGGGGGTAGCCACCTTTTACGCCACAAAAATGGCCTTGAAAGTGACGCTTTACTCGGATTGTTCTTTGAGCTCTATATTGTATGCTAAATAGCGTTAAAGGTCTGCTGTACGCCCATGGCTCTGAAGTCATACTTTACGCTGCTCAGCACTGAAACTCTGCTTTACGCGGGCTTCATGCATATTGCGTATAATTCTGCAGCGTATTTTTCATGCTTCTACAAGACCCCCTTCAAAGTTTTCAAATTTCTCGTAATTTGAAACACTTTAAATGAAGCATGAAACGGTCAAATTTGACTCGTTCCTCGAGGCTGATTTCTCGGCAATATTTAGGAATTTGTTGGGATTTGATGTGATCTCCTCTGCCTATATAAAGGCTAATGAGTTAACCTATTCTTTCCATACTTCCTTCACCACAAAAGAGATGGTTGCCGATGTTCGTCTTGCTGACTTGAGGAAGAAGAAGATCATATTCTTCCAGCATGTGAGAAGCCGTAAAAAGAAGCGTCTTCGAGCAAATGTCCTCTGCAAAGATGGATCATGGAAGGATATCATAGCTTTCTTTGCTCGGGATGATCAACAATTTCATATGGCGATTCGTCCAGGAGAGAGGAATGGTCTCATTTGGCCACACAGCTTGCAAGCTGTATTTTCTTCCATCATGGCACTGGACGAGGGCAGACAGCTTGGCCCTGTCTTCCAGTATTGAGTTGGGTCTGAACCCCCAACACAATTTCTAGGGCATGCCGGCCATGGCGTATGGAGGGTGGGCTTGAATAATTTATACAGTCCCAGTTCTGTATCCTCCCGCCATTCACTATTTTCTTGTTCATCGATGGCAGAAGCCGATGAAGTACCGTAGAAGACGAAAAAGATCTACACCAATATGAGAACCTGACAAAATAAATTCTTGGTATGATCTTAAATGAGAAACCCTTTGTAGAAAAAAGATTTCCATCATATGTAATCATGAAGACGAAAAACCCTTTGTAGACTGGGTTTCCATCATATGTAATCATGATTTAATAAAATTGTCTTCCTTTACGCATCTGATGATTTGCCATATTTGCTGTGAGGAAGTCTGAATGTGTGCAGCTTCGGCACGTCTGAATAATTTTTACGCCAACTCAGATAAAAAAAGTATCTGATCTCGTCCCATCTTTTACGCATAATCTGAAGACGCGTAGAAAACTTCTTAGCATTAAGTCGTCTTTGAAGATCCAAACTATCATGCTGTTTTGAACGAGGAGTCGCGTAGAATTCTGAACTGTCACTTCTCTGATACGAAGAATTTTTGTTCAAACCATCATTTTCAAGAATGGTTTCCCGAAAATCCCTTGAAAATAAGGCGAGAAATGGCCGTCAAACAGGCCATACTTGAACTTTTGAGAGAGATTCCGGCTGGACTTCGAATGAGCTTCCAATCGACCCAAGAAGAAGAGTCATCCTCAATGTTGAACTATGTATGTTTTGGTCACTTAGAATATTTCGTAGCCAAAAAGGAGCATTTTCTGCGTATTTTTAAGATATGCGGAAAGTCATAGATCTGTAGCATCTGTATCTTCTGAGGGTAGAATCGTAGATTTGTAGCCTCTGAGCGTAAAAAAACTTTCGAGCGTGAAATCATAGATTTGTTGCCTCTGAGCGTAAAACCGTAGGTTTGTAGCCTTTCGAGCGTAAAAGCTACTGATCGTAAAAGCATCTGGGCGTAAAATCGTAGACTTGTAGCCTCTCGAGCGTAAAAAAAACTCTTGAGCGTAAAATCGTAGATTTGCTCTGCGCGTAAATTCTGGATCCACTAACTGTCCGTCTTCTAATGATATGCTGACGTGGTGTCAAATCATAACCGAATATTAAATATCGGATTTGGTTAGGGATTCGAAGAGTTATATGAACTCTATAAATACCCCAAGGCTTTGAGAGAAGAAACCCTTCATCTGTCTTTTGTAAAAAACTTTCGTCTCTTTGAGAACTGTTCTTTGTTTCTTCTTTGAGCACTCTGAGTTTTAGCCATGGCACCGAAACAAACTTCCACTGCTAAGGGAAAGAAAGTTGCCTCTTCTTCTCGCTCCTCTGCTCAAGCGCGAGCAACTCCTGTTAGACTGAATGAGCCTCGATCGGAACGCAGCGCCCCTCTGTCGAGCCGTGCTCCGGATGTCATAGGTAAAGTATTTTGGGAAGAGAAAAACCCTTCGCACACATTGTACGTGAACGCGCAAGGTCATCTTCTGTGCTGAGAACCTCTTCGAGGAAGATGATGCACAGAGATGTTCTATCATTGCGCCCACATTCCTAATGTGTCAGCGTAAAAACTCTATATTTTCGTAGTCCGGCGTAAAAGCTTAGACTATCAAAATTTGGTGTATACTACAAACTTTGAGTTTTACGCGCTGGATGAGAATTCTGGCATAAAAAGTCAAATTTTGGCAGTCTGGCATAAAAGTACAGACTGTTAAGTTTTGGTGTATACTGCCAACCTTGAATTTTACGCCTCGGAAATAAGTTCCGGCGTAAAAGCTCAAGTTTTTGCAGTCTTGGCGTAAAAGCGCAGACTGGTAATCTTTGGAGCAAACTGCAAGAGTATAGTGTAGAAACTGACTTGTTCTTCTTGCATTTTGTAGTGGACTTGCATATCCCTCTTTTGGCTGAGGTGATGGGCTCTGCTGCCGGGATGCTGAACTCGAATTATCTGGAGGATTTGTCACATGTGACATTCCCCATTTCTGGAGCCAATTACCCTGAAGAGAGGGAAACCCTGATATCGTCCCAAGGAGAGCGCATGCTGCTGAGTATGATCAGTGGGGAGCCTCTGACATACATAGATGGGACGAAGTATAAGAAGCCAGGCTTCTTGTTCGGGGACGTTATCGACAAACAGTCCCAGACCAAACCCAAAAAGGAGGACTGGATATTCACTGCTGAGGGCATGGTCATGTATTTGCCGAAGATGCCCAGGGATTACCCCATCTCGACATTCCCCAGGAAGATAATGTGGGTGCTGACTCCCGATCTTCACGGCCGACCGGGGAAGATTTTATACAGCAAGGAATACTACGGGGGGGCCTATATGAGTCATCCCTCGGGCCCTGTTATGCCCTTTAGGGGATTACTGCCGGGTAGTGTTCCGAGTGAGGACACTTCACTGATCCAGCCGGTTCAGATATCGACCTTCTGCAATGACTTTATGGGGCAGGAAGGAATGTACCCCAGATTTAACCCTCGGACCAGTGGATGGCTTAGCCCGGGGAATCTCCGATGGGCCAGTTTGACTTCATGGGCCTTGAAGCACTTTCAGACGGAGCTGGAAATTATTGGTCTGTTCGTGGCTGTGAGTGCCACAAGTGTTGGGCTGCCTCTCAACCCTAACTTGTTCTTAGCCTTGATGGAGCGATACAACTCGCTCACTGGGACTTTTTCCACTCCGCTGGGTGAGTTGGGCTTAGCCCTTCATGAGATGGCAGAGATTTTAAGGCTGCCAGTGGGGGACATTCCTTATGAAGAGTACGTCCCTACAAACAGGGAGTTAAGGGATACAAACCCTCGGGCAGTAGCAGTATACCAAGAGTTGATGAGCCATTATCTTGCGTGTACCACTTTCTACAATGAGCCCTCTGATTTGGCTCATACCAACAAATGGGCCTCCTATCTCTTCTTTCATTAGGCCAGAGACGCTAAGCCAGACAAGGTTGTGGATAGCAGAGATAAGCCCTTGAATCTTCTGAGCGTGCTTAATGTCCAAACGGTCGATGATCTTATTAAAGACTCTGGGGTTTCAGATCATGTTCTCGATGAGGAGATAGGGGGTTATCCTGCAGGCACTAATGTCTACATTTATATAAGGCATTGTCGCAAGCCTCTGTCAAAGGAAGCTCAATTGGCTGGCTTTCTCTCCGTCTGGCTACGCCGCTAGGTAGTGCCGGATATCGCGTCTGCAGATCGCATCTATCGCAATACTTTATGGCCCACAGTGCGTTTGGTGTTCGAAGAAAGACTGGGCCTGCTTCCTGCTATGGTATGTAGAATACAAGCAGGTCTGAGGGCCCTCACTGATGGGCTGCTCGCTGATGAGATACAGTGTAAAAGCTTTCCCAGGGTGGAATTACCATTCCTTTACTTGATGGGATGGTTAATTCTTTACAATGCTCGGGTGATGTCTCCCGGTTCTGCCAGCAGTTCAGGAAATAATTTCTTGTTGAATTACAAGAATTCCTCTTGGAACGTGGCGACCGTCACAGATTGTCGGCGGGCGTTAAACGTAGCCCACAGCTGGAAGATCTTATGTATCGTTCCCCCTGTACACATCAATCAACAGGGGAGAAAACTCAAGGATGAAGGTCATGGGAGAACCATTCTTTCTTCTGAAGCCTTCTATTGGTTGGTCTACATTAGACCTTCCCACTTGCTATACATGAGTGATGATTATTGCTTCTTGGAACCCTATCTGTCCAGTCGGTTCGCCAGGCAGTTTGGGTATGACCAATTGCATGTGGGAAATGCCAATACCAGCTTCAAGTCCAGAGGTGGACTTATTGATGGAGCCAGAGGGTGGCGGTACTTCATCGCGGGCTGCACTGGTGCAACTTTTGTGGTGTCCGCGACTTCTCTTTCCATGGAGCTGTGCATGCTTCACTCATACGCGTAGTTCTATGCATCCATCAATACCTTCCATCGTAATTTTGATATGCGTGGAAGTTTTAGAATGCCCTCCCATAGGTTTACTGGAAGGGAGGATGTTCCGTCTGTTTCCTCGGATGAGAATGAAGACACGACCGGGACAGACGAATTCTTGATGACAATACCGAGAGGTGTACTAGCTCCAACTGCAGAGCCTCTCAATATCCCCCATAAAAGGAAGGCTTCTGCTCCGAAAGAACCTTCTCCCCGCAAGAAGAGGATTGCCAGAGGTTCGAAAAGGGCTTCTACTAGGGAGGCTTCTAGGAGCGAGCATGTTGTTTCCCCAGTTGGGGATGATTTGTTGATTAGAGGTCCTTCGCCTTTTAAAGAGGGAACCTCCATAGTTCCGGCCGGCAGTACCTGAGATTCTTTGCTCGAGATCGCTGCTGCTATTACTGCTTCAGGTAGTGTTACGAGATCGCCTCCGAGGCCGAGCATAATAAGATTGCATATACCTTTATCCAGACCAATAATGGGGGTAACCCCTACTTCGTCTGTAAGTATATCCAGCGAGATTCCACCCGATGAGCCTCGAGTGGATCTTGGTGAAGACTAGGAAGATTACCTGTCACGACCCGCACCCAGATGAATCGGGTACCGGTTCGCGAGTACGTCCAGCCTACGTCGCAGTGTCGGCGGTAGTACGCTGTCTAGACCATATTCACAGGTAATTTAAAATCTAGCTCATCCACAATATAAATAGACAAGGATAATAACAGGAAATAGGAATGCTAAGATTTCATAAGACAAAATGTGACATCCAAATCCATAGTTTAATACAGAACCAGAAGATAAATCGGGGACAAACCCGAGTACTATGCTGAAAGAAAAATACTAGCTAACTGGCTAACTACTCCTCAAAAGTAGTCTCCTGAGTAGGAACCGGCTCCTCAATAGTATCATCTGCTACGTTATATGGGCCATAAAAGGTAGGGGCATAGTCCTCATCATCGCCTAATATCAACGGATCCAGTCAGGAAAGGAGCAAAGTACCAATACACAACAAAACTTAAACTAAATAATTATGACAAGTAGTAAAAACTGACTAAGTATCATGATAAGAACATGCATAATAAGTAGTAAAATTAACTAAGAGTTAAATGCTATAAGTTAGAGACATGAGTAAAACAGGATTATAATGAGTCAAGAAAATGGAACTGCAACAAGATAAAGAAACTATGTGTGTGTGATTTTGTATTTAGAATACATAGTTGGCATGTAGGGGATTATAAGGCTAATCAGGCACGTCATAGACGGCTATCAGTCAGGAATAATCGAGTATCCGGCTGATGGTACAGTCGCGTACCAACAGCTATCAGTCAAGACAGGGGGAAGGGTAAACTACATGCCTCCTAGTATTCTCCCTCCCGACACGAAAAGCAAGACATGAACTCCAAGTCCTAACACTAAGTGTAATCATCCAATGGTGCTAGTAGAGCAAGGATCTAATTATCATAATATAAAGAATAAACTTGAAGTGCAGGTACTTGCCTGATGTTTGGATTCCAACTACGGTTCTATCCTCGGGAAATTTCCAGAAATATCTCCGGATGCTGAAATAAACATTACCATCATGCTCAGAAGATATCAAATAGCTAGAAACGCCTGTCCTTGAGTCCAATTTGGAGACAAGGGCAAAAACGGCAATTTTGGGTCAAAACGGGGTCCATATGTGGGCCCGCTTTGCACCGAAAAACGTGTCAGGGTCAAAAGTCTCCAATTTTACCAAACTTAGTGTCAACAGGTCAGGAACGATGATACGAACCCAACAGAACTTCCAGAATTGGATTCCGATGAGCCGATCACAAAATCGCCCGTCGAACGGGGCCTGTGGGACCTACGACACGTGATTTCGTCAACATTCTCGGAATCGAACCAAACTTGGGTCATAGGACTAGCGTATCGCTACGAGTCCGATGGCACAAGTATCGTTTCAATCCGACGTGTGTACACAAAGTTAGGGCATGATCCAGAAAAGTGGGATACGGGGCGTTGTCCGCGGATACGCGTTGATCCCAGTGTGCATGCACACCCGAATCGACTTCTGTGAAATCCCACACGTCCGTATTGACGGCGCGCACGTATCTGTGAAGATCACGCGCGACCAAGTCGTCCCGTTTGGCGGGGCGTACCCAGTTTCGGGGTGAACCGGGTCGTTGTTTTTTCTGTTTTTGGATCGCGGTTCGCGATCGCCACAGGACGCGATGCACCGAGCGGTTTGCCCAGGCACCGAGAAGGTCATGCAGGCTTCGCGATGCAAAAGACGGAATCAGAAACGGGTAAACGAGCAGAGAGATACGGGTACCTGAACGGGGCTCCAGAAAACCAGGTTTTCTCATGTCCGATACGACTCGACGTGTCCGTGTCCGAGTCCAAACCCTAGGGTTAGGGTTTGGGGCTTCTGATGTTGGCCGGAGACGGCGGGGAGGGGCCGGCCGAAGGTCGGCGAGGACTCGGGAACGCCTCGGAGTGGCCGGGCGGCGAGGTCCGGTGGCGGCGGAGGCTGCGGCGAGTCGGGCTGGGAGCTCGGCTGAGCTCAGCGGCGAGGCTCGAGGGAGGAAGAGGAGAAGGAGGAGGAGAGGGGCCGTCGGCGGGGCGAGGTCGGCAGCGGAGCGAGTGCGGCGAGGTGCTGGAGGATGACCGGGGTTGTGGCGGCGGGGGTCTAGGGTTCAGGTGGGGAGTCGATTGGGGGAGGAAGGTGAGGGAGGGAGGTTTATATAGGGGAGCCGAGGAGGGGGCTGGCCGGGAGAGGCGGCGGCGAGGTCGGGGTCCTGACGTGGGGCGCGGGCGGGTCAGGCGCGGGCTCCTGCGATGTGGCCGGAGCTGCCGGCGGGAAACGCGGGGGGGGGGGGGGGGGGGTGACCGGGTTCGTGCGGGGTGGAGCAACGGGTCGCGGGTCGGGCTCGCGGGTCTGACCGACCTGACCCGACCCGACCCGGTAGGTCAATGGCCGGGCTGGGCCGAGTTAGGTGGGCTGGGCTGGGCCGGCTTGGGTTTAAATAAATAAATAAATAAATAAGTAAATAAATAAATAAATAAATAAATAAATATAATAGTTTTTAGGTGTTTTAAAATAGGTCCGGGGCCCAATAAATTCCAGAAAAATTACCTTAAGTCCAGTTTTTCATTTTACACCCAAAAATATTATTTCCATAATATTTTAATATTATTTATTATCAATTAAAAATTATTTAATAATTAGAACCATGATTTTAATTACAGAAAATTCCCAGAAAATTCCAGAAAATTGTGAAAAATCCAAATTTAAAATTCTTGAAAAATCAGTGGATTTACAATCTACCCAACATATAAAATTTCGTCCTCGAAATTAAAATATGCCATAATCTATTAATCCTTTATGTACATAAGGCAAGTCAATCACAATCTCCTTGCGATAATCAAAATTCTAATCATATCCATTGCAATCACTTCAAGGTTAAGATGACCACTGTTCCAATCAAAATTTCCACCTATGGTTATCTCTTCTCATTTTCTCAAATTATCCATATCCATATCCAAATTTAAATTAAATTCTTATAACATCTTTAAAATTTAAATAAGCATGTAAATTTTACCTCCCGATCTCTAACTATCATAATCTCCTCTAGAAGTAATCCGAGTCCAATATTATTCCCATTTTTACTTATAAATTTTTGTATGCTTCGAATTTTAAAACTCCATTCACATCCTCAACGTTTCAAATAGGTAGTCCAACCATCAAATTTTAAATTCTTAATTCCAATCATCAAATTGAAGATAATTTAAATGCAATCCACCAATGTTCAAGTCTAAAATTCTATATTTTTATCCTCTAAATTCAAATTGATGATTTTACCTTCATTATTCCAAATTTAAATCATGTACCTAAGGTATAAATATTGGGTCCTCAATATCAAGAATTTTAAAGTTTATTAATCCTCATCATCTTAGTCATTCTTCTAAAATTCTCAAAATTGAAATGGCTTGAACCTCTCCCAATCTAAGCTTTACTCGATCACAATCCAAAAGAAATTCCTCTCGAGTTGACAATACACTGCTACCCAACTTAGAATTTACCCATCTATCACATAAGGCTATACATCTAATAAAGCTATGTCCCAACTTATCTAATCATGGTATTGAATCCTCAAGTCTTTAACACCAAACACATCACCTATGGTATTCCCTTAATCATATATAAAAGGGTCATCATTAATGCGACCGGCCCGTGGGGTATATCTAGTACTGTCTATATATCAAACTTATACCAAGCACGAGATTTTGTCTTTCCGAAATAAGGGAAGACGAAGATCAATAATAAAGAGTTCAAGGGTGGGGTGATAGAATAGAAGTATCGGGATCAAGGCGTTTAAAGAATTCAAATAGAAATTGTCAAGCAGTGGTGGATTGAAATCCTATTCTGGTAATCATTTGTTCGCATGCTCGTATTAGTACAGTTATGTAACTCATACGATATGCTCGGACATATCTAGAGGGCAAGTATACTAGTCGACTATATATCTCAATCCACGTAAAGTAGTCGTGCGAAGTGCGAACCAAAATGCACTAAGGTTGATCAGACCGTAATACACTGATTCTGAATAGACACTTGTATTAGTGTGTCGACCCAATAATACATATATCATGAACAAGCTTGAATGAAGGGTAAGCTTGCAAAACTAGGCTATATTAGCAGCATAAGTCAAGGTAGTACAACAATTATAAGTATGCTAGATGATGATGGAAGGAGGTACAACTTAATTCAAGTTCACAAAATAACACACAATAAGCACAATAACAAAAGACTCTACAATCTCTACAGTTATCAAATATAAAAGCATACCAGGTTATTAGCAAGTTCTTACTAGGTTGGGGCTGAGGTCACGAACCAATAGGCACGAGCTAAAACAAGGCTAGAAACGGCAGCTACAAATCACTTACGCGTATTAGCTACTCCGAGAGTCTGCGCGTTCTCCATGGTCATCGCGAAAGCTTGTCCGCGTCCTTGTGGTGGATTCCTCTGCTGCTGCTGGGCCTGTTGGAAGAGTGCTGCTTGTGGTACCATGGGTGGTCTCGGTTCGGGTGCTGGTAGAGCTTGTTGGTTTATCACAGCATCTCGTGGTGATCTTGTAGGAATCTCGTCGTTTGCTGGTAGATCCATTACTCTGCATCCAAAATAAACGATAAGATGCGCACAGGAATCAAGGCAGGATGCAAGTCAAGGAATTAATTCGAATCCGAGATAGATGTCAAGAACGATTCAAGCAAGTGGATGAGATCCTAAAACTTATCCTATTCTTACTGCAGGCTTGTTCGGTCCCTAAGTTAAAACCGAACAATTTAGTCGTTGACCTGCATGGGCCACCATAAAAATGTGTCACGACCCGCACCCAGATGAATCGGGTACCGGTTCGCGAGTACGTCCAGCCTACGCCGCAGTGTCGGCGGTAGTACGCTGTCTAGACCATATTCACAGGTAATTTAAAATCTAGCTCATTCACAATATAAATAGGCAAGGATAATAACAGGAAATAGGAATGCTAAGATTTCATAAGACAAAATGTGACATCCAAATCCATAGTTTAATACAGAACCAGAAGATAAATCGGGGACAAACCCGAGTACTATGCTGAAAGAAAAATACTAGCTAACTGGCTAACTACTCCTCAAAATTAGTCTCCTGAGTAGGAACTGGCTCCTCAATAGTATCATCTACTACGTCATATGGGCCATAAAAGGTAGGGGCATAGTCCTCATTATCGCCTAATATCAACGAATCCAGTCAGGAAAGGAACAAAGTACCAATACACAACAAAGCTTAAACTAAATAATTATGACAAGTAGTAAAAACTGACTAAGTATCATGATAAGAACATGCATAATAAGTAGTAAAATTAACTAAGAGTTAAATGCTATAAGTTAGAGACATGAGTAAAACAGGATTATAATGAGTCAAAAAAATGGAACTGCAACAAGATAAAGAAACTATGTGTGTGTGATTTTGTATTTAGAATACATAGTTGTCATATAGGGGGTTATAAGGTTAATCAGGCACGTCATAGACGGCTATCAGTCAGGAATAATCGAGTATCCGGCTGATGGTACAGTCGCGTACCAACAGCTATCAGTCAGGACAGGGGGAAGGGTAAACTACATGCCTCCTAGTATTCTCCCTCCCGACACAAAAAGCAAGACATGAACTCCAAATCCTAATACTAAGTGTAATCATCCAATGGTGCTAGTAGAGCAAGGATCTAATTATCATAATATAAAGAATAAACTTGAAGTGCAGGTACTTGCCTGATGTTTGGATTCCAACTACGGTTCTATCCTCGGGAAATTTCCAGAAATATCTCCGGATGCTGAAATAAATATTACCATCATGCTCAGAAGATATCAAATAGCTAGAAATGCCTGTCCTTGAGTCCAATTTGAAGACAAGGACAAAAATAGCAATTTCGGGTCAAAACGGGGTCCACATGTGGGCCCGCTTTGCACCGAAAAACGTGTCAGGGTCAAAAGTCTCCAATTTTACCAAACTTAGTGTCAACAGGTCAGGAACGATGATACGAACCCAACGGAACTTCCAGAATTGGATTCCGATGAGCCGATCACAAAATCGCCCGTCGAGCGGGGCCTGTGGGACCCACGACACGCGATTTCGTCAACGTTCTCGGAATCGAACCAAACTTGGGTCATAGGACCAGCGTATCGCTACGAGTCTGATGGCGCAAGTTTCGTTTCAATCCGACGTGTGCACACAAAGTTAGGGCATGATCCAGAAAATTCGGATACTGGGCGTTGTCCGCGGATACGCGTTGATCCCGGTGTGCATGCACACCCGAATCGACTTCTGCGAAATCTCACACGTCCGTATTGAAGGCGCGCACGTATCTGTGAAGACCGCGCACGACCAAGTCGTCCCGTTTGGCGGGGCGTACCCAGTTCCGGGGTGAATCGGGTCGTTGTTTTTCCTGTTTTTGGATCGCGGTTCGCGATCGCCACAGGACACGATGCACCGAGCGGTTTGCCCGAGCACCGAGAAGGTCATGCAGGCTTCGCGATGCAAAAGACGGAATCAGAAACGGGTAAACGAGCAGAGAGATACGGGTACCTGAACGGGGCTCCAGAAAAACAGGGTTTTTTCGTGTCCGACACGACTCGACGTGTCCGTGTCCGAGTCCAAACCCTAGGGTTAGGGTTTGGGGCTTCTGATGTTGGCTGGAGACGGCGGGGAGGGGCCGGCCGGAGGTCGGCGAGGACTCGGGAATGCCTCGGAGTGGCCGGGCGGCGAGGTCCGGTGGCGGCGGAGGCTACGGCGAGTCGGGCTGGGAGCTCGGCTGAGCTCAGCGGCGAGGCTCGAGGGAGGAAGAGGAGAAGGAGGAGGAGAGGGGCCGTCGGCAGGGCGAAGTCGGCAGCGGAGCGAGTGCGGCGAGGTGCTGGAGGATGACCGGGGTCGTGGCGACGGGGGTCTAGGGTTCAGGTGGGGAGTCGATTGGGGGAGGAAGGTGAGGGAGGGAGGTTTATATAGGGGAGCCGAGGAGGGGACTGGCCGGGAGAGGCGGCGGCGAGGTCGGGGTCGTGGCGTGGGGCGTGGGCGGGTCAGGCGCGGGCTCCGGCGACGTGGCCGGAGCTGCCGGCGGGAAACGCGGGGGGAGGGGGGGTGACCGGGTTCGTGAGGGGTGGAGCAGCGGGTCGCGGGTCAGGCTCGCGGGTCTGACCGACCCGACCCGACCGGTAGGCCAATGGCCGGGCTGGGCCGAGTTAGGTGGGCCGCGGGCTGGGCTGGGCCGGCTTGGGTTTAAATAAATAAATAATTAATTAATTAAATATAATAGTTTTTAGGTGTTTTAAAATAGGTCCGGGGCCCAATAAATTCCAGAAAAATTACCCTAAGTCCAGTTTTTCATTTTACACCCAAAAATATTATTTCTATAATATTTTAATATTATTTATTATTAATTAAAAATTATTTAATAATTAGAACCTTGATTTTAATTACAGAAAATTTCCAAAAATTTCTAGAAAATTGTGAAAAATCCAAATTTAAAATTCTTGAAAAATCAGGGGGTTTACATTACCCGCCAATATCAGTTGGTGTACCTCCTTATCCAGGTATGATAGCTTGTCTAGGGTGTCGTCCCAGTAGTGGCAGTTCAATCAATATCAGAGGAGGATGAGCCTATCGTCTCGACTGTGCCTCCTTCGTCAAGCATACCAGCAACTTTAACTATTGTTGGTGTCTCCTCTTTTGTCGCGCCATCTACTGAAGCAACAATTATGGCAACATCCTCTGCCAACGTTCCACAAAGGGGTTTTACTGATATCGCGGCCACTCCCAGCGTCCATTCATATTTCACTATGCTAGTTGAACAACATACTAGCATATTCTATGTCACTTTAAAATCGTTGATATCCATGGTGCTGGAGAAGAATTTGGGCTTTGATGCTCTGAAGATGTCCTCCAATCTTACCATAGCGCAGATTAGAAATTTCAATGACAATGACAGAGCTGATGCGCTAGAGCAAATAGTTAATGGTTTAGAATAACCCATTAACGAATATTTGCAGCTATCCCGAGACGGCATTGATGATTTAGTTCAGGCTGAGTATGACTCTCTGACTACAGAACTTGCTCAGCAGATAGAATTGCTAAACAAATCCATCCAGGAACAGCAATAAGAGATGGATAAAGAGCGAGTAGTCTTGGAGGAGGTTATTCCTCAGTTAACTCTGTATCAGGCCGAACGTGAGGAAAATGAAGCGACGGTTCGAGGATTGGAAGCTGAACTCGCTCAGGCAAGAGAGAGGCTTCTTAAGACGTCGGTAGTTCATGATGTGTTTGAGGGCAAAATGAAGAAAGCTCAGCAGAACTTGGCCCATGCAGGTGTCATTCACGCAGGTTATGTTGACTCTTTGTCCAGACTATCTTCCCTGAACAACGATGAGGCAAGGCTGGAACGAGTTCGCAATAACATCTTGAACTCCAGAAATGAGAGGATGACTGCTTTGCCGGGACAGATTCGTGATTTAACTGCTCCTCCCCAATGATGTACCCTTTTGCTTATTTTTGTAACTTGCTCTTTCCGGAGATAATAAAGATATTTTATCTGGCTTTGGTGGACCCATTATTTTTTTAACATAAATGATAGGCTAGGGTGAAAGTGATATCAGAGGTAATATGGACATGATATAATTTCGGTAAGCTTTAGCTGGATATATCTATTCAGAGGTTATATGGACATGATAGAATATGATCCAACTAAATTTGTATACAAAACACTATCAGAGGTAATATGGACGTGATAGGTTTTGAAGTTTCAAATTAGTTAAACATATCTATTCAGAGGTTATATGGACATGATAGAATATGCTCCAACTAGTCTTTGTACGTAGTATCGTCAGAATAAGATCTTCACCATACTCCGCTTAAACAAGGGAGGTTAAGCGTAGTACTTCTTCAGAAATTTGCCGTTGATAGGAGCCATTAACAAGTCTCCATTAGGCTTGGCTAATCTGTAAGCGACGTTTAAAAATGTTGTTTCAATCATATAAGGGCCCTCCCATTTGGGCTGGAATTTACCCCTACTCTTGTGCGTGATGATCATTGGCCTTTTTATAGCTAAAACTAGCTCGCCAACTTTGAACACTCTTTCCTTCACTTTTTGATTAAAAGCTTTGGAAATGCGTGCCTGGTAGAACGTAATGTGTTGTTGAGCTTGAAGGCGTTTATCGTCTAATCCTTCTAGCTCTTGAAGCCTTAATAGATCATTCTTTTCCTGAGTCAACTCATTAGCCATTGCTATTCTGAGTGAGGGAATTTGAACTTCAATGGGGAGAACTGCTTCACTCCCGTAAACCAATGAGAATGGGGTACAACCTGTCGGTGTTCGTACCGTTGTGCGATATGCCCAGAGGCATTCTCCCAGTTTCTCATTCCAATCTCTTTTGTTCGAAGAAACGAACTTCTTCAAGAGTTTAATGATGGTTTTGTTGAAAGCTTCCGCCAAACCATTAGCAGCAGGATTATATGCCGTAGAGGCCATATTTTGTATACAATTTTTATCGCAAAATCGGTAAAATGCTTGGCTGATGAATTGAGGCCCGTTGTCATGGATTATCCTTCGGGGTATCCCAAAGCGATAAATGACATGATGCTTGATAAAGCTGATCATGTTGGATGTCTTTACTTCAGCAAGAGGGATCGCCTCTGCCCATTTGGAGAAATAATCGGTGATAGCCAATATAAACTGATGTCCCTTAGAAGACGACGGGTAAATGGACCAATGATATCCATACCCCATGCTTCGAAGGTCCATGATGCAATGGTAGGATGTAGATACTCAGAAGGCTGATGTATAAAATCCGCATAAACCTGACAAGCTTTAGATTATCTTGCATATTTCACGGCATCTGCAATCATGGTAGGCCAGTAATAACCCATCCTCCTGATACGATCCTGTAATTAGGACTGGGTTGATGTGCTCCACATACCCCGTCATGAGCTTCTCGGATAACCCGTTCTGCATCATCGTCAGAGAGACATCATAACAATAGTCCATCATAAGTTCGGCGATATAGACTTTGTGAAGAAATATCAAAATAGAAGCGTAGTGATCGTCTTTTAACCGACACTGCTTCTTTGGGATCTTCTGGTAAGATTTCGTATGTTGCGAAGTCTATAAAGGGACTTCTCCAATCTCTTTTAGGAGGAACCGTATTTACGGCGTTGCTGCGTTCCATGTGAAAATTATTTTTCACACAAAACAAATCTCTGTTAAGAAGGATCACCGAGTTCTGCCTTCTTATAGGAATAGCCAGATCTACAGCTAAACTTGCCAGAGCGTCAGCTTCCAGATTTTGAGATCGAGGCACATGCTCTAAGAAGAATCCTTTAAAAGATATGGCTATCTCGATCGTTGCTTGGTGATAAGGAATGAGGTCTGGATTGCGGACTTTGTCACGACCCGCACCCGAAAAATTGGGCATGAGTCGTGGGTATGTCCAGCCTATGCCGCAGCATCGGCGGTAGAACGCTGTCTAGGTCAACTATCTAGATAATAATCTCACACAAAAATCGGCCATGACCTCTCCAAAAGGAGGGCAACCACACAAACAATATATAAACCTGTCAAGATCTCAACTCCAAACGGAGGAGCAATATCATAAAGATAAACACAATATACTCAATCACGAATCTAAGCACGATAAGATAACACAGAGATCTAACAACTCCAAAGTCTAACCAACAACAACTAAAAACCACCACAACATCAATAATAATAATACAACATCCAAAAATAATATACAATACAAGGTCTCAATCCAAAATCGGAGACAAATCTGCTGCTAAAGCTAATAAAAACAACAACAAAGTCCTAGTGATCCCGGCTACCAACCCGGAAATCACCCCTAAACTAGAGGGTCCCTGTCTGCACCATCGACAGGCTCAGGTCCATAAAACGTCGGACACCACTCCTCCGGATACTCTAAAAAAATATGTCCAGTCAGGACTGGAGCAAGTACATCTCTAACAGCAGTTCCATTTAAATGATAAAAACTATAAAATAGTTATAGCAAGTAGCAAGAAGAGTGAAGCAAGTATGAAATAAGAAATATATAAGTCACTGGTGCATAAAGGTAAAGATGCATGGATATCAGAGCAAGATAGTAATAACTACAAGATACAGGAAATCTAAGCTAAGATCAAGTCCGTGCACATGAACGTGTAGTGAGTCCAGCATGAAAAACATGTAGTGAGTCAAGTCCAGAAACATGTAAGTGAGACAAGTCAAGAAATACAAGAGAGTCCAGACTATAAAGAATGAACTCGGTGTCTTTAAAATACTTGTTTCGATATGTAAACGACTAGGGGTAAGTACGGCTCACCGCGCACTGGGTGCGCGGCTGCTATCATTCCAGATTAGACCAGAGGGAGTGATTTCTGATGATGCCAGATAGGAATATTTACATATCTACTCGAGTATTTCCCTGCCCCGACTAATATAAGTGGATCCAAGACCCGATACGCAAATCAAGATGAGTCCAGCCTGAATACGAGTGATGCTTGTAGTGATGCCTGTAGGTGATGCCAGTAGTGATTCCAGAATAGAGGCCAGAAACATGAAATGTACGTGTCATAAGTAAATGAATCCAGAAATACCAGTCAGTGTCCCGTGTTGTGCCAGAATAATCAGATGATACTATACTAGAAGCTGAATCATAATAATCATCAAATAATGAAAACTATCAGAGAATGTACTCGCCTGATGTCCTGAGCAACTGGCGATCCGAACTGGTGTCGCAAGGACCTAATACGAAAAACAAGATTAAACAGGGTTCTAATGAGTTAAACAAATATAAAATAACTAAAAAAAATAGGCTTCTAGGGTCGTTCTAGGTCAAACGGGTCAAACGGGTCAAACCGGTAAAATCTGGGTCAAAAAGTCAACTCTAGGTCCAAAAAGTCAACTCTGGGTCCAAACTAGGTCAAAAGTTGACTTTGGCGGTCAACCGAGTCAACTACGGTCAAGTCTGGGTCAAACTAGGGTGCTCCTGAAATTCTAGGTCAAACCGAGGTCATTAAGCTAGAAAACTCACAAACTCGCCTCCTTGAGATACCGGGATACCCTCGGTATCCGATACCTCAACCTAGGCCACGTACCCTGCCTAAACCCGCTAAAACCTATGCTAGCACGCGTAAATATATATACATAAACATATAAAAATCACTCCAAGACATTTCCTAGGCTAATGCTCAAATACCCCGCTCGAAACCCAATACCTTGGTTATCTTAAGGTATTGAGATACCTCGGTATTTCAAGGTATTGAGATACCGCTCTAAACTCAACCCGACTACCCCTCTAGCTAGCTAACTATGCATAAACATATATGTCTAACTATAATCTAGGCTAAAATATATATATCTAATATATATATAGGCATATACCTATGTATCTATACCCAATACCTTACCTTATCTTACACATACCTTACACATACCTTACGTATCTTACCTTACCTATACATATATATATCTATATCTAGGTATCTAACTATCTATCTAGCTATGTATATATCTATATATATAGATCTATATATCTAGCTATCCCTCTACTTATCTATCTATCTATCTATCTATCTATCTATCTATCTATCTATCTATCTATCTATCTATCTATCTATCTATCTATCTAGATATGTACCCCAGATTCAACCCTCGGACCAGTGGATGGCTTAGCCCGGGGAATCTCCGATGGGCCAGTTTGACTTCATGGGCCTTGAAGCACTTTCAGACGGAGCTGGAAATTATTGGTCTGTTCGCGGCTGTGAGTGCCACAAGTGTTGGGCTGCCTCTCAACCCTAACTTGTTCTTAGCCTTGATGGAGCGATACAACTCGCTCACTGGGACTTTTTCCACTCCGCTGGGTGAGTTGGGCTTAGCCCTTCATGAGATGGCAGAGATTTCAAGGCTGCCAGTGGGGGACATTCCTTATGAAGAGTACGTCCCTACAAACAGGGAGTTAAGGGATACAAACCCTCGGGCAGTAGCAGTATACCAAGAGTTGATGAGCCATTATCTTGCGTGTACCACTTTCTACAATGAGCCCTCTGATTTGGCTCATACCAACAAATGGGCCTCCTATCTCTTCTTTCATTAGGCCAGAGACGCTAAGCCAGACAAGGTTGTGGATAGCAGAGATAAGCCCTTGAATCTTCTGAGCGTGCTTAATGTCCAAACGGTCGATGATCTTATTAAAGACTCTGGGGTTTCAGATCATGTTCTCGATGAGGAGATAGGGGGTTATCCTGCAGGCACTAATGTCTACATTTATATGAGGCATTGTCGCAAGCCTCTGTCAAGGGAAGCTCAATTGGCTGGCTTTCTTTCCGTCTGGCTACGCCGCTAGGTAGTGCCGGGTATCGCGTCTGCAGATCGCATCTATCGCAATACTTTATGGCCCACAGTGCGTTTGGTGTTCGAAGAAAGACTGGGCCTGCTTCCTGCTATGGTATGTAGAATACAAGCAGGTCTGAGGGCCCTCACTGATGGGCTGCTCGCTGATGAGATACAGTGTAAAAGCTTTCCCAGGGTGGAATTACCATTCCTTTACTTGATGGGATGGTTAATTCTTTACAATGCTCGGGTGATGTCTCCCGGTTCTGCCAGCAGTTCAGGAAATAATTTCTTGTTGAATTACAAGAATTCCTCTTGGAACGTGGCGACCGTCACAGATTGTCGGCGGGCGTTAAACGTAGCCCACAGCTGGAAGATCTTATGTATCGTTCCCCCTGTACACATCAATCAACAGGGGAGGAAACTCAAGGATGAAGGTCATGGGAGAACCATTCTTTCTTCTGAAGCCTTCTATTGGTTGGTCTACATTAGACCTTCCCACTTGCTATACATGAGTGATGATTATTGCTTCTTGGAACCCTATCTGTCCAGTCGGTTTGCCAGGCAGTTTGGGTATGACCAATTACATATGGGAAATGCCAATACCAGCTTCAAGTCCAGAGGTGGACTTATTGATGGAGCCAGAGGGTGGCGGTACTTCATCGCGGGCTGCACTGGTACAACTTTTGTGGTGCCCGCGACTTCTCTTTCCATGGAGCTGTGCATGCTTCACTCGTATGCGTAGTTCTATGCATCCATCAATACCTTCCATCGCGATTTTGATATGCGTGGAAGTTTTAGAATGCCCTCCCATAGGTTTACTGGAAGGGAGGATGTTCCGTCTGTTTCCTCGGATG
Source organism: Iris macrosiphon (assembly GCA_036927795.1). Taxonomy (NCBI): domain Eukaryota; kingdom Viridiplantae; phylum Streptophyta; class Magnoliopsida; order Asparagales; family Iridaceae; genus Iris; species Iris macrosiphon. The sequence continues at coordinate 132,017,754 of JAYESA010000003.1, forward strand.
AGAATGAAGACACGACCGGGACAGACGAATTCTTGATGACAATACCGAGAGGTGTACTAGCTCCAACTGCAGAGCCTCTCATTATCCCCCATAAAAGGAAGGCTTCTGCTCCGAAAGAACCTTCTCCCCGCAAGAAGAGGATTGCCAGAGGTTCGAAAAGGGCTTCTACTAGGGAGGCTTCTAGGAGCGAGCATGTTGTTTCCCCAGTTGGGGATGATTTGTTGATTAGAGGTCCTTCGCCTTTTAAAGAGGGAACCTCCATAGTTCCGGCCGGCAGTACCTGAGATTCTTTGCTCGAGATCGCTGCTGCTACTACTGCTTCAGGTAGTGTTACGAGATCGCCTCCGAGGCCGAGCATAATAAGATTGCATATACCTTTATCCAGACCAATAATGGGGGTAACCCCTACTTCGTCTGTAAGTATATCCAGCGAGATTCCACCCGATGAGCCTCGAGTGGATCTTGGTGAAGACTAGGAAGATTACCTGTCACGACCCGCACCCAGATAAATCGGGTACCGGTTCGCAAGTACGTCCAGCCTACGTCGCAGTGTCGGCGGTAGTACGCTGTCTAGACCATATTCACAGGTAATTTAAAATCTAGCTCATTCACAATATAAATAGACAAGGATAATAACAGGAAATAGGAATGCTAAGATTTCATAAGACAAAATGTGACATCCAAATCCATAGTTTAATACAGAACCAGAAGATAAATCGGGGACAAACCCGAGTACTATGCTGAAAGAAAAATACTAGCTAACTGGCTAACTACTCCTCAAAAGTAGTCTCCTGAGTAGGAACCGGCTCCTCAATAGTATCATCTGCTACGTTATATGGGCCATAAAAGGTAGGGGCATAGTCCTCATCATCGCCTAATATCAACGGATCCAGTCAGGAAAGGAGCAAAGTACCAATACACAACAAAACTTAAACTAAATAATTATGACAAGTAGTAAAAACTGACTAAGTATCATGATAAGAACATGCATAATAAGTAGTAAAATTAACTAAGAGTTAAATGCTATAAGTTAGAGACATGAGTAAAACAGGATTATAATGAGTCAAGAAAATGGAACTGCAACAAGATAAAGAAACTATGTGTGTGTGATTTTGTATTTAGAATACATAGTTGGCATGTAGGGGATTATAAGGCTAATCAGGCACGTCATAGACGGCTATCAGTCAGGAATAATCGAGTATCCGGCTGATGGTACAGTCGCGTACCAACAGCTATCAGTCAAGACAGGGGGAAGGGTAAACTACATGCCTCCTAGTATTCTTCCTCCCGACACGAAAAGCAAGACATGAACTCCAAGTCCTAACACTAAGTGTAATCATCCAATGGTGCTAGTAGAGCAAGGATCTAATTATCATAATATAAAGAATAAACTTGAAGTGCAGGTACTTGCCTGATGTTTGGATTCCAACTACGGTTCTATCCTCGGGAAATTTCCAGAAATGTCTCCGAATGCTGAAATAAACATTACCATCATGCTCAGAAGATATCAAATAGCTAGAAACGCCTGTCCTTGAGTCCAATTTGGAGACAAGGGCAAAAACGGCAATTTCGGGTCAAAACGGGGTCCATATGTGGGCCCGCTTTGCACCGAAAAACGTGTCAGGGTCAAAAGTCTCCAATTTTACCAAACTTAGTGTCAACAGGTCAGGAACGATGATACGAACCCAACAGAACTTGCAGAATTAGATTCCGATGAGCCGATCACAAAATCGCCCGTCGAGCGGGGCCTATGGGACCTACGACACGTGATTTCGTGAACATTCTCGGAATCGAACCAAACTTGGGTCATAGGACTAGCGTATCGCTATGAGTCCGATGGCACAAGTATCGTTTCAATCCGACGTGTGTACACAAAGTTAGGGCATGATCCAGAAAAGTGGGATACGGGGCGTTGTCCGCGGATACGCGTTGATCCCAGTGTGCATGCACACCCGAATCGACTTCTGTGAAATCCCACACGTCCGTATTGATGGCGCGCACGTATCTGTGAAGACCGCGCACGACCAAGTCATCCCGTTTGGCGGGGCGTACCCAGTTCCGGGGTGAACCGGGTCGTTGTTTTTTCTGTTTTTGGATCGCGGTTTGCGATCGCCACAGGACGCGATGCACCGAGCGGTTTGCCCAGGCACCGAGAAGGTCATGCAGGCTTCGCGATGCAAAAGACGGAATCAGAAACGGGTAAACGAGCAGAGAGATACGGGTACCTGAACGGGGCTCCAGAAAACCGGGTTTTCTCATGTCCGATACGACTTGACGTGTCCGTGTCCGAGTCCAAACCCTAGGGTTAGGGTTTGGGGCTTCTGATGTTGGCCGGAGACGGCAGGGAGGGGCCGGCCGAAGGTCGGCGAGGACTTGGGAACGCCTCGGAGTGGCCGGGCGGCGAGGTCCGGTGGTGGCGGAGGCTGCGGCGAGTCGGGCTAGGAGCTCGGCTGAGCTCAGCGGCGAGGCTCGAGGGAGGAAGAGGAGAAGGAGGAGGAGAGGGGCCGTCGGCGGGGCGAGGTCGGCAGCGGAGCGAGTGCGGCGAGGTGCTGGAGGATGACCGGGGTTGTGGCGGCGGGGGTCTAGGGTTCAGGTGGGGAGTCGATTGGGGGAGGAAGGTGAGGGAGGGAGGTTTATATAGGGGAGCCGAGGAGGGGGCTGGCCGGGAGAGGCGGCGGCGAGGTCGGGGTCCTGACGTGGGGCGCGGGCGGGTCAGGCGCGGGCTCCTGCGATGTGGCCGGAGCTGCCGGCGGGAAACGCGGGGGGGGGGGGGGGTGACCGGGTTCGTGCGGGGTGGAGCAACGGGTCGCGGGTCGGGCTCGCGGGTCTGACCGACCCGACCCGACCCGACCCGGTAGGCCAATGGCCGGGCTGGGCCGAGTTAGGTGGGCTGGGCTGGGCCGGCTTGGGTTTAAATAAATAAATAAGTAAATAAATAAATAAATAAATAAATAAATAAATATAATAGTTTTTAGGTGTTTTAAAATAGGTCCGGGGCCCAATAAATTCCAGAAAAATTACCCTAAGTCCAGTTTTTCATTTTACACCCAAAAATATTATTTCCATAATATTTTAATATTATTTATTATCAATTAAAAATTATTTAATAATTAGAACCATGATTTTAATTACAGAAAATTCCCAGAAAATTCCAGAAAATTGTGAAAAATCCAAATTTAAAATTTTTGAAAAATCAGTGGATTTACAATCTACCCAACATATAAAATTTCGTCCTCGAAATTAAAATATGCCATAATCTATTAATCCTTTATGTACATAAGACAAGTCAATCGCAATCTCCTTGCGATAATCAAAATTCTAATCATATCCATTGTAATCACTTCAAGGTTAAGATGACCACTGTTCCAATCAAAATTTCCACCTATGGTTATCTCTTCTCATTTTCTCAAATTATCCATATCCATATCCAAATTTAAATTAAATTCTTATAACATCTTTAAAATTTAAATAAGCATGTAAATTTTACCTTCCGATCTCTAACTATCATAATCTCCTCTAGAAGTAATCCGAGTCCAATATTATTCCCATTTTTACTTATAAATTTTTGTATGCTTCGAATTTTAAAACTCCATTCACATCCTCAACGTTTCAAATAGGTAGTCCAACCATCAAATTTTAAATTCTTAATTCCAATCATCAAATTGAAGATAATTTAAATGCAATCCACCAATGTTCAAGTCTAAAATTCTATATTTTTATCCTCTAAATTCAAATTGATGATTTTACCTTCATTATTCCAAATTTAAATCATGTACCTAAGGTATAAATATTGGGTCCTCAATATCAAGAATTTTGAAGTTTATTAATCCTCATCATCTTAGTCATTCTTCTAAAATTCTCAAAATTGAAATGGCTTGAACCTCTCCCAATCTAAGCTTTACTCGATCACAATCCAAAAGAAATTCCTCTCGAGTTGACAATACACTGCTACCCAACTTAGAATTTACCCATCTATTACATAAGGCTATACATCTAATAAAGCTATGTCCCAACTTATCTAATCATGGTATTGAATCCTCAAGTCTTTAACACCAAACACATCACCTATGGTATTCCCTTAATCATATATAAAAGGGTCATCATTAATGCGACCGGTCCGTGGGATATATCTAGTACTGTCTATATATCAAACTTATACCAAGCACGAGATTTTGTCTTTCCGAAATAAGGGAAGACGAAGATCAATAATAAAGAGTTCAAGGGTGGGGTGATAGAATAGAAGTATCGGGATCAAGGCGTTTAAAGAATTCAAATGAAAATTGTCAAGCAGCGGTGGATTAAAATCCTATTCTGGTAATCATTTGTTCGCATGCTCGTATTAGTACAGTTATGTAACTCATACGATATGCTCGGACATATCTAGAGGGCAAGTATACTAGTCGACTATATATCTCAATCCACGTAAAGTAGTCGTGCGAAGTGCGAACCAAAATGCACTAAGGTTGATCAGACCGTAATACACTGATTCTGAATAGACACTTGTATTAGTGTGTCGACCCAATAATACATATATCATGAACAAGCTTGAATGAAGGGTAAGCTTGCAAAACTAGGCTATATTAGCAGCATAAGTCAAGGTAGTACAACAATTATAAGTATGCTAGATGATGATGGAAGGAGGTACAACTTAATTCAAGTTCACAAAATAACACACAATAAGCACAATAACAAAAGACTCTACAATCTCTACAGTTATCAAATATAAAAGCATACCAGGTTATTAGCAAGTTCAAAATTACTAGGTTGGGGCTGAGGTCACGAACCAATAGGCACGAGCTAAAACAAGGCTAGAAACGGCAGCTACAAATCACTTACGCGTATTAGCTACTCCGAGAGTCTGCGCGTTCTCCATGGTCATCGCGAAAGCTTGTCCGCGTCCTTGTGGTGGATTCCTCTGCTGCTGCTGGGCCTGTTGGAAGAGTGCTGCTTGTGGTACCATGGGTGGTCTCGGTTCGGGTGCTGGTAGAGCTTGTTGGTTTATCACAGCATCTCGTGGTGATCTTGTAGGAATCTCGTCGTTTGCTGGTAGATCCATTACTCTGCATCCAAAATAAACGATAAGATGCGCACAGGAATCAAGGCAAGATGCAAGTCAAAGAATTAATTCGAATCCGAGATAGATGTCAAGAACGATTCAAGCAAGTGGATGAGATCCTAAAACTTATCCTATTCTTACTGCAGGCTTGTTCGGTCCCTAAGTTAAAACCGAACAATTTAGTCGTTGACCTGCATGGGCCACCATAAAAATGTGTCACGATCCGCACCCAGATGAATCGGGTACCGGTTCGCGAGTACGTCCAGCCTACGCCGCAGTGTCGGCGGTAGTACGCTGTCTAGACCATATTCACAGGTAATTTAAAATCTAGCTCATTCATAATATAAATAGGCAAGGATAATAACAGGAAATAGGAATGCTAAGATTTCATAAGACAAAATGTGACATCCAAATCCATAGTTTAATACAGAACCAGAAGATAAATCGGGGACAAACCCGAGTACTATGCTGAAAGAAAAATACTAGCTAACTGGCTAACTACTCCTCAAAATTAGTCTCCTGAGTAGGAACCGGCTCCTCAATAGTATCATCTACTACGTCATATGGGCCATAAAAGGTAGGGGCATAGTCCTCATCATCGCCTAATATCAACGAATCCAGTCAGGAAAGGAACAAAGTACCAATACACAACAAAGCTTAAACTAAATAATTATGACAAGTAGTAAAAACTGACTAAGTATCATGATAAGAACATGCATAATAAGTAGTAAAATTAACTAAGAGTTAAATGCTATAAGTTAGAGACATGAGTAAAACAGGATTATAATGAGTCAAGAAAATGGAACTGCAACAAGATAAAGAAACTATGTGTGTGTGATTTTGTATTTAGAATACATAGTTGTCATATAGGGGGTTATAAGGCTAATCAGGCACGTCATAGACGGCTATCAGTCAGGAATAATCGAGTATCCGGCTGATGGTACAGTCGCGTACCAACAGCTATCAGTCAGGACAGGGGAAAGGGTAAACTACATGCCTCCTAGTATTCTCCCTCCCGACACAAAAAGCAAGACATGAACTCCAAATCCTAATACTAAGTGTAATCATCCAATGGTGCTAGTAGAGCAAGGATCTAATTATCATAATATAAAGAATAAACTTGAAGTGCAGGTACTTGCCTGATGTTTGGATTCCAACTACGGTTCTATCCTCGGGAAATTTCCAGAAATATCTCCGGATGCTGAAATAAATATTACCATCATGCTCAGAAGATATCAAATAGCTAAAAATGCCTGTCCTTGAGTCCAATTTGAAGACAAGAACAAAAATGACAATTTCGGGTCAAAACGGGGTCCACATGTGGGCCCGCTTTGCACCGAAAAATGTGTCAGGGTCAAAAGTCTCCAATTTTACCAAACTTAGTGTCAACAGGTCAGGAACGATGATACAAACCCAACAGAACTTCCAGAATTGGATTCCGATAAGCCGATCACAAAATCGCCCGTCGAGCGGGGCCTGTGGGACCCACGACACGCGATTTCGTCAACGTTCTCGGAATTGAACCAAACTTGGGTCATAGGACCAGCGTATCGCTACGAGTCTGATGGCGCAAGTTTCGTTTCAATCCGACGTGTGCACACAAAGTTAGGGCGTGATCCAGAAAATTCGGATACTGGGCGTTGTCCGCGGATACGCGTTGATCCCGGTGTGCATGCACACCCGAATCGACTTCTGTGAAATCTCACACGTCCGTATTGAAGGCGCGCACGTATATGTGAAGACCGCGCACGACCAAGTCGTCCCGTTTGGCGGGGCGTACCCAGTTCCGGGGTGAATCGGGTCGTTGTTTTTCCTGTTTTTGGATCGCGGTTCGCGATCGCCACAGGACACGATGCACCGAGCGGTTTGCCCGGGCACCGAGAAGGTCATGCAGGCTTCGCGATGCAAAAGACGGAATCAGAAACGGGTAAACGAGCAGAGAGATACGGGTACCTGAACGGGGCTCCAGAAAAATAGGGTTTTTTCGTGTCCGACACGACTCGACGTGTCCGTGTCCGAGTCCAAACCCTAGGGTTAGGGTTTGGGGCTTCTGATATTGGCTGGAGACGGCGGGGAGGGGCCGGCCGGCGGTCGGCGAGGACTCGGGAACGCCTCGGAGTGGCCGGGCGGCGAGGTCCGGTGGCGGCGGAGGCTACGGCGAGTCGGGCTGGGAGCTCGGCTGAGCTCAGCGGCGAGGCTCGAGGGAGGAAGAGGAGAAGGAGAAGGAGAGGGGCCGTCGGCGGGGCGAAGTCGGCAGCGGAGCAAGTGCGGCGAGGTGCTGGAGGATGACCGGGGTCGTGGCGGCGGGGATCTAGGGTTCAGGTGGGGAGTCGATTGGGGGAGGAAGGTGAGGGAGGGAGGTTTATATAGGGGAGCCGAGGAGGGGACTGGCCGGGAGAGGCGGCGGCGAGGTCGGGGTCGTGGCGTGGGGCGTGGGCGGGTCAGGCGCGGGCTCCGGCGACGTGGCCGGAGCTGCCGGCGGGAAACGCGGGGGGAGGGGGGGTGACCGGGTTCGTGAGGGGTGGAGCAGCGGGTCGCGGGTCGGGCTCGCGGGTCTGACCGACCCGACCCGACCCGGTAGGCCAATGGCCGGGCTGGGCCGAGTTAGGTGGGCCGCGGGCTGGGCTGGGCCGGCTTGGGTTTAAATAAATAAATAATTAATTAATTAAATATAATAGTTTTTAGGTGTTTTAAAATAGGTCCGGGGCCCAATAAATTCCAGAAAAATTACCCTAAGTCCAGTTTTTCATTTTACACCCAAAAATATTATTTCCATAATATTTTAATATTATTTATTATTAATTAAAAATTATTTAATAATTAGAACCTTGATTTTAATTACAGAAAATTTCCAAAAAATTCCAGAAAATTATGAAAAATCCAAATTTAAAATTCTTGAAAAATCAGGGGGTTTACATTACCCGCTAATATCAGTTGGTGTACCTCCTTCTCCAGGTATGATAGCTTGTCTAGGGTGTCGTCCCAGTAGTGGCAGTTCAATCAATATCAGAGGAGGATGAGCCTATCGTCTCGACTGTGCCTCCTTCGTCAAGCATGCCAGCAACTTCAACTGTTGTTGGTGTCTCCTCTTTTGTCGCGCCATCTACTGAAGCGACAATTATGGCAACATCCTCTGCCAACGTTCCACAAAGGGGTTTTACTGATATCGCGGCCACTCCCAGCGTCCATTCATATTTCACCATGCTAGTTGAACAACATACTAGCATATTCTATGTCACTTTAAAATCGTTGATATCCATGGTGCTGGAGAAGAATTTGGGCTTTGATGCTCTGAAGATGTCCTCCAATCTTACCATAGCGCAGATTAGAAATTTCAATGACAATGACAGAGCTGATGCGCTAGAGCAAATAGTTAATGGTTTAGAACAACCCATTAACGAATATTTGCAGCTATCCCGAGACGGCATTGATGATTTAGTTCAGGCTGAGTATGACTCTCTGACTACAGAACTTGCTCAGCAGATAGAATTGCTAAACAAATCCATCCAGGAACAGCAATAAGAGATGGATAAAGAGCGAGTAGTCTTGGAGGAGGTTATTCCTCAGTTAACTCTGTATCAGGCCGAACGTGAGGAAAATAAAGCGACGGTTCGAGGATTGGAAGCTGAACTCGCTCAGGCAAGAGAGAGGCTTCTTAAGACGTCGGTAGTTCATGATGTGTTTGAGGGCAAAATGAAGAAAGCTCAGCAGAACTTGGCCCATGCAGGTGTCATTCACGCAGGTTATGTTGACTCTTTGTCCAGACTATCTTCCCTGAACAACGATGAGGCAAGGCTGGAACGAGCTCGCAATAACATCTTGAACTCCAGAAATGAGAGGATGACTGCTTTGCCGGGACAGATTCGTGATTTAACTGCTCCTCCCCAATGATGTACCCTTTTGCTTATTTTTGTAACTTGCTCTTTCCGGAGATAATAAAGATATTTTATCTGGCTTTGGTGGACCCATCATTTTTTTAACATAAATGATAGGCTAGGGTGAAAGTGATATCAGAGGTAATATGGACATGATATAATTTCGGTAAGCTTTAGCTGGATATATCTATTCAGAGGTTATATGGACATGATAGAATATGATCCAACTAAATTTGTATACAAAACACTATAAGAGGTAATATGGACGTGATAGGTTTTGAAGTTTCAAATTAGTTAAACATATCTATTCAGAGGTTATATGGACATGATAGAATATGCTCCAACTAGTCTTTGTACGTAGTATCGTCAGAATAAGATCTTCACCATACTCCGCTTAAACAAGGGAGGTTAAGCGTAGTACTTCTTCAGAAATTTGCCGTTGATAGGAGCCATTAACAAGTCTCCATTAGGCTTGGCTAATCTGTAAGCGACGTTTGAAAATGTTGTTTCAATCATATAAGGGCCCTCCCATTTGGGCTGGAATTTACCCCTACTCTTGTGCGTGATGATCATTGGCCTTTTTATAGCTAAAACTAGCTCGCCAACTTTGAACACTCTTTCCTTCACTTTTTGATTAAAAGCTTTGGAAATGCGTGCCTGGTAGAACGTAATGTGTTATTGAGCTTGAAGGCGTTTATCGTCTAATCCTTCTAGCTCTTGAAGCCTTAATAGATCATTCTTTTCCTGAGTCAACTCATTAGCCATTGCTATTCTGAGTGAGGGAATTTGAACTTCAATGGGGATAACTGCTTCACTCCCGTAAACCAATGAGAATGGGGTACAATCTGTCGGTGTTCGTACCGTTGTGCGATATGCCCAGAGGCATTCTCCCAGTTTCTCATTCCAATCTCTTTTGTTCGAAGAAACGAACTTCTTCAAGAGTTTAATGATGGTTTTGTTGAAAGCTTCCGCCAAACCATTAGCCGCAGGATTATATGCCGTAGAGGCCATATTTTGTATACAATTTTTATCGCAAAATCGGTAAAATGCTTGGCTGATGAATTGAGGCCCGTTGTCATGGATTATCCTTCGGGGTATCCCAAAGCGATAAATGACATGATGCTTGATAAAGCTGATCATGTTGGATGTCTTTACCTCAGCAAGAGGGATCGCCTCTGCCTATTTGGAGAAATAATCGGTGATAGCCAATATAAACTGATGTCCCTTAGAAGACGACGGGTAAATGGACCAATGATATCCATACCCCATGCTTCGAAGGTCAATGATGCAATGGTAGGATGTAGATACTCAGAAGGCTGATGTATAAAATCCGCATAAACCTGACAAGCGTTACATTATCTTGCATATTTTACGGTATCTGCAATCATGGTAGGCCAGTAATAACCCATCCTCCTGATACGATCCTGTAATTAGGACTGGGTTGATGTGCTCCACATACCCCGTCATGAGCTTCTCGGATAACCCGTTCTGCATCATCGTCAGAGAGACATCATAACAATAGTCCATCATAAGTTCGGCGATATAGACTTTGTGAAGAAACATCAAAATAGAAGCGTAGTGATCGTCTTTTAACCGACACTGCTTCTTTGGGATCTTCTGGTAAGATTTCGTATGTTGCGAAGTCTATAAAGGGACTTCTCCAATCTCTTTTAGGAGGAACCGTATTTACGGCGTAGCTGCGTTCCATGTGAAAATTATTTTTTACACAAAACAAATCTCTGTTAAGAAGGATCACCGAGTTCTGCCTTCTTATAGGAATAGCCAGATCTGCAGCTAAACTTGCCAGAGCGTCAGCTTCCAGATTTTGAGATCGAGGCACATGCTCTAAGAAGAATCCTTTAAAAGATATGGCTATCTCGATCGTTGCTTGGTGATAAGGAATGAGGTCTGGATTGCGGACTTTGTCACGACCCGCACCCGAAAAATTGGGCATGAGTCGTGGGTATGTCCAGCCTACGCCGCAGCATCGGCGGTAGAACGTTGTCTAGGTCAACTATCTAGATAATAATCTCACACAAAAATCGGCCATGACCTCTCCAAAAGGAGGGCAACCACACAAACAATATATAAACCTGTCAAGATCTCAACTCCAAACGGAGGAGCAATATCATAAAGATAAACACAATATACTCAATCACGAATCTAAGCACGATAAGATAACACAGAGATCTAACAACTCCAAAGTCTAACCAACAACAACTAAAAACCACCACAACATCAATAATAATAATACAACATCCAAAAATAATATACAATACAAGGTCTCAATCCAAACCGGAGACAAATCTGCTGCTAAAGCTAATAAAAACAACAACAAAGTCCTAGTGATCCCGGCTACCAACCCGGAAATCACCCCTAAACTAGAGGGTCCCTGTCTGCACCATCGACAGGCTCAGGTCCATAAAACGTCGGACACCACTCCTCCGGATACTCTAAAAAAATATGTCCAGTCAGGACTGGAGCAAGTACATCTCTAACAGCAGTTCCATTTAAATGATAAAAACTATAAAATAGTTATAGCAAGTAGCAAGAAGAGTGAAGCAAGTATGAAATAAGAAATATATAAGTCACTGGTGCATAAAGGTAAAGATGCATGGATATCAGAGCAAGATAGTAATAACTACAAGATACAGGAAATCTAAGCTAAGATCAAGTCCGTGCACATGAACGTGTAGTGAGTCCAGCATGAAAAACATGTAGTGAGTCAAGTCCAGAAACATGTAAGTGAGACAAGTCAAGAAATACAAGAGAGTCCAGACTATAAAGAATGAACTCGGTGTCTTTAAAATACTTGTTTCGACATGTAAACGGCTAGGGGTAAGTACGGCTCACCGCGCACTGGGTGCGCGGCTGCTATCATTCCAGATTAGACCAGAGGGAGTGATTTCTGATGATGCCAGATAGGAATGTTTACATGTCTACTCGAGTATTTCCCCGCCCCGACTAATATAAGTGGATTCAAGACCCGACACGCAAATCAAGATGAGTCCAGCCTGAACACGAGTGATGCTTGTAGTGATGCCTGTAGGTGATGCCAGTAGTGATTCCAGAATAGAGGCCAGAAACATGAAATATACGTGTCACAAGTAAATGAATCCAGAAATACCAGTCAGTGTCCCGTGTTGTGCCAGAATAATCAGATGATACTATACTAGAAGCTGAATCATAATAATCATCAAATAATGAAAACTATCAGAGAATGTACTCGCCTGATGTCCTGAGCAACTGGCGATCCGAACTGGTGTCGCAAGGACCTAATACAAAAAGCAAGGTTAAACAGGGTTCTAATGAGTTAAACAAATATAAAATAACTAAAAAAAATAGGCTTCTAGGGTCGTTCTAGGTCAAACGGGTCAAACCGATGAAATCTGGGTCAAAAAGTCAACTCTAGGTCCAAAAAGTCAACTCTGGGTCCAAACTAGGTCAAAAGTTGACTTTGGCGGTCAACCGAGTCAACTACGGTCAAGTCTGGGTCAAACTAGGGTGCTCCTAAAATTCTAGGTCAAACCGAGGTCATTAAGCTAGAAAACTCACAAACTCGCCTCTTTGA